>OY757014.1:177400887-177467466 GCA_963580285.1 Lucinisca nassula | reverse complement strand
TTTCGCAATTAATTCGATTTGCCAGAGTGTGTAGTCATGTAACTGACTTCAACACTCGTAATTAATTATTAACGGCTAAACTTCTTAATCAGGGTTATCGGTACCATAAACTACGCAAAGCATTTTCAAAATTTAATAGACGTCATTCTAATTTAATTTCAGTATTCAATATTGGACATAAATCTCTTCTGCAACAAGGTCTATCGGAACCCGAATTTTATGGTGACTTAGTATATAAATTCAGAAAATTATATAACCGCAATGACTTCAGCACCTAATTTCGTAAAATCATTCTTCGATATAAAAAGATTGGGTACAACATAAATAGTATACGACAGACTGCATGCACGCTTGACAACTTTGCATCCCTCTTTAATTGCACGCCGGTGTGTCAGGCCTCAGATTCTATGACGGTTCCAACGTAAAGGCTTATGTTGGTTGGTACCTGATGCTTTGTCTCTGGTCGGGCACATGGGAGTCTAACTGTTGGTTTTCTTTTGCTCCAACATTTCAGTGTTTTTTTGCTGTCGAGTCCTCACCGTTGTTTCATCTCTGTGATTGTTTGATTTTTGTGTTCACGGAGATGTTGCACTGATGAGTTGAGAGGCCTTCATGCGGACTGAACAAAATATTTGTCTTAATCACGACGGAAGTAAGGGCGAGAATTGTGGCCACGTAAAATTGATTTAAGCCCCAGTGGATTTGTTTCCGCTGACCGTTCCAAGGCGGTTCTTCTGTCACGGTTTATTTTTGTTAAGGTTTGTCTTTGGGTGTTTGTGTTGCTTATATTATTTTATTTTGGATAGCCTATTGGCCATTTTGTGGGAAAGTAACTGTTCTTTTGGCTTTCCACTATTGATGTTTCCATAAGGGTCTGTTTTTTTTTTTCATGTTTGTGTTTCCTTCCCTTCGGTGTCTTTGATGGGAGATGTGGGTTAATTGTATCCAATCCTGGTCATTGCCTCCACTTCTATTTTGTTTCTTGCAAAATTTATGATAAACGCGATGATTTTGATTTTGAGATTGTAAATGTTCCTTTTTTGGATGGCGATGTTCCTCATGTGCCATCCTATGGCGTTTATATTTCGCAATTAATTCGATTTGCCAGAGTGTTTAGTCATGTAACTGACTTCAACACTCGTAATAAATTGTTAACGGCTCAACTTCTTAATCAGGGTTATCTGTACCATATCCTTGGCAAAGCAATTTCAAAATTTTATAGACGTCATTCTGATTTATTTTCAAAATTGAATATTGGACTTAAATCTCTTCTGCAACAAGATCTAGTGGAATCCGAATTTGACTTAGTATATAAATTCAGAAAAGTATATAACCGCAATGACTTCAGCACCCAATTTCGTAAAATCATTCTTCGATATTAAAAGATTGGTACAACATTAATGTTATACCACAGACTGCATGCATGGAAGGTAACCCAATCATTGTTGACAACTTTGCTTCCCTCTTTAATTTGCAGGCCGGTGGGACAGGCCTCAGATTCTACGACGGTTCCAAAGTAAAGGCTTCTACTTTACTGAGAATAAGAGCGATCCAATTCAATGTAACGTTGATTGGTGCCTGATACTCTTTCTCTGGTTGGGCCCATCAGAGTCTGACTGTTGGTTTTCTTTTGCTCCGGCATTTCAATGGTTTCTTGCTGTCGAGTCCTCACCGTTGTTTCATCTCTGTGATTGTTTGATTTTTTTGTTCACGGAGATGTTGCACTGATGAGTTAGGAGACCTTCATGCGGACTGAACAAATTATTTGTTTAAATGACGACGGAAGTAAGGGCGAGGACTGTGGCCACGTAAAAGCAACTTTAGCCCCAAGTGGAATTCGTTTCCGCTGACCGTTCCAAGGCGGTTCTTCTGTCGCGGTTTATTTGTGTTATAACTCGCATAACTCACATAACTAGAACACCGGAACAGGCTATCTAGCTTCTGAAGGGGGTGCATTATGGTAATAATCTCTGTATTTTGGTCCGGGGTCGTAGCACCAGGGGTTGAACTTGTATGGATGGAACTTCCAAAATGAGTTTAAACTAGCCTTAAAACAGTTCAGGAAGGGTGCTATTATTACACTTTCTGGTAGTTTTTCTTCGGGTGTTTGTGTCGCTTATATTATTTTATTTTGGATAGCCTATTGGCCATTTTGTGGGAAAGTAACTGTCCTTTAGGAGAATTTAAAAGTAAAAACAATGTATCTGAGGGTCACTGATGAGGCCTAATTGGCCGAAACTAGCTAGTTTGGCCCAGAAAACATGTACACTCCATATTTTTCACTTCTGTGGTGTATTCCTTGCTTGCAAAGGATAACCCTTTTATAGAACATATTTAACTTCACTATAGCTGGTGTGTGGGAATGTGTGGCGGCGGTAAAACGTCTCACTGCCCTACACCATAGTGTAGATTATATTTTCTTGTCTTTTGGGATCATTGATTCCATTGTGAAATTTTGAAAATATCTGAGGGTCACTGATGAGGCCTAATTGGCCGAAACTAGCTAGTCTGGCCCAGAAAACATGTACACTCCATATTTTTCACTTCTGTGGTGTATTCCTTGCTACCAAAGGATAACCCTTTTATAGAACATATTTAACTTCACTACAGCTGGTGTGTGGGAATGTGTGGCGGCGGTAAAACGTCTCCCTGCCCTACATCATAGTGTAGATTATATTTTCTTGTTCTTTGGGATCATTAATTCCATTGTGGAATTTTGAAAATATCTGAGGGTCACTGATAAGGCCTAATTGGCCGAAACTAGCTAGTCTGGCCCGGGAAACATGTATTCTACATATTTTTCACTTCTGTGGTGTATTCCTTGCTTCCAAAGGATAACCCTTTTATAGAACATGTTTCACTTCACTACAGCTGGTGTGTGGGAATGTGTGGCGGCGGTAAAACTTCTCCCTGCCCTACATCATAGTGTAGATTATATTTTCTTCTCCTTTGGGAACATTGATTCCATTGTGGAATTTTGAAAATATCTGAGGGTCACTGATAAGGCCTAATTGGCCGAAACTAGCTAGTCTGGCCCAGAAAACATGTACACTACATATTTTTCACTTCTGTGGTGTATTCCTTACTTCCAAATGATAACCCTTTTATAGAACATGTTTCACTTCACTACAGCTGGTGTGTGGGAATGTGTGGCGGCGGTAAAACTTCTCCCTGCCCTACATCATAGTGTAGATTATATTTTCTTGTCCTTTGGGATCATTGATTCCATTGTGGAATATTGAAAATATCTGAGGGTCACTGATGAGGCCTAATTGGCCGAAACTAGCTAGTCTGGCCCAGAAAACATGTACACTCCATATTTTTCACTTCTGTGGTGTATTACTTGCTTCCAAAGGATAACCCTTTTATAGAACATATTTAACTTCACTACAGCTGGAGTGTGGGAATGTGTGGCGGCGGTAAAACTTCTCCCTGCCCTACATCATAGTGTAGATTATATTTTCTTGTCCTTTGGGATCATTGATTCCATTGTGGAATATTGAAAATATCTGAGGGTCACTGATGAGGCCTAATTGGCCGAAACTAGCTAGTCTGGCCCAGAAAACATGTACACTCCATATTTTTCACTTCTGCGGTGTATTACTTGCTACCAAAGGATAACCCTTTTATAGAACATATTTAACTTCACTACAGCTGGTGTGTGGGAATGTGTGGCGGCGGTAAAACGTCTCCCTGCCCTACATCATAGTGTAGATTATATTTTCTTGTTCTTTGGGATCATTGATTCCATTGTGGAATTATGAAAATATCTGAGGGTCACTGATGAGGCCTTATTGGCCGAAACTAGCTAGTCTGGCCAGGAAACATGTACACTGCATATTTTTCACTTCTGTGGTGTATTCCTTGCTTCCAATGGATAACCCTTTTATAGAACATAATTAGTAAAGTAGAGATTAAAATCAGATAGAAACAATATTTTATGGTTCATGGCATTGGACGATGGAGGGTGCATAAGGCCGATCTTAAGGAATCCAGATCGGAGCACACAACAGCA
Source organism: Lucinisca nassula (assembly GCA_963580285.1). Classification (NCBI taxonomy): domain Eukaryota; kingdom Metazoa; phylum Mollusca; class Bivalvia; order Lucinida; family Lucinidae; genus Lucinisca; species Lucinisca nassula. The sequence continues at coordinate 177,463,451 of OY757014.1, read as the reverse complement.
TGAGGAAGGTGATTTCATTGTACCAAAGCCAAGGGAAAGCAGCTGTATTTATAGTAACTGGCAGTAGTAGGGATTTGAATGTAGTGCATAGTATGCATATTTTTGGTAGGTTCTGATTGGATGTCGGATGCATGTAGGGAGCGGAATCTCGACAAGGCCTTGTTGAACAATATGAGGCGAGCATCGGCCCGCCTCTGTTCAAATGATCTCCATCCCAGGGTATTTAGCATCTGGGTTACACTGCTATATGAAGAGTAGTCATCTAGCTGCTCTTCTTTGTACCTGTTCAACCATATTTATATTTGACTGGGTACATGGGCTCCACATAGGGGAGGCATACTCAAGCTGGGACCTAACAAGGGTAATATAAGTTGTTTCAAGGCACAATGCTGAGTCAGTCTGAAGGACAAATATTAATTGACATTATGAACAACCATCGATTAGAACAAATTGTTAACTTCCCCACTTGTGATAAGAACACATTAGGTCGAGCCCATCGGAGTCTTACTGTTGGTTTTCTTTTGCTCCAGCATTTCAGTGGTTTCTTGCTGTCGAGTCCGCACCGTTGTCTCACCTCTGTGGTTCTTTGATTTTTTTTGTGTTCACGGAGATGTTGCACTGATGAGTTAGGAGGCCTTCATGCGGACTGAACAAATTATTTGTCTAAATCGCGACGGAAGTAAGGGCGAGGATTGTGGCCACGTAAAATCGATTTAAGCCCCCCCCCCCCCCCCCAGTGGAAATCTTTCCACTGACCGTTCCAAGGCGGTTCTTCTGTGGCGGTTTGTTTATGGGTTTATGGTGTTGTTTGTTACTTACTGTGTGTATCACTTGTGTCTTTTTATTTTGGATGGCCATATGGCCATTTTGTGGGAAAGTAACTGTCCTTATGGCCTTCCTTTGTTTAGGTTTCCATTATGGTCTGGTCGCTTAATGTTTGTGCTTCTTTCCCTTTGATGTCTTTGATGGGTGGTGTAAGTTAATTCTATCGATTCCTGATCTTTGTTTTACTTCTACTTTGATCCTTACGACTTTGCCAGGACAGTTTGAAGATATTCAGTCTCCGGATAAACTAAGTGATCATGATATTGTCTCCGGATATTAAAAAATTCACATTCCACCAACAAAAAAAAACCTCGGAGGAAGGTGTACTCGTATCAGAAAGGTGTTTATGAAACTATGAGGAAGGATGCGCTCAGAATTGCAAGGGAGAAATACTTTAATGGTCATTCAGATGCTCGGTCTGTCCAGGAGAACTTCTACTTGATAACTTCTTTCATTCATACTTCGGCCGAAAATCATATCCCCTCAAAAACTAGTAGGTCTGTATCTTCGATTCCCTGGATCACACCAGAGATAAGAAGAAAATTCGCAGAAGGAATAAGATTCATGCAAAGGCAAAAAGGACAGGAAGTGGTAAACTCTGGACAAAATTTGAAAACTTGAGACGTGAAATCAAGACTGATATAAAAAATCAGCATGATTTGTGTTACATTATTAGTCAATCCTCATAGTAAACTGATGACAATCCCCACTGTATACCTCACTGAATATAACTACTTTCAGCCTCTAAAATACCACACTTCTCTTGTAGCTATGATCATGTTTGTTGTATGCTAGAGACAGTCGTCTTATTAAATAATAGTTTGAACACATTGTCGTTCTTCATAATTAATAAGTTATTATCACTGCATCATATATCAGTGCATAATATTACAATTTGTATGTGAATAACTTGGTTGGTTAACGAACTTGGCTCCTGTCACCTGAGATGCCAAGTTCTGCAATCTGCCTAATATTAGTGAAAAAATCTTGAAAGGGCTGTAAAAACGAAACATAATAAAACAAAACAGAAGGAACACTGTCATTTGTTAAAGATCTGTTTAATACAACTGACTGAAATCAGAGCACTGACAACACTGTTGGGTTGTTTGCCTTTGAGTGTATGATAACTAGATGTAACCTTGATCCTGAAGCAGAACAGTCACTTAGACTGTGAACAGTTCATGAAAAAACCTACAAGAAGCTTGGGTGGCCAGCAAAGACTGAGATCAGCCTGCGCCTTAGCAGTCTGATCAGAGTTTTTGCTGGTCACATGTAAAGTTCTACTATATACTACAGTCTATGTAAACCAAAATGAGCAAAAGGTCTTGTCTTAGTGGATGGGTGAGTGGGTTGATTTTAGTCTGCTGGCTGCATGGTCACATTGTAGGCTTTGTCTTGAATTGGGGGAAGGGGAAGAATGACTATATGTAGAAAAACTGTTATCCTCTTTGCACTAATAGTCTCTTTGATATTTGAAACCACAGTATTGCTCTGATGGCCAGCTCTGACGTATCTTGTTCACAGCACAAGCTGGTATCACCTTCCGCATTCCTCTTCCAAGTCTGTGCCACACCCATCTCGTAAAACGTCTGTATGCAACATGGCGGTACATTCTGGAAGTAAATAATTTTATAAATTAAAAGTGGTTAACAACCACAGTCTGCTAGTAACCCTGATCTTGCTGAATATTTTAACCACACCCATTTCTGACTTTGAATAAATCAGATTACTCGATGAAATTAATAATTTATAAGCTGAATGTCAAACAGTGTGGATCCTGATCAGATGACTTCTGATCTGGATCTACACTTTTCCAACGAATGAGGTTGTCGAGAACAGCAAGATAAGGGTTAAACCTTAATGGCCTTGTTCTGTCTAAAATGTAAACCTCCAAACAGACATAACCTGTGAACAAAGACCACTCTTGGCCATTCCTTTGTGCCATCTTTGTAGACAGGCTGGATTGTTCCTATAGATGTATGTATATATTATATGTAGATATGCTATTTGATAGCAAACATGTACAGTAAAACAGGTCTTAGCAGCCACCTCTATTAAGCAAGCAACCTGTCATAAGCAAGCAAGCATTGGTTACCTGAAAAGTAGAATGCATAAATTTTACCTGTATAAAGCTAGAACCTGTCATTAGAAAGCAAATTTCGAATATGTTTTGAGGCGCTTGCTAATACAGGTTGGACTGTATACATTTGGTAAATCAACCTTATCATCCATCCACAGTGACAAGACCTTTTGCTCATATCCGGGCATAGATCATAGAATATAGTAGGTACATGCGATCAGTGAAGACTGATCAGCCTGCAAAAATGTACAGGCTGGAGTCTTTGCTGGTCACTCAAGCCTTCTTGTAAATTTTGTCATGCGCTGGCTCTTAGTATAACAAAGGATACCAATGAACTACCCAGGCCTACCCAATGGGGAAAGGGCATGTCTGTAAATACCAAGAATAAAAATAAAAAAAATATTTGTACATATAATGCTGTTATTTTTCTTGCCCCTGTCCTTGATCTTATATAGTTGGAGTACCAGAATGCCATCTTTCTCAGACTCAGCTACAGTATGACATCAATGCAGGTCTATAGAATACATTCTGTTTGTGCTCAGTTTCACCAGCTGCTTACCAAAACCAATTGGTTGGATTTTGCTTGTTTCCGGGTTTTAATACCCAGTCAACACTATTTAGGTCATTTTTTAACCCGTCAGTTTACCTAGCCACCCTTTCATGGACAGGCTTACACATCAGCGGTTAACCAGAACTATGCACCTTTTTTTACGGAAACTAACAACTGTCCTTGAATCAGCATAAGGGAGAGAGAATGATTATTGAAATCATTTCATGATCAACCCCCACAAAAGAATGTTGCTGACCACACAGGTATCAAACCGATGTCCTCCTGATCTTCAGTCATAAACAAATCCGACTGAGCTACTGAGACCGGCTTACAGTTTCTAGGAGAGTTGATGAGTAAAACACCGTCACCTAGCTGGTAAACACATTCAATGGCTCATACTTACTCATGAATTGGCTCATCATCACCAACATGACCATAGTTGTCCAAGAATTCATAGAAGGATGACTCTATAACATACTGGTTCAGACAATTTCCTTCATAGCCAGGATGTTGTGTGATGCACTGAAGGTCTTGATCTTCTACTAAGTTGTCAATGAGACCAATCTCCCTGCAGCATGTGCTCTCATCTACAGATGGCATGGGAATACAAAATCCACATTCACACCTGAAAAATAAAATGGCATACAAATTTAGGGTCAGACGCCAATGTTACATGCTAACTTGAGGTTTTTTTTTTCTCTGTGCACTCTGCTTTTGGCCTACTACCCTCATGTATTGGGGCTTGGAGACATAGATTAGGTGCATATTACTTCCACGCAGATCTGAACCAATCGCACATGAGTACTACTGGGAGGTTCTTAGCCTGCCACGGAAAAGTGGTGCAAGTCTTGCTTCGAACCCGAAAGGGTTTACCCTGTCCTTGTGTGGATCAGTTCTGTGTAGAAGCAACATGCAACCCAATCTATGTCTTCAAGCCCTGTGGGCAAGGACCATTAGCATGTGTTGCCAGAAATTACAATTTAATTTATTACACAAGTCATCTTTGCAAACAGTGTAGATCCAGATCAGATGGCTTCTGAAGAAGACATCTGATCAGGATCTACACTGACATTCAGTTTATGAATTTGTAGGTATAAATTTATCCAAGTAGCCTGATTGGCTCAAAGTAAAAAATGAGTGTAAAATGGGTGTGGCTACACTGAATATTCAGCAGGACATGGGTTAATCCCGGAGTTTTTTTGCTGAATCTAGCACATAAATATTTACCTTTTGTTTTTTTATTTTTAGTTTAATGACTCAACCAACACTATTTAGGTTATGTGGAGCATGTCAATGAACTATCCATGCTTTTCCTGGACAGGCTAATTTATTGCACTTTTTGGCCAAAAATTGACAACTACCCTGGTTGAATCAGCAGAAGGGAGAGAATGTTTTTAAAGTAATTTCATGATCAATCTCCACGAAAAGTTATGCTGACACTCACAGGTCTCGAATATTGGTCCTCTGTACACAAGTCGAATGCGCGCCTGACTGAACTGCAGAGGCCGGCCGGTTACTTGTTGCAGTAATGATTAAAATACACCCGGGTATCACCCCACTTTGGGTTCAACACACACTTGTCGCCAGGGATGACAGAAGAAGATAAGTCCAATGTTTTGCTGTTACATTGTAGGTTATCTGTGGCATTTTTGGTGTGTAAATATCTATATAGAGACTATAATAACAAAAGCAAGCCAATAATTTCACACTTCAACAAGGGGTGGGGGTGCAAATTTTTCCACTTTTCATAAACAATGAATGAGCAGGAATTATCTTGGCTTTCTGGCTCATTCTATTGAAAGTATTTGGCCCTATTGCGGGTTGTAAAGATGACAAAACAGTTGTCAGCCCCCACTGTCTCAACCAGTGACCCCCCGCCCCCCCCCCCCCCCCGATTTTTTTATTTACTTCCTCCTTTCCTTACGTTATTTTCGGCTATCAAAATACGAAACGGAACCTTACTAATATTGGGCTAATCAGTAGTAAAGTGGACGAACTTATTTTTTCCTCGTCATGCATTTTTTTTTGTTTATTATTCTCGCTAACTTACCAGTCTGTGTTGCCGAGCCTATCGCTCAGCTGGCCCTCCAAATCTGACTCGCTAGATGTGTCCGATTCGGAATCTTCCGAGTAATCGGGCGCAGATTCTCTTCTTGGTTCAAACTGATACGGCTTTACCGGCCTGATTGACCCAGCTAAAACAGAATCACCGTCATTCTCCTCTAACTCTCTAAGATTTGCACTGTCCGCCATACTGTACTGTACTGTAGTCTATAACTTCTGCCTTGCTAGGCACACCTCCACAGGGAGTAGTAAATTGGTAACGTCTTTCCACACAATGTTATGATGAGATAAAAGTCCAGGTTTTTTCTATTTACAATTTAAAAGGTCTTTTTGTTTAGATCCGGTTTCACGCTACGTGTACAACGGCTACCTTTTCCGCCAGTTTTCTTCTTACGTTTCGGTATTAGGTTAAGTCTCTTATAACGTTCAGTATGAAGTGTATAGCATAATCTTTTAGTTAACCTTTCAAAGTCTTGTATGAGATTTTGTACACAATCGTCTTTAAAATCACTGATTACACCGGTGCAGTCAAGAAGGAGCCTAACAAGCACCTCATCCTCCACAGGGACCTGCATAAACCTCTCCACACATCTCAGGATACTGTCCATAATGGGCTTTCTGACCTGATTTAACGTACTGCATCTTATCAGGAAGTGATCGACTGTCTCTGGCTCTTGATTACACATCATACAGGTGGGGTCTATCTGGTTTTGGTTGAATGCCACTCGATTCACTTGTAGTATGTAGGTGCCTGTTACCAGCTTCAACTTCACATGGATACGTGGAATGTCACGTGCCACACCCGTATATCGCAACAGCCAATGTCTGTTTCCCGGGTAGTATTCATCAGATGAGAGATACTCTAGCGAGGAGTACAGAGCAGACCTGGTCTTTATTCTTTCAGCCCAGTAATCGTTCACATGCTTGTCTACCATGGATTTCCAACGGTGCTTAGACTGGGGGTTCTCGAGAAGGTCCCAGCACTCTGGGAGGTTGTACTTAAAAAACAGCTTACGAACTGCTACAAACCAGCTGTTACTTTCATAACTTTTGACTGCTAGCTGTCTTCTCGCCACACGCTTCTCTACGGAATCTTCTTCTAATCGACAGATGCTGCCAAACAATGTCAGAGCACGCTTATGGATAACCCCTTCAACTGGCAAGGCACCAGAAAGAATGTACACTCCAGAATCAGCCGCTGTGACTGGTAGAGACAGGATATGCTTTATAAATTTCTTGTAAGTTTTCTCTAGGTTTTCAATCAGTGTCGCCTTTGGTAAAATAACTTCAAGTCCATACACCAAGACAGGTACAACGTAAGTTTGCAATAGATGTAGCGATGTCTCTGGGTCAAGCCCATTTTCACCGTGAAGACCAGAGCCCATCAAGCTGTACACTGTACGTCTGGCTTTCTGTATGTTGTATGTAACGGCTGTTTCCTGTGTCTCTGCAGACCTGAGAATACCCATATGCATGGCTTCTTCCACTATCGGCATTGGCTGTCCCTTCATGGTGACCACTGTTTCGTCTGTTGGGATGCGGCCAGCATTCTGTACTATTTGCAGTAGAACGCTTTTCACGGGCTGTAGTAGGTACCTCTCCATGCAACTGAAGTCAACTGCTATGTTAGTCAGAAATTGCAGGACCCTTTTGTCTTCCGCTAGGATAGCAAGATCATCTGCACAGGCTGGAGCAACACATGAGATTTCACCAATATGACATCCCATTCCTGTCAGCTGAAGTCGTTCTAGAAGGCCATTTCCATATAGCTTGTACAGGTCGGTACTTAAGATACCACCTTGACGTACCCCCTGATCCACTTTGAAGATTTCTGAGTATTTTCCACCCCATTTAACCGCAGACTCTGCTCCTGCATGTAATGAATGAATCAATGACCAGGTTTCACCTTCCACCCCAGCATGGAACAGTTTTCTTAAGAGGCTTTCATGTGACACAACATCAAATGCAGATTTAGCATCTAAGAAGCCTATATAGACTGGTTTACGGAGATCTCTGTATTCTCTGATGGTTTCTTCCACAATCAGTGAACAGTTCATTGGTGATGAGTGTTTTGTGAATCCGCGCTGCAGATGACTTTGTTGGCTATTAATGATAGGTTGCACACGATCTCGGAGAATTGTTTCGATGATTTTTGTAATAGTTGGGAGGACTGTAATGCCTCGATAATTTTTAGCTTCTGTACTCATCCCCTTATTCTTGAATACTGGCGTCAGTGTACCGATTGTGAGTGTTTCTGTGACCCTGCCAAACTTGAACACGGTGTTGATAATTCCTGTCAACTTCTGGAGCAAGACTTCGCCACCATACAAAAAATGCTCTATAGTGACTCCGTGGATATCAGCCGACTTTCCTCTGTTCACAGACTCCATGGCTTCTTTCACCTGTTGTTGAGAAACACTTTCATCAAGGTGTGAGGCACGACCTTGCATTGAGCTACAGATATCCATGATGTCCAACATTTCACTAGCCACCAGCTGTCTGTATTCCTCATCAAATTCCTCATGATCTGTGGGAGTAGCCAGGGATCCAAAATGGCGTCTCCATGCACCCAGAATTTCATTCTCTGTTTTGTATATCTCACCATCTACTGATAGCTCATTCACACAATATCTCAGTTTTCCTCGCTGTTTATTAACCAACCTATAAAACTGCTTCATGTCTGCTGATTTGGCATCCAGTATCTCTTGCCTCTCTTGCTCCCGACGTGTCGCAGCTTCTATTCTGCAGAGTCTTCTGAGATATGTAGTGGTCAACTTCTTGTTCTGGACTAAGATATTACTGGAATCATTTGGTCTGTCTGCCATTTTCCACTCCATGAAGGCCCTTTTCTTACTCTGAATAGCCTGCTTAATATCCTCGTTCCAAGTCTTCAGTTTAGCCTTCCGGGGTCTTCTGATTCGAGTTGGTCCAGCTTTCTCTGAGGCTCCAACCAGGATCCTATTGAGCATACATATTTCAGCATCTAAGGCCCCTAGGGATCCTGAGTCTGTTTTTAGAGTTGAGACACACTCGCTGACAACCTGCTCGTAGAGGGCTTTGTCGATTTTTTCCCACCTTGTCCTTGTTGGGGGTAGAGCTAATGACCCTTGACTAGATATTGCGTCTAGTTGAATGTTTAGAGAGCACATGACGGGATAGTGATCAGACACGTTGGATGTCAGGTCGTCCAGTACCCTGATCTCTACGAGGTCGCTAGCAAGACATTGGCTATAGAAGATATAGTCGATAGTACTGATTTCAGTTCCGGCAGGTCCTACGTAGGTCTTTACTGTCTGTTTAGTAAAAAGCTGGTTATCTTTGAGGAATTGGTTGAAACTTCTTGCCCTTCTGGTAGCGTTCTGAGTAGATACTACTTCATTGAAGTCCCCCCCCCCCCCCAATATAATTGAGTGTGTATTTTTATATTTCTGCACTATTTCATGTAATTGTTCCAGACAGTCTTCGAACTCATCCACATTATCCCGCAACCCTTTACACGGCATATACACAGAGACTATGAGGATCTAACGCTGTGCCTGAACCTCAATGCATTGAATCCTATTTGCTCCATCGGAAATAGCTTTGATCAAATGGTCGATGGACTTTTTCCATAAGATGGCCACCCCACCATAGCCTCTGGGCATCTGCACAGGCAAAATCGGATCTCCAGTATCAACTGCTTTTCCGGCACCTGTCAGTGAATCGCATATCGTGGTCAGGCCTCCTAATTGGCAGTCAAAATACCAATGCTCTTGTAGCAGGACAATGTCGGTGATCTTTGACAACTGCTGTATGGCGTATGTAGAGGTTTCGATATTCTTACAATTAAATGACACAACGTTAACAGTATTTACAGGAATGCTTGAATCTTCTGATACTATAATCTCCCCCTTCTTGGCCTGGTCTGGTACAAAAAAGACTGGTCTGGACAGGAACGGCGCCCCCCTCTTCTGATATTATCATAGAAGACCGGGTCTCCTTCGGCCATGAAGGGTCCTCCCATTTGGTTCCTTAATTTCAAGCAATCTATACTACTCTGTGTAGCATCATGCTGCTGACTGTGGTTCTGTGCCTGTAATCTTTCAGTTGACTGGCTCACCATATCTGCCTTCGATGACTGTGTGGTTCTCCCACTCACCTGTAGTACTTCATTTCCATTTCCCCGCTGCTCTGTACGAAACGTATTACATGGCTTATGGCTAATACCGCTGGCTTCACTAATCACCACTGGACTAGCAGATCTTGGTGTGATTCCTCTAGCTGCACTTCTTCCATGCGAGCCTAACCCATCATGCCTAGGAGGATTCTTAGCACTCCAACCTTGTTGTTGCTCACCCGCTGGCCTGGTCACAGGATTATACTTGTTAGAACCGGCATTTCCGTTTACGGGTACAGATGTATGGATCGGGTTATCATTCTGCATTATTGTCCCTAACTGATACTGTCCACTTGGTTGTTGCTGACTATATGAATTCACAGTCGTCAGGTTACTGGCTTGTTGGATAGGTAGATCTGGTTTAGAATGAAAGCTCATAGCCTCCATGAGCTGTTGCTGTGAGATATGACCTTGACTTTCCTTGGATACTGTATACTGTCCGTTTGACTGAAGCTGTCACTTCGAAATGTGTCTACAAATGACGTCACGCGCAAGTGCGCATGCGTGAAAATCTAAATTTGGACAGGTGCGAAAGAACGGTAAATCACGTAACTTTATTGGCTTATAACTTCCCCTATATAACCTTTTGAATTCTCGCGACTTTTTGTAATTGCTTATTTTTATCTGTGCTACATGGATAATTAATAAAGATATGGTGGTAAAATTACCGTTTCCGTTGAACTTTAAGGCGAACCCCAGAGACTTACCCCGTACATACATTTAATGCTCTTATTTTTCCAATCCTCAGGGATTGGTGTCTTTAATGGGTGGCGTAAGTTAATTGTATCGATTCCTGATCTTTGTTTTACTTCTACTTTCTACAGATATATTAATAGCCAGAAGAAAGATAGGCAAGGTATCCCGCCCCTTATTAAAAGAGGAGGAAACGGGGTTGCTGAATCAGACCCATCGGAGTCTAACTGTTGGTTTTCTTTTGCTCCAGCATTTCAGTGGTTTCTTGCTGTCGAGTCCGCACCGTTGTCTCACCTCTGTGGTTCTTTGATTTTTTGTGTTCACGGAGATGTTGCACTGATGAGTTAGGAGGCCTTCATGCGGACTGAACAAATTATTTGTCTAAATCGCGACGGAAGTAAGGGCGAGGATTGTGGCCACGTAAAATCGATTTAAGCCCCCCAGTGGAAATCATTCCACTGACCGTTCCAATGCGGTTCTTCTGTGGCGATTTATTTATGGTGTTGTTTGTTACTTACTGTGTGCATCACTTGTGTCTTTTTATTTTGGATGGCCATATGGCCATTTTGTGGAAAAGTAACTGTCCTTATGGCCTTCCTTTGTTTAGGTTTCCATTATGGTCTGGTCGCTATATGTTTGTGTTTCTTTCCCTTTGGTGTCTTTGATGGGTGGAGTAAGTTAATTGTATCGATTCCTGATCTTTGTTTTACTTCTACTCTGAAAGGGCAGGGGAACGTGTTGGTCAATTCAATGATGCGTTTAATAAAACTGAGTTCACGGAGGTTCCATTGACTGTAAGATCCGCCCCATTCATGGATAATATTGTTGTGTCAGCTGCAGGAGTAAACAAGTTACTTCAAGGCTTAAACCCCATTAAAGCCTTAGGACCTGATGATCTTCATCCTAGAGTCCTGAAGGAACTAGCAAATGAGTTAGGTCCAGGTTTTGCACACCTGTTTCAACAGTCTCTTGATACGGGTGAAATCCCCAAAGAATGGCTCTTAGCGAACATTTGTCCACTCTTCAGAAAAGGAGATAGGGCTCTTGCCCGTAATTATCGCCCTGTGTCTCTGACTTGTGTTCTGTGTAAATTGCTTGAACATATAGTCTGCTCGAACATCATGGCCCACTTGGATGAACATAAACTTTTGTCAGACAGACAACATGCATTCAGGAAAAGGCATAGTTGTGAAACTCAGCTGAGCACAGTTATTAATGACTGGGCAAAAATCTTGGTCAAAGGGGGACAGGTGGACACATTTATTCTGGACTTTGAGAAGGCTTTTGACACCCCACCTCATGAACTTCTTAAATCTAACTTATTTGGTTATGGAATTGTGTGTGTGTGTGTGTGGGGGGGGGGGGACTCTCAAATGGATAGATTCCTTTCTTTGCTACAGAAAACAGCGTATTGTTGTTAATGGTGAATCTTCAGAGTGGGCTCCAGTTCTGTCTGGAGTCCCACAAGGGACTGTTCTTGGTCCGCTGTTGTTCTCCCTGTACATCAATGATATTTCCACTGGCATTGACTCAGAAATAAGACTGTTCGCAGACGACTGTGTTTGCTACCGGGAAATTAGAGATACAGATGACTCACTGAAACTTCAGAATGGCATAGATAGATTAGGATGTTGGGCCCGAAAATGGTGCATGAGATTTCAGCCAGTTAAATGCAACATTATGTAGATAACTAGGAAGAGATCTAATTAAACTGGGGCTTCTTACACCTTAGAGGGAAAGGTCCTCGAGAATGTTGACTCCATTAAATACCTTGGAGTGACAATCGCACACAACTTGAGATGGAATACTCATATTAGCAACATGTGTACTAAGGCAAACAGAACACTTGGATTCCTGAGGCGTAATCTTCATCAGTGCCCTCAGGATGTAAAACAGGCAGCATATAAAGGTCTTGTTCGCCCAATCTTGGAATATGGCAGTTGTATCTGGGACCCCACAGTGGAGTGGTCCTTAACGAAGAAATTGAAAAAGTTCAGAATAGAGCTGCTAGATTTGTAACAGGCAATTTCTGCTTTGAAACTGTGAGCATGACTGGAATACTTGGAAAATTAAAATGGGAGTCTCTCAAGAAAAGAAGGAAAGACAAAGGTCTAAAGGGTGCTGCTAGCATACCAACAGATGACCTTGTCTCCCCGGCTAGGAACTGTAGAAATCAGCATTCATTGGCGTTTTAGACCTTTACTGCAAGAACTAACATTTATAAAGAGTCGTTCTTCTCCCGAACCATTAGAGATTGGAATGCCCTTAAATTCCCGATTCGATTATTTCGACAGCCGAAGGTGCTGATGACTGTGTAACTAAGTTTACCTCTTTGGTTAGAGCTAGGGGCTAACTTCCCATATCACAGGTCCTGGTGTATGAATGTCATTTGACGTATCACCAGTAACAATTCTGATTCTGATTCACGTATGCCTTGATGTTTGGAGCGTCACCAAAGACCTCGGTGAACTGTCTTGTACTACCAAAACAGTTTAGACCAGTTCCAATTCCTCCTGGAAAAAATGAATTTACAAAGACTTTATCACGGATTTCAGGTATAGTAGGCAAAAAATAGAGAACAACAAAAAAAGTCTTTGTTCCCAAAATGCTCAAATCCACTTCAAGACAAAGTCAACATGCCTTTAACGAATATCATTAGTTTTCGTGCCAAATGATGAACTTTGCATACGCGGTGTTTAGTGCTTAAATCGGTGTCATATTGTTTGATAATGAGTTTAATATGGTGTTTATGAGTGAAGCTGATGGAGAGCACAGTGGTTAGTGTACTTGCCTCTTCCTGGTGTGTGTATTTCATTTGACGTGTATTTCATAGTGGAGCGTGATTGCTCAATGGATTTATGGACATCTCCGCCCCTAACAAACTCGGCCCCTGGCAAACCCGGCCCCTGACAAACTCGGCCCCTAGCAAACTCGGCCCCCATTCAACTCCGTCCATAAAAACTCGGTCCCTAGCAGCATTTAGGTCCTAAAATAAATGTTTTTGTTTCCGAGAATCAATTTGGAAGTTGGATGGGTAGTTTCACAGAAAGTTTGAGCATATTTATCGTTTTAATACGAAACCTTAATCGCGATAAAAGATCGCGGAAACCCATGCTGTAATTGGGACGGTGTTGGAATTGAGTGTGACATCACGAAAACATGCCTTTATAATTTCGACCACCTGCAACCACACTTTTATATAGTAAAACTGGGGTTTACAAGGGTTTATATCAAATTTACTTTTTTTCTTCTCAAAAACATCGATTGTTGGTTCTTGTAAGAACCGCATCGTCGATGCCGTTTTTACAAGTACCCGAATCTGTTTGCTCAAAAACATAGATTGTCAGATTGTTGGTACTTGTCAGAATCGCTCTGTCAATGTGGTTCTAACAAGTACCCAAAATCTATGTTTATAGCAGAAATAAAAAAAAAAATATGTTCATGTTTCATCTGAAAATTTTCATATTTGGGTGGTGAAAAATTCAATATTTTAGAATAGGTGGTTTTTTGTGGTTTTACCATTTCCAGTGTTAAACCAAAAGTAAACCTATAGAAAACAATATTCGCCCCCGCCCATCGGGGCTTGGAGAAATAGTTTGGGCTGCATGATGCTTCCACACAGAGCTGCGTGTGACCACACACAATTACTGGTAAACTGCTTAGAAGGCTTAAGCCTGCCCAGGCAAAGCGGTGTGAGTCAGATCGTCCAATGCATATAAACCTTCTGGTTTCATCGGGCGGTAGGGCTTGAGATGTCTTTTCATCTCAGTGTCGGGTAAAAGTCCCACAAAATTGAAAGCAACGTCTCCAAAATGACTTAAATATTGTTGACGGTGTCGTTGTACTCCAATTCAAACAAACAAAAACAAATAGACTACAATATAGTTCATGATATACATGGTTCTCCACGACCCGATTGTGCGTTGGCGACGTTCATTTCGAAAACACTCCTATACAAATACATTGTCGATTTTTTTGGCCAAAAATGGAAATTTTTAGATGAAAAATTGTGATATTTTTCTTATTTTTGCTCGAAACATAGATTACGGTTCTATCGAGTACTCACAATCTGTTTTTAGAAGATATAAGAAAAATAATGTTTTAAGAAAGAAACTTAATTTTTCTGCCGTTCATTAAAAGTATGAATGACAACGTAGCGCTAGCAAAGTTTATATGAACCCCTTCGGTGTTAAGTTACTTTGCAGGCGATCCCATGCTTTCATACTTTTATGATTTGTTTTTGTTTGATTTGAGGTTTAACGTCGCAGTCAACACTGTAAAGGTAATTCTGGAGACGTTGCTTCCAGTTTTGTGGGACTTTTACCCGACATTAAGATGAAATGACATCTCAAGCCCTGCCACCAATAGGATTTATAAGCACGCACCGCTTTGCCTGGGCAGGCTTAGATCCTCTAAGCGGTTTACCAGTACTCGTGAGCGGGTCGGTTTCAGCTCTGCGTGGAAGCATCATGCAGCTTATATATTTCTTCAAGCCCAGACGGGCGGGGGCCGTCATACTTTCATGGACAGCAGAAAAATAAAATTCATTTCTTAAATGAACACACCAGTACCTCATGGGTTTAGGTCGGGTAAAAGCCCCACAAAATTGGAAGCAACTTCTCCAAAATGACCTATACAATGTTGACGGGGGTGTCAAACAATCATAATCATTGGTATTAATAGAAAAAGGGCTAATGGTGTGGAATGGTCAAACCCTGCAAATGATAATGAAAGCAAAATGGTTCAATTTTTGTAAGTGCGCAACAGAACACACTGCTAGTCTCTTTTAAGTGGCAGAGATGTAATTACACGCCAATCAATCAATAATTTAGTTTATTAATTACATCGGAAGGTGAGTGACAGTGGACCCACAGCGGCGTGTCATACACTGGTTCAATCAACGGCATTAGGTTCATTTAACTAATGTGGGATGGGTTACTCATAATTTCATCAAAATGAGATCAAAAGATAATTAGGCATATGTACATTAAAATATGTATAACATTTTGATAAAAAGTCAATTCCAACACTAATATATACATATTCTAATTTTAGGGGCCGAGTTTGTCAGGGGTCGAGTTTGTAGGGGCCGAGTTTGCTAGGGGCCGAGTTTGTTAGGGGCCGAGATGTCCTGTCACCGCTCAGTGGATAGTGCACTTGCCTCTGATGCTAGAGGTCCCGGGTTCGATCCCCGGCAGTGGCGATAAAATTTCGGTGTCCGAACACGCTCCATTGGCATCATTTGCAGGGATGAATGTCATAAAGTGCACCGTCCTTCCGATTGGGATGTAACTGGAGGCCCCCTGTGCAGGGAGAACCATCCCCTGTGCAGGTTAAAAGATCCCTACCGTAATTACATGATTACTGTGTAGGCTTTCATCCTGCAAAACCTGGAGTGTATGTAGGTGGGTGATCACGTCTACCTACAGAACTTGGTTGGTAACCACCCTCGAAGATGGGAGCGCACTGGGACTGTGGTGGAGGTCCGGCAGTACCACCAATATGTTATTCGGATGGATGGTACAGGCCGAGTGACTATCCGAAATCGTCAACATCTTCGAAAGTTTACTCCTTTCCACACCCCTTCTATACCAGGCTTGTCGGTGACACCCAATGTGGAACGTTCGGGAGAAGCAATTGCCAGTCGCTCACCTCCAGTCAAGGCTGCTCGACCACAGGGGTCTATGCCTAAAATACCATCACCGCCACCGGATGATCCTCACATGCCTACCTGCCTGGACAGAGCACCTACTGGGACTTCTAGTCCAGGGCTCCAAGCAGAGGTGCCAACCAAGACATCACAGCCAGGAGATCCCCATTTGCCTATCAGCCCGGGCGCAGCACCTTCCAGGGCTTCTTCTACAGGGATTCAGGGGAAGACGCCAACCAGGGCTTCTACGCCGAAGTTAACCCACCAGACAGTGCTGGAGCCCAGGCGCTTGAGTTTCGGCCAGCTGGACCAGCAAAACCCTACTCCATGTGAACCTGCGACCCACATACCACGTGCTCTTGCTCGACTTCAACCTCACAATAAAGCTGGGTGTAAGGAGCTGTTGACACCTCGTAGACCTTGCAGGCGGGACAAAGAGTTAACTTGATGCCAGAGACTATGCAAGCAATTAGTTTGTCTTGTAACATTTAGTGAGATTGAGACCAATAGTGACGATTTAATAAGACCAGTTTTGTTTAAGTCAACATTTGTCTCACTTTTGTTAAGCTTTTGCTTGTGTCCCTTTTAAGTTTTCTGCGTACCCTTGAAAACTTGTCCCTGGGGGATGAGATAACTAATTATATACTTGTCTGTTTATTTCAGGTAGCAGTCATCCTTTTCCATACTCCTCCATAAGACTTTTCAGCATGGGGGGAGGGGAGGACTAGCATGTTTTTTTATGCATCTCTGTACTTTGACATGCAAAGTTTTCTATTGATTATTGTGCTGTAATACACATGTTATGTCGTTGTGATGGAAAAGAATTTCATATTTTGGTTCTGATTAAAGTTCTAGAATTTGAAGGAAGATGTTGATTTTCATTTAGTAATGGTCAAATGTGACCGACGCAGTATCAGTAGAGAGATAGATAGATAGACATCTCACCAGTAACAATTCTGATTCTCTGATGCTAGAAGCCCTCGGTTCAATCCCTGGCTGCGGTGATTATTTCGGTGTCCGAACATGCTCCATGGCATCATTTGTAGGGCTTAATGTCAAAAAGTGCACCATCCTTTGGATTGGGACTTTAACTGGCGGCCCCCTGTGCAGGAAGAGTCATGCACTGTACGGATTAAAAACCCCTACCATAATTACATGATTATTGTGTAGACTTTCATCCTGCAAACATGGAGTATATGTAATGTACACCTGCAAGTAATGGTCAAATTGCAGTATAAGTAGAAAGAATCAGAATTGTTTACTGGGGACACATCCTTAGACAACCCTTCACCAGGAGAAAGAAAACTAATAGCCCATTTCCCTCTACGGGGACATAACAGTTCAGAATCAGTTGACCCCAAAAGGGTTACAAAACTGTTGGACAAACTCAACATACCAAAACTGTGACCTCTAGAGTGTTCACAAGGGTTTTCAATCATTTAACCTACTGACCTACTTTTTAACCATCATGACCCATATTTGAACTTGACACAGATATTGTCAAGATGATCATTCTGAACAAGTTTGATGATGATTGGACCAAAACTGTGACCTCTAGAGTGTTCACAAAGTTTTTCTATGATTTGACCTACTTTTTGATCAGACATGACTCCTAGTCAAACTTGACCCAGATGTTGTCAAGATGATCTGATGACTGGACCAAAACGGTGACCTCTATAGTGTTCACAAGGTTTTTCTATGATTTGACCTACTGACCTACTTTTTGACCCAACATAACCCATGTTGTAACTTGACCCAGATATTGTCAAGTTGACCATACATAAGGCATCTGGGCCCTAAATGCCAGAGTGCTTAAGGATTGTAGTGCTGAAATATCTCCTCTGGTGGCCTTTATCTTCAAGGAACAACTCGCTGAAGGGCACTGTACCAGATGACTGGGGACAAGCAAATGTACTCCTGTCTTTAAAATAGGAGAAAAATATGATGCTGCGAACTACAGACAGGTGTCGTTCACATGCATTTGTTGCAAAACCCTGAAGCATATATAAGTTAGTAACATCAGCAATCACCTAGCCTTTGAAAGCATTCTTGCTGCCCCCGCCTATTCGAAGAATAGCGGAAGGGCATTAAGTTTTACCCCTGTCCCTCCGTTCGTCCGTCTCGACATCGTGTCCGGGCCATAACTCCTAAACCCTATGAAATATAATCATGAAACTTCACAGGTGCATCCATCATACTTGGACGATGTGTCATGAACAAGGAAGACAACTCCTGCATGTTTAGTTATTGAATTATCTGCCCTTGACTTACATCCATATATAGTCAAATGGTTTGTCGTGTCCGGGCCATAAGTCCTAAACCGTATGGAATATATTTATGAAACTTCACAGGTGCATTCTTCACACTTAGATGATGTGTCATGAACAAGGAAGACAACTCTTGCATTTTTGGTTTTTGAATTATCTACCCTTGACTTAGTACCATATAGTAAACCGTGTCCGGGCCATAACTCCTAAACCGTATGGAATACATTCATGAAACTTCACAGATGCATTCATCACACTGAGACGATGTGTCATGAACAAGGAAGACAACTCTTGCATTTTTGGTTTTTGAATTATCTGCCCTTGACTTAGTACCATATAGTAAACCGTGTCCGGGCCATAAGTCCTAAACCGTATGGAATATATTTATGAAACTTCACAGGTGCATTCTTCACACTTAGATGATGTGTCATGAACAAGGAAGACAACTCTTGCATTTTTGGTTTTTGAATTATCTGCCCTTGACTTAGTACCATATAGTAAACCGTGTCCGGGCCATAACTCCTAAACCGTATGGAATACATTCATGAAACTTCACAGATGCATTCATCACACTGAGACGATGTGTCATGAACAAGGAAGACAACTCTTGCATTTTTGGTTTTTGAATTATCTGCCCTTGACTGAGTACCATATGGTAAACCGTGTCCGGGCCATAACTCCTAAACCGTATGGAATGTATTCATAAAACTTCACAGGTGCATTCATCACACTGAGACAACTCTTGCATTTTTGGTTTTTGGATTATCTGCCCTTGATGCATATATTTTATGATTGATTTGAAGTACATTTGTGATATTTTTATCCCCTGACACAACATAGTTGTGAGGGGGGATATAGCATAACTTCACACAAATGTTTCTTATAAAAAAATCTCAAGCGAGTTCGACTTTCAAGGTCATGACCTCAAGGTCACTGTGGCTATTTTTAGAAAAACTTTGTCATTGCTCTAGCGCCTACATTTCTTCACCAATTTCATCATATCTTCACACAAATGTTCCTTATAAAAAATCTCGAGCGAGTTAGACTTTCAAGGTCATGACCTCAAGGTCAAGGTCACTGTGGCTATTTTTAGAAAATCTTTGTCATCGCTCTAGCGCCTACATTTCTTCACCAATTTCAGTATAACTTCACACAAATGTCCCTTATAAAAAAATCTTGAGCGAGTTTGACTTTCAAGGTCAAGGTCACTGTGGCTAATTTTAGAAAAACTTTGTCATCGCTCTAGCGCCTACATTTCTTCACTGATTTCAATATAACTTCACACAAATGTTTCTTATGACAATATCTCAAGCGAGTTCGACTTTCAAGGTCATGACCTCAAGGTCAAGGTCACTGTGGCTATTTTTAGAAAAACTTTTGTCATCGCTCTAGCGCCTACATTTCTCCACTGATTTCAATATAACTTCACACAAATGTTTCTTATGACAATTTTTTGAGCGAGTTCGACTTTCAAGGTCATGACCTCAAGGTCAAGGTCACTGTGGCTATTTTTAGAAAAACTTTGTCATCGCTACAGCGCCTACATTTCTTTACTGATTTCAATATTACTTCCCACAAATGTTTCTTATCACAATATCTTGAGCGAGTTCCACTTTCAAGGTCATGACCTCAAGGTCAAGGTCACTGTGGCTATTTTTAGAAAAACTTAGTCATCACTCTAGCGCCTACATTTCTTAACTGATTTCAATATAACTTCACACAAATGTTTCTTATGGCAATATCTTGAGCAAGTCCGACTTTCAAGGTCATGACCTCAAGGTCAAGGTCACAGTGGCTATTTTTAGAAAAATTTTGTCATCGCTCTAGCGCTTACATTTCTTCACTGATTTCAATATAACTTCACACAAATGTTCTTTATGACAATATCTCTAGCGAGGTCCACTTTCATGGTCTAGGTCACTGTGGCTATTTTTAGAAAAACTTTGTAATGGCGCTAGCGCTTACATTTCTTCACCGATTTCAGTATAACTTCACACAAATGTTCCTTATGACAATTTCTTGTGCGATTTCGACTTTCAAGGTCAAGGTCACTGTGGCTATTTTTAGAAAAACTTTGTCATCGCTCTAGCAACTACATTTCTTCACTGATTTCAGTATAACTTCACACAAATGTTCCTTATGACAATATCTCGAGCTATTTCACTTTCAAGGTCAAGGTCACTGTGACTATTTTTAGAAAAACTTTGTCATCGCTCTAGTGCCTATATTTATTGATGGATGTTAATAGAACTTCACACAAATGTTTCTTATGATAATATCTCAAGTTGCTTTGAGTTTGAAGGTCATGACATCAAGGTCAAGGTCAATGTGGCTATTTTTAGAAAAAACTTTGTCATCGCTTTACCGCCTACATTTATGATTTTATTATAACTTCACACAAAAGATGCTGTTACATGTGGGTTTACGGCGTCCCGCAAACCCCCATGCTGACAAGACAACCGAGCGTGATCTCTGACAGGTGTACGGGCAGCTGTGGGGTAAGGCACAAGAAAGATGTTAAATGAATGACATGAATTATTTACAGTATCTACATACAACACTTACTAACACAAAACATCACAATTTGTTGCTTCTGTAGCCAACTCACGACGTCCGCTCCGAAGGCAAAACACTGTTCTGTGCTCGGAACGGGTGACGTGAATACCTACAGAAGCAAACAACAAAAACAACAACAAAAACAAAAAAAGAAACAACACAAGACGCGACTGGCCAGTTTATAACTTAGGGTGAATCCCCCACTCGCGTGAAACTTCCTCTCGCGAACTAGCAGAACTAGTCTATCAACATAGTTGATAATCATAGATTTAGCGATCACATTTGCTGATCAGAGGTTTAGTGATCGTCCAAATAACCTGCAGGTAAGTTGACCTCTTCCATGGTCTCACATTTGTTTACAACGAACAATGATTTAGATTCTGCTTCTACCCTGGTAGGCGCTGATTACGGCGGTCTGTCCGCCCTTGCTGGACCCTAACGCCTAGCGTCGTACCAGTACCTGCTGCTATGAAGCAGGGAGCAGCAGGTCACACATTGTTGTGCCTGCAAATTACGATAACGGGACTAGAAACGAGTCACAAAACATACATGCTATATCATGATCCCCCTCCCGGAGAAGTAAGAATATGTTCATGCATATACCGTTATTGCGCATGCGCCGACCAGACATACAGGCTGATTAGTGCATGCGACAAATAACCGTACAGCAGAACTCAACTTGACTGTGCATCAAATTATCAGCACCCAGCGCTTGACACAATAATACTCAAAGTTCATGTTTCCTTACTGAGCACTACAGAAATCAATTAATGCTCACTACTACTGAGCATAATACTCATCAAATTTGTGCTCACTACATTATCACAAGTAAGAGGCAATTGAACAGACCACGCCTTTGCGCTACCTGGTCAGCTGCCAATTACAGGAAACATAACAATCTCTATTTCATATCCTTCTCCGCGACACGGCTCACAAATATAGCTATTCACAAATTCAATACATTAATAACAGATAGAAACTACAACAGAAGATTTTCATCTATAATCCACAACATTTGTTAGTGTCTCATAAGGGCCAACACTGTTTGCCGTAAATTCTCTCTATTTGGTAGGCACCCCGTCACAACCGTCCTCGCGACGCCGATGACGCAGCTGACGTCATCCCCGCCGCTCAGGCCGTTATGACGTGTGGCGACCAAACACTCCCACTTATCATCATCACGTTCTTTATATGTACATACATGCACAAACTGAGTTATCAGACAAAAACGGCATCATTACAAAATGAACTCGTAATTCTTCTTGAACAAAATTATTTCTAATCAACGTGAACATGCTTGTAAAATAAAATTCATTACGGTTCATCATCACGGATAACCCAACGGGCTCTTGTAAGAGTTTGCCCTGATGATGAAGATATGGTTAAACCCGTCTTAAGTTTACGTCCCCTCTACACCTAATATCATATTGGGACGGAACCACGGTTTTCTAACCACAGCTAGTCAAAAGTCATGGATCAAACAAGTGACCAGGCGTTTATTAATTACATTCTACAAAAGGGGTGTAAAAGCCTAAATGAATCTAGAATGAGCGGGTGTCCAAACTTTACGTCTCACCAACATCTAGGGTCAGCATGAGACAGGACCTCACTTAGAAGGACTCATTCTACTACTGGAGAAGCCTGGGATCGATCCTGCGACGTCTAGCTGGCAAAGCTAGTAGCCTAATCACTACAGGCCTCAACAGTGAATTCAGAACAGGCTTCAGAAAGTTGGGGTATACTAGAAGTAAACCCCTCCACAACCTACAAGCATGTTCATACAAAAATAATACTAAACATAGATTTAACATACCTTTCAATATACTTTCTATTTCCCCGTCACAATGTTGTGTTCACTCTTACAACTTGACCTGCTGCTAAAGTGTTCGCTTTTTTCAGGGTTTATATATCTATGAATACTACCAGAAAATCATGCCTACTCATATTACCCTGCTTTGTTCGTGGCGAAGTGGAGATACCGGCCACAAACAAAGCCAGATAGCAAAAATCGAGTAGATAATGGATTTGCGTTCAAATAGTATATTTCCCATAGGAAAAATTGATGAAACGACCCTATAAATCAATGCCATGACTCCTGTTAAAACGAACACCCTCACAACACGTGACGGGAATGAAAATCATATATGGCACAATTTGGCGGTTGGCGATTTTTAGGCAAATTCTATAGGACTCGGCCTTTTAGCGGCCCCCTGTATTGTAAAAACAGCTCTCTATAAACCACTCATGCATACATCGTATGATATGTGCATGACTTGTTCATGGAGCCGCACAGTTTGCGTACCATATTTCACCTAAAATATTTCACTCGCACCGCCCTACCATATATCTACTAAAATAATTTAGATGTGCATAAGCACCAGAGAGGTTTCCTATTCCATCTCGTAACAGATGCTTATGATAAATAACTTGAGCAAGATCTACTTTCGTGGCCATGGCCTCAAGTCAAGGTCCCTATGACTATTTTTAGCTCACCCGTCACATAGTGACAAGGTGAGCTTTTGTGATCACTTTTTGTCCGGCGTGCGTCCGTAAACAATTTCAAATAAGAATATCTCTAATACCCCATGGTCAATCTTGATCAAATTTCATGAGAAGCATCATCAGGTAGGGGGAAAGGCTGCATAAGGTTTTTGGGCTGATCAGATTGGAATTCTGGTTGCCATGGCAACATAGCTCCCATAGACTATCAATGGGAAAAATTGAAAATATCTTCTTCTCTGAAACCACAGGGCCCAGAGCTTAGATATTTAGCATGTTCTGGTTGCCATGTTCTGAGTTCTGGTTGCCATGGCAACATATAGCTCCCATAGACTTACAATGGGAAAAAAATTAAAATATCTTCTTCTCTGAAACCACAGGGCCCAGAGCTTAGATATTTAGCATGTATTTACGGCCAGTGGTCACCTACATAATTCCTGCCAATCATGCCCCTGGGGTCCAAATTGGCCACACCCCGGGGCCCCTTTGCTCCCATAGACTCTTAATTGAACAAAAAGCTTAAAAAATCTTCTTCTCTGAAACCACATGGCCCAGAGCTTAGATATTTAGCATGTAGCAACAGCAAGTGGTCACCTACATAATTCCTGCCAATCATGCCCCTGGGGTCAAAATGGGCCACGCCCCGGGGCCCTTTAGCTCCTATAGACTCATAATGGAAAAAAGCTTCAAAAATCTTCCTTTCTGAAACCACAGGGCCCAGAGCTGAGATATTTAGCATGTAGCAATGGCATGTGGTCACCTACATAATTCCTACCAATCATGCCCCTGGGGTCCAAATTGGCCACACCCCGGGGCCCCTTAGCTCCCATAGACTCATAATGGAAAAAAAAAGCTTCAAAAATCTTCTTCTCTGAAACCACAAGGCCCAGAGCTTAGATATTAATCATGTAGCAACTGCCAGTGGTCACCTACATAATTCCTGCCAATCATGCCCCTGGGATCCAAATGGGCCACACCCCGGGGCCCCTTCGCTCCCATAGACTCATAATGGAAAAAAGTTTCAAAAATCTTCTTCTCTGAAACCACAGGGCCCAGAGCTTAGCTATTTAGCATGTAGCAACGGCAAGTGGTCACCTACATAATTTCTGCCAATCATGCCCCTGGGGTCCAAATTGGCCACACCCTGGGGGCCCTTAGCTCCCATAGACTCATAATGGAAAAAAAAAGCTTCAAAAATCTTCTTCTCTGAAACCACAGGGCCCAGAGCTTAGATATTAAGCAGGTAGAAACGGCCAGGGGTCACCTACATAATTCCTTCCAATCAAGCCCCTGGGGTCCAAACGAGCCACGCCCCGGGGCCCCTTAGCTCCTATAGACTCATAATGGGAAAAAGCTTCAAAAAGCTTCTTCTCTGAAACCACAGGGCCCAGAGCTGAGATATTTAGCATGTAGCAACGGCAAGTGGTCACCTACATAATTCCTGCCAATCATGCCCCTGGGGTCCAAAAGGGCCACTCCCCGGGGCCCCTTAGCTCCTTTAGAGTCAAAATGGAAAAAAAAAGATTCAAAAATCTTCTTCTCTGAAACCACAGGGCCCAGAGTTTAGATATTTAGCATGTAGCAATGGCAAGTGGTCACCTACATAAATCCTGCCAATCATGCCCGTGGGGTCCAAATGGGCCACACCCCGGGGCCCCTTAGCTCCCATAGCCTCATAATGGAAAAAAGATTCAAAAATCTTCTTCTCTGAAACCACAGGGTCCAGAGCTTAGATATTTAGCATGTAGCAACGGCAAGTGGTCACCTACATAATTCCTGCCAATTATGCCCATGGGTTCCAAACGGGTCACGCCCCGGGGCCCTTAAGCTCCTATAGACTCATAATGGAAAAAAGCTTCAAAAATCTTCTTCTCTGAAATCACAGCGCCCAGAGCTTAGATATTTAGTATGTAGCAACGGCAAGTGGTTACCTATATAATTCCTGCCAATCATGCCCCTGGGGTCCAAAAGGGCCACGCCCTGGGGCCCCTTAGCTCCTAAAGACTCATAATGGAAAAAAAAGCTTCAAAAATCTTCTTCTCTGAAACCACAGGTCCCAGAGCTTAGATATTTAGCATGTAGCAATGGCAAGTGGTCACCTACATAAATCCTGCCAATCATGCCCATGGGATCCAAATGGGCCACACCCTGGGGCCCCTTAGCTCCATAGACTCATAATGGAAAAAAGATTCAAAAATCTTCTTCTCTGAAACCACAGGGCCCAGAGCTTAGATATTTAGCATGTAGCGACGGCAAGTGGTCACCTACATAATTCCTGCCAATCATGCGCCTGGGGTCCAAACAGGTGAGCGATTTAGGGCCATTGGGCCCTCTTGTTAGAGAAATATTGTCGTCACTCTAGAACCTACATTTATTGATGGATTTTTAAACCAACTTTACACAAATGTTGCATATGATAATATCTCAATCAAGTTGGACTTTTGCCTTTTCAGTGTTTTCCACACACGAAGTTGTCTTGTGCGAGGGGATTTGTATCGCATGCGATGCCTTGTTTATGAATGGCATTTGGCGGGGGCATCAGTGTCCTATGGACACTTTTTCTAGTTAACATGGGTTTTGTCAAGGTCTTCGACAAGGTACCTCACACTTTGCACATACTCGCATCTAGGAGTAGTTACTTTAATGCAAGCATCCATGTTTGACCTTGACCATAATTTCAAAACTCTGTGACTTTGAGCCCCGACAGGCACGACATAGACTTTGGCGGAATTATTGTTTTTTGAATGATATGGTGCCGTCTGCTTTGAAAATGATGGTGTCCAATTTTGTTTACCCTTCGAATCTATCCTGCAGCCCATTTTTTGGGCTCTCATTTCAATACATGTGTCCAGAATCCAGGTTTATAGCTATAATCATATAGCCATTTCGTGATAAAATGGATATTTATGCCCCAACTTCGAAGAAGTTGTGGGGGCATATTGGTTTTGCCCTGTTCGTCCTTCCGTCTTTCTGCTTTTTTACTGCATAGCATAACTTAAGAACCATGGGTGCTAGGTTTTTGAAATTTCATATATATGTATTCCATATGAAAAAATAATTGACCCGTGTTTTTTTTCTCGTCAGGATTATGCCCCTTTCTTGAGTTATGCCCCTTTGCAAAAAAATACTTCGAAATCTTGTAAGCAAGATATTTCAAAAACTGTTTGAGCTTTTGCCCTGAAACTTTACAGACTGGTTTGGGATGATGAGTAGATGAACTGATTAACATTTGAAAAAAATCCGAAATTTTTTTCTTGAGTTATGGCCCTTTGAATTTTTTTGCGTATAAGCTTGTAAGCAAGATAACTAAAATACTGTTTGAGCTATTGCCCTGAAACTTTACCCAATGGTTGGGGATGATGAGAAGATGAACTGATTAACTTTTGACAAAAATTGAATTTTTTTTTCTTGAGTTATGCCCCTTTGAAATTTTGCGCATTTTAAGCTTGTAAGCAAGATATCTCAAAAACTTTTTGAGCTATTGCTCTGAAACTTTGCAGGCTGGTTCAGGATTATGAGTAGATGAACTGATTAAGTTTTGAAAAAAAATCTGAAGGATTATGCCCCTGTCTTGAGTTATGCCCCTTTGCAAAAAACTTTGAAATCTTGTAAGCAATTCTTGGTTTGGGATGATGAGTAGATGAACTTATTAACTTTTGTCAAAAATCCAATTTTTTTTTTCTTGAGTTATGCCCCTTTGAAATTTTGCACGTTTTAAGCTTGTAAGCAAGATATCTTAAAAACTGTTTGAGATATTGCCCTGAAACTTTACAGTAGATGAACTGATTAACTTTTGAAAAAAATCCGATTTTTTCTCTTGAGTTATGGTCCTTTGAAATTTTTTGTGTTTTAAGCTTGTAAGCAAGATAAGTAAAAAAAATGTTTGAGCTATTGCCCTGAAACTTAACAGAATAGTTGGGGATTATGAGATGACTGATTAACTTTTGACAAAAATCCATTTTTTTTTCTTGAGTTATGCCCCTTTGAAATTTTGCGTGTTTTAAGCTTGTAAGCAAGATATCTGAAAAACTGTTTGAGCTATTGCCCTGAAACTTTACAGGCAGGTTCAGGATGATGAGTAGATGAACTGATTAACTTTTGAAAAAAATCAGAAATTTTTTTCTTCAGTTATGGTCCTTTGAAATTGTTATGTTTTAAGCTTGTAAGCAAGATGACTAAAAACTGTTTGAGCTATTGCCCTGAAACTTTACAGAATACCGTAGTTGGGGATGATGAGAAGATGAACTGATTAACTTTCGACAAAAGTCTAATTTTTTTGTCAGGATTATGCCCCTTTCTTGAGATATGCCCCTTTGCAAAAAAATACCTTGAAATCTTGTAAGCAAGATATCTCAAAAACTGTTTGAGCTTTTGCCCTGAAACTTTACAAACTGGTTTGAGATGATGTGTAGATGAACTGATTAACTTTTGAATAAAATCCGAATTTTTGTTTCTTGAGTAATGGCCCTTTGAATTTTTTTTTACGTTTTAAGCTTGTTAGCAAGATAACTAAAAAATTGTTTGAGCTATTGCCCTAAAACTTTACAGAAATGTTTGGGATGATGAGAAGATAACCTGAATAACTTTTGACAAAAATCCAATTTTTTTTCTTGGGTTATGCCCCTTTGAAATTTTGCGCATTTTAAGCTTGTAAGCAAGATATCTGAAAAACTGTTTGAGCTATAGCCCTGAAACTTTACAGGCTGGTCCAGGATGATGAGTAGATGAACTGATTAACTTTTGAAAAAATCTGAAATTTTTTTCTTGATTTATGGCCCTTTGAAATTTTTGTGTTTTAAGCTTTTAAGCAAGATAACTCAAAAACTGTTTGAGCTATTGCCCTGAAACTTTACAGAATGGTTGTGGATGATGAGAAGATGAACTGATCAACTGTTGACAAAAATCCAGTATTTTTAGCTCACCTGTCCTGTAGTGACGAGGTGAGCTTTTGGGATCACTTTTTGTCCGTCGTGCGTGTGTGCGTCCGTAAACAATTTCAAAAAAGTATATCTCTAATACCCCATGGCCAATCTTGATCAAATTTCATGTGAAGCATCATCAGGTAGGGGGAACAGCTGCATAAGGTTTTTGGGCTGATCAGATTGGAATTCTGGTTGCCATGGCAACATATAGCTCCCATAGACTTATAATGGGAAAAATTTAAAAAATCTTCTTCTCTGAAAACACAAAGCCCGGAGCTTAGATAATAAGCTTGTAACAATGTCAAGTGGTCACCTACATAATTCCTGCCAATCATGCCCCTGGGGTCCAAATTGGCCACACCCCGGGGCCCCTTAGCTCCCATAGACTCATTATGGAAAAAAACTTTCAAAAATCTTCTTCTCTGAAACCATAGGGCCCAGAGCTTAGATATTTAGCGTGTAGCAACGGCAAGTGGTCACCTACATAATTCCTGCCAATCATGCCCCTGGGGTCCAAACGGGCCACGCCCCTGGGCCCTTTAGCCCCTATAGACTCATAATGGAAAAAAAGCTTCAAAAATCTTCTTCTCCAAAACCACAGGGCCCAGAGCTGAGATATTTGGCATGTAGCAACGGCAAGTGGTCACCTACATAATTCCTTCCAATCATGCCCCTGGGGTCCAAATTGGCCACACCCCGGGGCCCCTTAGCTCCCATAGACTCGTAATGGAAAAAAGCTTCAAAAATCTTCTTCTCTGAAACCACAGGACCCAGAGCTTAGATATTTAGCATGTAGCAAAGGCCAGTGGTCACCTACATAATTCCTGCCAATCATGCCCCTGGGTTGCAAATTGGCGACACCCCGGGGCCCCTTCGCTCCCATAGACTCATAATGGAACAAAAAGCTTCAAAAATCTTCTTTTCGGAAACCACAGGGCCCAGAGCTTAGATATTTAGCATGTAGCAATGGCAAGTTGTCACCTACATAATTCCTGCAAATCATGCCCCTGAGGTCCAAACGGGCCACGCCCGGGGCCCTTTAGCTCCTATAGACTCATAATGGAAAAAAGCTTCAAAAATCTTCTTCTCTGAAACCACAGCGCCCAGAGTTTAGATATTTAGCACGTAGCAAAGGCAAGTGGTCTCCTACATAATTCCTGCCAATCATGCCCCTTGGGTTCAAATGGGCCACGCGCCGGGGCCCCTTAGCTCCCATAGACTCATAATGGAAAAAAAGCTTCAAAAATCTTCTCTGAAACCACAGCGCCCAGAGCTTAGATATTTAGCATGTAGCAACGGCAAGTGGTCAACTACATAATTCCTGCCAATAGTGCCCCTAGGGTCCCAATTGGCCACGCCCGGGGGCCCCTTTGCTCCTGTAGACTCATAATGGAAAAAGCTTCAAAAATCTTCTTCTCTGAAACCATAGCTCCCAGAGCTAAGATATTTAGCATGTAGCAACGGCAAGTGGTCACCTACATAATTCCTGCCAATATTGCCCTGGGGTCCAAATGGGCCACACCCCGGGGCCCCTAAGCTCCCATAGACTCGAAATGGAAAAAAAGAACTTCAAAAATCTTCTTCTCTGAAACCATAGGGCCCAGACCTTAGATATTTAGCATGTAGCAATGGCAAGTGGTCACCTACATAATTCCTGCCAATCCTGCACCTGGGGTCCAAATGGGCTACGCCCCGGGGCCCCTTAGCTCCCATAGACTCATATTGGAAAAAAGCTTCAAAAATCTTCTTCTCCGAAACCACAGGGCCCAGAGCTTAGATATTTAGCATGTAGCAATGGCTAGTTGTCACCTACTTAAATCCTGCCAATCATGCCCCTGGGGACAAAACAGGTCACACCCTGGGACCCCTTAGCTACCATAGACTTATAATGGAAAAAAAAAGCTTCAAAAACCTTCTTCTCTGAAACCACAGGGGCCAGAGCTTAGATATATAGCATGTAGCAAAGGCAAGTTGTCACCTACATAATTCCTGCCAATCATGCCCCTGGGGTCCAAACGGGCCACGCCCCTGGGCCCTTTAGCCCCTATAGACTCATAATGGAAAAAAAGCTTCAAAAATCTTCTTCTCCAAAACCACAGGGCCCAGAGCTGAGATATTTGGCATGTAGCAACGGCAAGTGGTCACCTACATAATTCCTTCCAATCATGCCCCTGGGGTCCAAATTGGCCACACCCCGGGGCCCCTTAGCTCCCATAGACTCGTAATGGAAAAAAGCTTCAAAAATCTTCTTCTCTGAAACCACAGGGCCCAGAGCTTAGATATTTAGCATGTAGCAAAGGCCAGTGGTCACCTACATAATTCCTGCCAATCATGCCCCTGGGTTGCAAATTGGCGACACCCCGGGGCCCCTTCGCTCCCATAGACTCATAATGGAACAAAAAGCTTCAAAAATCTTCTTTTCGGAAACCACAGGGCCCAGAGCTTAGATATTTAGCATGTAGCAATGGCAAGTGGTCACCTACATAATTCCTGCAAATCATGCCCCTGAGGTCCAAACGGGCCACGCCCGGGGCCCTTTAGCTCCTATAGACTCATAATGGAAAAAAGCTTCAAAAATCTTCTTCTCTGAAACCACAGCGCCCAGAGTTTAGATATTTAGCACGTAGCAAAGGCAAGTGGTCTCCTACATAATTCCTGCCAATCATGCCCCTTGGGTTCAAATGGGCCACGCGCCGGGGCCCCTTAGCTCCCATAGACTCATAATGGAAAAAAAGCTTCAAAAATCTTCTCTGAAACCACAGCGCCCAGAGCTTAGATATTTAGCATGTAGCAACGGCAAGTGGTCAACTACATAATTCCTGCCAATAGTGCCCCTAGGGTCCCAATTGGCCACGCCCGGGGGCCCCTTTGCTCCTGTAGACTCATAATGGAAAAAAGCTTCAAAAATCTTCTTCTCTGAAACCATAGCTCCCAGAGCTAAGATATTTAGCATGTAGCAACGGCAAGTGGTCACCTACATAATTCCTGCCAATATTGCCCTGGGGTCCAAATGGGCCACACCCCGGGGCCCCTAAGCTCCCATAGACTCGAAATGGAAAAAAAGAACTTCAAAAATCTTCTTCTCTGAAACCATAGGGCCCAGACCTTAGATATTTAGCATGTAGCAATGGCAAGTGGTCACCTACATAATTCCTGCCAATCCTGCACCTGGGGTCCAAATGGGCTACGCCCCGGGGCCCCTTAGCTCCCATAGACTCATATTGGAAAAAAGCTTCAAAAATCTTCTCCGAAACCACAGGGCCCAGAGCTTAGATATTTAGCATGTAGCAATGGCATGTGGTCACCTACATAAATCCTGCCAATCATGCCCCTGGGGTCCAAATGGGCCACACCCCGGGGCCACTTTACTCCCATAGACTCATAATGGAAAAAAGCTTCAAAAATCTTCTTCTCTGAAACCACAGGGCTCACAGCTGAGGTATTTGGCATGTAGCAACGGCAAGTGGTCACCTACATAAATCCTGCCAATCATGCCCCTAGGGTCCAAATGGGCCATGCCCCGGCCCCCGGGGCCCCTTAGCTCACATAGACTCATAATGGAAAAAAAAGCTTCAAAAATCTTCTTCTCTGAAACCACAGGGCCAAGAGTTTAGATATGTAGCATGTAGCAACGGCAAGTGGTCACCTACATAAATCTAGCCAGTCACGCCCCTGGGATCCAAATGGGCCACGCCCTGTGACCCCCTGAGCTCCCATTGACTCATAATGGAGAATAGCTTCAAAATCTTCTTCTCTGAAACTGTAAAGCACAGAGCTTAGATATTTAGTATCTAGCAACATAAAATAGTCACCTACATAAATCCTGCTAACCCTGCCCCTGGGATTCAAATGGGCCACACCCCAGGGCCCCTCAGCTCCTTTAGACTTATAATTGAAAAAAGCTGCAAAAATCTTCTTTTCCAAAGCCATAAGGCCCAGAGCTTAGATATTTAGTGTAGCAATGTCAAGCGGTCTCCTACACTAATGATTTTCTGGTACACAGGTGAGCGATATAGGGCCATTGGGCCCTCTTGTTTCTTAAAGACACATTTTTCGATTACATAACATCCTAATGACCGTTAAAGAATCCAGCATTGAGATAAAATACACTTGCCGTTTTCAGGCTGTCATACAGGTAGGGGACCAAGAGAGGGTAATAAATTACCTAGGGATATGACTTTGACACTTGACATCTATTCATTTACACCTATGTCAATATTTTGATTTGCATGGAAGAAACAACAGCACTTTTTTCCGATTTTATATTTAGTAGCCTTTATTTATAATCATTACAGAAAATGCCAATTCAAATATATTGGTAAATTTTTTCCATCAAAAATGATTTTTTTATGTCCCCGGTAGCGATAGCGGGGACATATTGTTTTTGCCCTGTCTGTTTGTGGGTTTGTTGGTTTGTTGGTTTGTACGTGGACAACTTTAAAGTTGGCCATAACTTTTGAACCGTTTGAGATACAGCTTTCATATTTGGCCTGAAGGTTCCTTGTGACAAGACCTTCACATTCATGAAAAAAAATTTGACCTGTGACCTTGACCTGGACCTTTGACCTACTTAAAAGAAAAAAATAACATTGGTCATAACTTTTGAACCACTTGAGATACAGCCTTCATATTTAGCATGTATGTTCCTTGTGACATAAGCTTTACATTCATGCAAAAAATTTTGACCTGTGACCTTGACTTTGACCTACTTAAAATAAAAAAAAATCACATTTTGGTCATAACTTTTGAACGGTTTGAGGACTTTAGGTAGAGCCTTCATATTTTGCATGTAGGTTCCTTGTGACAAGAGCTTTACATTCACACAAAAAATTTTGACCTGTGACCTTGACCTTGACCTTTGACCTACATAAAAGAAAAAGTTAACATTGGTCATAACTTTTGAACCGTTTGAGATACAGCCTTCATATTTAGCATGTATGTTCCTTGTGACAAAAGCTTTACATCCATGCAAAAAAATTTGACCTGTGACCTTGACCTTGACCTTTGACCTTCTTAAAATATAAAATAACATTTTTGTCATAACTTTTGAACGGTTTGAGACAGAGCCTTCATATTTTGCTCGTAGGTTCCTCTTGACAA
Organism: Lucinisca nassula; assembly: GCA_963580285.1. NCBI lineage: Eukaryota > Metazoa > Mollusca > Bivalvia > Lucinida > Lucinidae > Lucinisca > Lucinisca nassula. The sequence goes on along the minus strand of OY757014.1, from coordinate 177,430,089 downwards.
GAGCTTTACATTCACACAAAAAACGTTGACCTGTGACCTTGACCTTCGACCTACATAAAAGAAAAATTTAACATTGGTCATAACTTTTGAACCGTTTGAGATACAGCCTTCATATTTAGCATGTAGGTTCCTTGTGACAAACACTTTACATTCATGCAAAAATTTTGACCTGTGACCTTGACCTTTTACCTACTTAAAAAATACAACATTTTTCGTCATAACTTTCGAACCGTTTGGGATAGAGCTTTCATACTTGGCATATAGGTTCCCTGTGATTAAGGTTTTTCATTGATGCAAAATGTTTGGACCATGACCTTGACATTTGACCTGCTTAAAAGAAAAAATAAAATTGTTCATAACTTTTGAACCGTTTAAGATAGAGCCTTAATATTTGGCATGTAGGTTCCTTGTGACAAGAGCTTTACATTCATGCAAATTTTTTTGACCTGTGACCTTGACCTACTTTAAAGAAAAAATATTATTGTTCATAGCTTTTGAACCATTAAGATAGAGCTTTCATATTTGGCATGTGAGTTTCTTGTGTCAAGGGCTTCCCACACAAACATCTTGAACTGTGAGCAACTTTGAATAAAAAATGACCATGCCCGGGGACATGTTCGTGTTTCACAAACACATCTTGTTTTTTTTTCAGAAAACATCCTGATAACTTTATTATTTCTGCTCTAAAAATATATTGTGAGTACTCATTAGACACCTCAGCGAAGCGGTTCAGATGAGTACCACCAATTTATTTTTACAGTGTGACTGCTTGTTAGAGCTGCTTCCATGAGGTGGTTCTAACGAGGACACACAATATAAGGTTTTTTAGGAAAAAGGAACATCCCCTATATAGAAAATGGAGGTTAAGGGGGGGTATATTCATTATTTTCCTTATTTCTGCTCCAAGTCATAGGTTGTGGCCTTGTGGGTGCCCATTAGAATCGTCTCATTGAGTCATAGGTTGTGGGTACTCGATTGAATGAGGTGGTTCTCACGAGCACCCACAACCAATGTTTGCATTACAAATAAGAAAAATACTTTATTTTAAACTTGAAAAGTTGAAAAAATAAAATCTTAAAATATTTCTCTTTTTTTAGCTCACCTGTCACGTAGTGACAAGGTGAGCTTTTGGGATCACTTTTTGTCCGTCGTGCGTGCGTGCGTGCGTGCGTCGGTAAACTTTTCTTCAAACGACATCTCCTCCTAAACCACTGATCGGATTTTGACCAAACTTCACAGGAATGATCCTTAGGTGCTCCCCTTTCAAAGTTGTTCAAATGGTTCCGGTCCATTGCACATATAGGTCACAGGAGCCAAAAATAGATTTTTTTCACCGAAAACTTAAAAAATCTTCTTCTCTGAAACCGCAAGGCCCAGGTCTTTGATATTTGGTATGAAGCTTCATCTAGTGGACCCCTACCAAGATTGTTCAAATTATAGTGCTGGGGCCAACAATGCCCCCGCACGGGGGCCCTTTGGTTTTACATGGGCTTATATGGGGAAAATCTTTAAAAATCTTCTTCTCTAAAACCGCAAGGCCCAGATCTTTGATATTTGGTATGAATCTTCATCTAGTGGACCCCTACCAAGATTGTTCAAATTATAGTGCTGGAGCTAAAAATGCCCTCGCACGGGGGCCCTTTGGTTTTACATGGGCTTATATAGGGAAAATCTTTAAAAATCTTCTTCTCTGAAACCGCAAGGCCCAGGTCTTTGATATTTGGTATGAAGCTTCATCTAGTGGACCCCTACCAAGATTGTTCAAATTATAGTACTGGGGCCAAAAATGCCCCCGCACGGGGGCCCTTTGGTTTTACATGGGCTTATATAGGGAAAATCTTTAAAAATCTTCTTCTCTAAAACCGCAAGGCCCAGATCTTTGATATTTGGTATGAAGCTTCATCTAGTGGACCCCTACCAAGATTGTTCAAATTATAGTGCTGGAGCTAAAAATGCCCCCGCACAGGGGCCCTTTGGTTTTACATGGGCTTATATAGAGAAAATCTTGAAAAATCTTCTTCTCTGAAACCGCAAGGCCCAGGTCTTTGATATTTGGTATGAAGCTTCATCTAGTGGACCCCTACCATGATTGTTCAAATTATAGAGCTTGGGCCAAAAATGCCCCCGCACGGGCCCCTTTGGTTTTACATTGGCTTATATAGGGAAAATCTTGAAAAATCTTCTTCTCTGAAACCGCAAGGCCCAGGTCTTTGATATTTGGTATGAAGCTTTATCTAGTGGACCCCTACCAAGATTGTTCAAATTATAGTGCTGAAGCTAAAAATGCCCCCGCACGGGGGCCCTTTGGTTTTACATGGGCTTATATAGGGAAAATCTTCTTCTCTGAAACCGCAAGGCCCAGGTCTTTGATATTTGGTATGAAGCTTCATCTAGTGGACCCCTACCAAGATTGTTTAAATTATAGTGCTTGGGCCAAAAATGCCCCCGCACGGGGGCCCTTTGGTTTTGCATGGGCTTATATGGGGAAAATCTTGAAAAATCTTCTTCTCTGAAACCGCAAGGCCCAGATCTTTGATATTTGGTATGAAGCTTCATCTAGTGGACCCCTACCAAGATTGTTCAAATTATAGTGCTGGAGCTAAAAATGACCCCGCACGGGGGCCCTTTGGTTTTACATGGGCTTATATAGGGAAAATCTTGAAAAATCTTCTTCTCTGAAACTGCTAGGCCCAGGTCTTCGATATTTGGTATGAAGCTTCATCTAGTGGACCCCTACCAAGATTATTCAAATTATATTGCTGGAGCTAAAAATGCCCCCTGCACGGGGGCCCTTTGGTTTTACATGGGCTTATATAGGGAAAATCTTGAAAAATCTTCTTCTCTGAAACCGCAAGGCCCAGGTCTTTGATATTTGGTATGAAGCTTCATCTAGTAGACCCCTACCAAGATTGTTCAAATTATAGTGCTGGGGCCAAAAATGCCCACGCACCAGGGCCCTTTTGTTTTACATAGGCTTATATAGGGAAAATCTTGAAAAATCTTCTTCTCTGAAACTGCAAGGCCCAGGTCTTTGATATTTGGTATGAAGCTTCATCTTGTGGACCTCTACCAAGATTGTTCAAATTATAGCCCTGGGGCCAAAAATGCCCCCGCTCCGGGGCCCTTTGGTTTTACATAGACTTATATAGGGAAAATCTTGAAAAATCTTCTTCTCTGAAACCACAAGGCTTAGGTCTTCGATAATTGTTATGACGCTTCAGCTAGTGGACCTCTACAAAGATTGTTCAAATTATAGGCCTGAGACCAAAAATGCCATGTGGCCCTTTGGTTTTACATAGACTTATATAGGGAAAATCTTTAAAAATCATCTTCTCTGAAACACAAGGCTTAGGTCTTTGATATTTGTTATGAAGCTTCAGCTAGTGGACCTCTACCAAGATTGTTCAAATTATAGCCCTGGGGCCAAAAATGCCCCCGCTCCGGGGCCCTTTGGTTTAACATAGACTTATATAGGGAAAATCTTGTTTTACATAGACTTCTATATGCAGGGTAAACCTTTAAAATCTTATTTTCTGAAACCAGAAAGCCCAGGTCTTTCATATTAGCTATGAAGCTTCATCTTGTGGACCTCTACCAAGATTGTTCAAATTTTAGCCCTGGGGCCAAAATTGACCCTGCCCGGGCCCACTTGTTATGCTTTGGATCAGGTGAGCGAACCAGGGCCCTCTTGGCCCTCTTGTTTTTCTTCTCTTTTCTGATATGATTGTGTCTAACACAAAGAATATTTTATAGTTCCAGCTTGACTGAAACTATAAAATGCTAATGTTTTAGACATTATATGATTTGTGTGTCACATACTTTCATCCAAAATAAAATAAATAAATATAAATAAATAAAGGTAAATTGATTGATTGAATTTTGAGGTTAATCAATTCATTTACCTTGTTTGTTTACTTGTAATGGAAACAATGGATATCTGTGTTTTCTTTACTTTATTTTAAAATAAAAAAGAAGTAATTTAAACAATATTTTGTCATTAAATTATACTATCACTCAAGTACCCTTTTTGAGCCCCTCTACTAAAACAAGAAATCTGCTCATAAGCACCTCATAATCACTTAGATAAGATGAGCCTTTGATGTGCACTATGGTCGGAAGGAGATCATTAGACAGGCCATATCCCTTTTATATAAGGAAAAAAATGTGTCTTTAAGCTATGCCCCTTTGAAATTTTGTGCAATGAAGCTTGTAAGCAAGATATCTCAAAAACTGTATGAGCTATTGTCCTGAAACTTTACAGGCTGATTCAGGATGATGAGTAGATGAACTGATTAACTTTTGAAAAAAATCCGGAATTTTTTTCTTCAGTTATGACCCTTTGATTTTTTTGCGTTTTAAGCTTGTAAGCAAGATAACTAAAAAACTATTTGAGCTATTGCCCTGAAACTTTACAGAATGGCTGGGGATGATGAGAAGATGCACTGATTTACTTTCAACAAAAATCCCATTTTTTTCTCGTCAGGATTATGCCCCTTTCTTGGGTTATGCCCCTTTGCAAAAATACTTTGAAATCTTGTAAGCAAGATATCTCAAAATCTGTTTGAGCTTTTGCCCTGAAACTTTACAGACTGGTTTGGGATGATGAGTAGATGACCTTGTTTAACTTTTGAAAAAAATCCAAATTTTTGTTTCTTGAGGTATGGCCCTTTGAAATTTTTTTGCGTTTTAAGCTTGTAAGCAAGATAACTAAAAAACTGTTTGAGCTATTACCCTAAAACGTTACAGAATGGTTGGGGATGATGAGAAGATGAACTGATTAACTTTTGAAAAAAATCTGAATTTATGTTTCTTGAGTTATGGCCCTTTGAATTTTTTTGCGTTTTAAGCTTGTAAGCAAGATAACTAAAAAACTGTTTGAGCTATTGCCCTAAAACTTTACAGAATGGTTGGGGATGACGAGAAGATGAACTGATTAACTTTTGACAAAAATCCAATTTTTTTTCTTGAGTTATGCCCCTTTGAAATTTTGCGCATTTTAAGCTTGTAAGCAAGATATCTCAAAAACTTTTTGAGCTATTGCCCTAAAACTTTGCAGGCTGGTTCAGGATGATGAGAAGATGAACTGATTAACTTTTGAAAAAAAAAATCCAAAGAATTATGCCCCTGTCTTGAGTTATGCCCCTTTGCAAAATACTTTGAAATCTTGTAAGCAAATCTTGGTTTGGGATGATGATTAGATGAACTGATTAACTTTTGAAAAAAATCCGAAATTTTTTTCTTGATTTATTGCCCTTTGAAATTTTTTGCGTTTTAAGTTTGTAAGCAAGATAACTAAAAAACTGTTTGAGCTATTGCTCTGAAACTTAAGAGAATGGCTGGGGATGATGAGAAGATGAACTGATTAACTTTTGACAAAAATCCAATTTTTTTTCTTGAGTTATGCCCCTTTGAAATTTTGCATGTTTTAAGTTTGTAAGCAAAATATCTGAAAAAACTGTTTGAGCTATAGCCCTGAAACTTTACAGGCTGGTCCAGGATGATGAGTAGATGAACTGATTAACTCTTGAAAAAAATCTGAAATTTTTTTCTTGATTTATGGCCCTTTGAAATTTTTGTGTTTTAAGCTTGTAAGCAGGATAACTCAAAAACTGTTTGAGCTATTGCCCTGAAACTTTTCAGAATGGTTGGGGATGATGAGAAGATGAACTGATTAACTTTCGACAAAAAATCCAATTTTTTATGCCCCCACATCGGATGATGCCAGGGGCATAGAGTTTTTCAGTCTTCCGTATGTGAGTCCGTGGGTACGTGTGTACTGGTGTCCGAATGAACTTTCTTCTGTACGAAAGTGGGTTCTTACGTACGTTCGTAATCCTGTTAGACTCAGGTTAAGGTTTTTGTACAAGGTAGAACTTGAGCTCATATTTTCCAAACCATACTATAGATTTGGTTTATTTATGTTTTTTTTAGCTCACCTGTCACGTAGTGACAAGGTGAGCTTTTGGGATCACTTTTTATCCGTCGTCCGTAGTGCGTCCGTGCTTGCGTCCGTGTGTGCGTCCGTAAACTTTTCTTCAAACGACATCTCCTCCTAAACCACTGATCGTATTTTGACCAAACTTCACAGGAATGATCCTTAGGTGGTCCCCTTTCAAAGTTGTTCAAATGGTTCCGGTCCGTTGCACACATAGGTCACAGTAGCCAAAAATAGATTTTTTTCACCGCAATCTTAAAAAATCTTCTTCTCTGAAACCGCAAGGCCCAGGTCTTTGATATTTGGTATGAAGCTTCATCTAGTGAACCCCTACCAAGATTGTTAAAATTATAATGCTGGGGCCAAAAATGCCCCCTCACGGGGGCCCTTTGGTTTTACATGGGCTTATATAGGGAAAATCTTTAAAAATCTTCTTCTCTGAAACCGCAAGGCCCAGGTCTTTGATATTTGGTATGAAGCTGCATCTAGTGGACACCTACCAAGATTGTTCAAATTATAGTGCTGGAGCTAAAAATGCCCCCGCACGGGGGCTCTTTGGTTATACATGGGCTTATATTGGGAAAATCTTGAAAAATCTTCTTCTCTGAAACCGCAAGGCCCAGGTCTTTGATATTTGGTATGAAGCTTCATCTAGTGGACCCCTATCAAGATTGTTCAAATTATAGTGCTGGGGCCAAAAATGCCCCCGCAGGGGGCCCTTTGGTTTTACATGGGCTTATATAGCGAAAATCTTTAAAAATCTTCTTCTCTTAAACCGCAAGGCCCAGGTCTTTGATATTTGGTATGAAGCTTTATCTAGTGGACCACTACCAAGATTGTTCAAATTACAGTGCTGGATCTAAAAATGCCCCTGCACGGGGGCCCTTTGGTTTTACATGGGCTTATATAGGGAAAATCTTTAAAAATCTTCTTCTCTGAAACCGCAAGGCCCAGGTCTTTGATATTTGGTATGAAGTTTCATCTAGTGGACCCCTACCAAGATTGTTCAAATTATAGTGCTGGAGCTAAAAATGCCCCCACACGGGGCCCTTTGGTTTTACATGGGCTTATATAGGGAAAATCTTTAAAAATCTTCTTCTCTGAAACCGCAAGGCCCAGGTCTTTGATATTTGGTATGAAGCTTCATCTAGTGGACCCCTACCAAGATTGTTCAAATTATAGTGCTGGGGCCAAAACTGCCCCCGCATCGGGGCCCTTTGTTCAAATGGTTCCGGTCCGTTGCACACATAGGTCACAGTAGCCAAAAATAGATTTTTTTCACCGCAATCTTAAAAAATCTTCTTCTCTGAAACCGCAAGGCCCAGGTCTTTGATATTTGGTATGAAGCTTCATCTAGTGGACCCCTACCAAGATTGTTCAAATTATAGTGCTGGGGCCAAAATTGCCCCCTCACGGGGGCCCTTTGGTTATACATGGGCTTATATTGGGAAAATCTTGAAAAATCTTCTTCTCTGAAACCGCAAGGCCCAGGTCTTTGATATTTGGTATGAAGCTTCATCTAGTGGACCCCTATCAAGATTGTTCAAATTATAGTGCTGGGGCCAAATATGCCCCCGCAGGGGGGCCCTTTGGTTTTACATGGGCTTATATAGCGAAAATCTTTAAAAATCTTCTTCTCTTAAACCGCAAGGCCCAGGTCTTTGATATTTGGTATGAAGCTTTATCTAGTGGACCACTACCAAGATTGTTCAAATTGCAGTGCTGGATCTAAAAATGCTCCCCCACGGGGGCCCTTTGGTTTTACATGGGCTTATATAGGGAAAATCTTGAAAAATCTTCTTCTCTGAAACCGCAAGGCCCAGGTCTTTGATATTTGTTATGAAGTTTCATCTAGTGGACCCCTACCAAGATTGTTCAAATTATAGTGCTGGAGCTAAAAATGCCCCCACACGGGGCCCTTTGGTTTTACATGGGCTTATATAGGGAAAATCTTTAAAAATCTTCTTCTCTGAAACCGCAAGGCCCAGGTCTTTGATATTTGGTATGAAGCTTCATCTAGTGGACCCCTACCAAGATTGTTCAAATTATAGTGCTGGGGCCAAAAATGCCTCCGCACCAGGGCCCTTTTGTTTTACATAGGCTTATATAGGGAAAATCTTTAAAAATCATCTTCTCTGAAATGCAAGGCTTAGGTCTTTGATATTTGTTATGAAGCTTCATCTAGTGGACCCCTACCAAGATTGTTCAAATTATAGTGCTGGAGCTAAAACTTCCCCCACACGGGGCCCTTTGGTTTTACATGGGCTTATATAGAGAAAATCTTGAAAAATCTTCTTCTCTGAAACCGCAAGGCCCAGGTCTTTGATATTTGGTATGAAGCTTCATCTAGTGGACCCCTACCAAGATTGTTCAAATTATAGTGCTGGGGCCAAAAATGCCCCTGCACGGGTGCCCTTTGGTTTTACATCGGTTTATATAGGGATTATCTTGAAAAATCTTCTTCTCTGAAACCGCAAGGCCCAGGTCTTTGATATTTGGTATGAAGCTTTATCTAGTGGACCCCTACCAAGATTGTTCAAATTATAGTGCTGGATCTAAAAATGCCCCTGCACGGGGGCCCTTTGGTTTTACATGGGCTTATATAGGGAAAATCTTGAAAAATCTTCTTCTCTGAAACCGCAAGGCCCAGGTCTTTGATATTTGGTACGAAGTTTCATCTGGTGGACCCCTACCAAGATTGTTCAAATTATAGTGCTGGAGCTAAAAATGCCCCCACACGGGGCCCTTTGGTTTTACATGGGCTTATATAGGGAAAATCTTGAAAAATCTTCTTCTCTGAAACCGCAAGGCCCAGGTCTTTGATATTTGGTATGAAGCTTCATCTAGTGGACCCCTACCAAGATTGTTCAAATTATAGTGCTGGGGCCAAAACTGCCCCCGCATTGGGGCCCTTTGTTTTTACATTGGCTTATATAGGGAAAATCTTGAAAAATCTTCTTCTCTGAAACCGCAAGGCCCAGGTCTTTGATATTTGGTATGAAGCTTTATCTAGTGGACCCCTACCAAGATTGTTCAAATTATAGTGCTGGATCTAAAAATGCCCCCGCACGGGGGCCCTTTGGTTTGACATGGGCTTATATAATGAAAATCTTGAAAAATCTTCTTCTCTGAAACGGCAAGGCCCAGGTCTTTGATATTTGGTATGAAGCTTCATCTAGTGGACCCCTACCAAGATTGTTCAAATTATAGTGCTGGAGCTAAAACTTCCCCCACACGGGGCCCTTTGGTTTTACATGGGCTTATATAGGGAAAATCTTGAAAAATCTTCTTCTCTGAAACCGCAAGGCCCAGGTCTTTGATATTTGGTATGAAGCTTCATCTAGTGGATCCCTACCAAGATTGTTCAAATTATAGTGCTGGGGCCAAAAATGCCCCCGCACAGGTGCCCTTTGGTTTTACATCGGCTTATATAGGGATTATCTTGAAAAATCTTCTTCTCTGAAACCGCAAGGCCCAGGTCTTTGATATTTGGTATGAAGCTTTATCTAGTGGACCCCTACTAAGATTGTTCAAATTATAGTGCTGGATCTAAAAATGCCCCCGCACAGGGGCCCTTTGGTTTTTCATGGGCTTATATAAGGAAAATCTTGAAAAATCTTCTTCTCTGAAACCACAATGCCCAGGTCTTTGATATTTGGTATGAAGCTTCATCTAGTGGACCCCTACCAAGATTGTTCAAATTATAGTGCTTGGGCCAAAAATGCCTCCGCACCAGGGCCCTTTTGTTTTACATAGGCTTATATAGGGAAAATCTTTAAAAATCATCTTCTCTGAAACACAAGGCTTAGGTCTTTGATATTTGTTATGAAGCTTCAGCTAGTGGACCTCTACCAAGATTGTTCAAATTATAGTGCTGAGCTAAAAATGCCCCCACACGGGGCCCTTTGGTTTTACATGGGCTTATATAGGGAAAATCTTTAAAAATCTTCTTCTCTGAAACCGCAAGGCCCAGGTCTTTGATATTTGGTATGAAGCTTCATCTAGTGGACCCCTACCAAGATTGTTCAAATTAAAGTGCTGGGGCCAAAACTGCCCCTGCATCGGGGCCCTTTGGTTTTACATGGGCTTATATAGGGAAAATCTTGAAAAATCTTCTTCTCTGAAACCGCAAGGCCCAGGTCTTTATGCCCCCAACTTTAAAAAAGTTGGGGGGCATATTGCTTCTGGCTTGTCCGTCCGTTCGTCCGTTCGTCCGTTAGTCCGTTAGTCCGTTCGTACGTCACGCTTTCTTGTGCATAGCATATCTTTATAACCGTGTATGCTAGTGTTTTGAAATTTCATATATGGGTTCCTCATGAAAAAATAGTTGACCCGTATTTTTTTTCTTGTCCAAATTATCTCCCCTTCTTGAATTATTTCCCCTTTAATTAAATAACATAGAATTCTCGTTAGCAAGATATCTCAAAAAGTATTTGAGCTACAGCCTTGATATTTGGTATAGTGATTGGGACTAAGGAGGAGATTACCTGATTAAATTTTCAACCAATTCTATAAAATTTTGTTAGAGTTATGGCCCTTTGTAATTTTTTGCCACTCAATTGTGTTGCTTTCTTGTGCATAGCATATCTTTAGAACCGTGTATGCTAGTGTTTTGAAATTTCATATATGGGTTCCTCATGAAAAAATAGTTGACCCGTATTTTTTTTCTTGTCCAAATTATCTCCCCTTCTTGAATTATTTCCCCTTTAATTAAATAACATAGAATTCTCGTTAGCAAGATATCTCAAAAAGTATTTGAGCTACAGCCTTGATATTTGGTATAGTGATTGGGACTAAGGAGGAGATTACCTGATTAAATTTTCAACCAATTCTATAAAATTTTGTTAGAGTTATGGCCCTTTGTAATTTTTTGCCACTCAATTGTGTTGCTTTCTGGTGCATAGCATATCTTTAGAACCGTGTATGCTAGTGTTTTGAAATTTCATATATGGGTTCCTCATGAAAAAATAGTTGACCCGTATTTTTTTTCTTGTCCAAATTATCTCCCCTTCTTGAATTATTTCCCCTTTAATTAAATAACATAGAATTCTCGTTAGCAAGATATCTCAAAAAGTATTTGAGCTACAGCCTTGATATTTGGTATAGTGATTGGGACTAAGGAGGAGACTACCTGATTAAATTTTCAACCAATTCGATAAAATTTTGTTAGAGTTATGGCCCTTTGTAATTTTTTGCTACTCAATTGTGTTGCTTTCTGGTGCATAGCATATCTTCAGAACCGTGTATGCTAGTGTTTTGAAATTTCATATATGAGTTCCTCATGAAAAAATAGTTGACCCGTATTTTTTTTCTTGTCCAAATTATCTCCCCTTCTTGAATTATTTCCCCTTTAATTAAAAAACATAGAATTCTCGTTAAGAGTTTCATTGATGATACTTGGTACATGCTTGGAACTAGGAGTGAAATTTTTATGCAGGCATCCATGTTTGACCTTGACCTAGATTTCATGGTTTGGTGACTTTGCGCCTCCACAGGCGCGACATAGCCTTCGGGGGAATTCTTGTTGTATGTTTTTGAGTCTTTAACAATATTTGTTGAATATTTTGCCATCTAAGGACAAGCAAAGGTTGGGGGCATTGTGTTTTACAAACACCATTTCTAGTTGATATTTGGTATGAAGCTTTATCTAGTGGACCCCTACCAAGATTGTTCAAATTATAGTGCTGGATCTAAAAATGCCCCCGCACGGGGGCCCTTTGGTTTTACATGGGCTTATATAAGGAAAATATTGAAAAATCTTCTTCTCTGAAACGGCAAGCCCCAGGTCTTTGATATTTGGTATGAAGCTTCATCTAGTGGACCCCTACCAAGATTGTTCAAATTATAGTGCTGGGGCCAAAAATGCCTCCGCACCAGGGCCCTTTTGTTTTACATAGGCTTATATAGGGAAAATCTTTAAAAATCATCTTCTCTGAAATGCAAGGCTTAGGTCTTTGATATTTGTTATGAAGCTTCATCTAGTGGACCCCTACCAAGATTGTTCAAATTATAGTGCTGGAGCTAAAACTTCCCCCACACGGGGCCCTTTGGTTTTACATGGGCTTATATAGAGAAAATCTTGAAAAATCTTCTTCTCTGAAACCGCAAGGCCCAGGTCTTTGATATTTGGTATGAAGCTTCATCTAGTGGACCCCTACCAAGATTGTTCTAATTATAGTGCTGGGGCCAAAAATGCCCCCGCACGGGTGCCCTTTGGTTTTACATCGGTTTATATAGGGATTATCTTGAAAAATCTTCTTCTCTGAAACCGCAAGGCCCAGGTCTTTGATATTTGGTATGAAGCTTTATCTAGTGGACCCCTACCAAGATTGTTCAAATTATAGTGCTGGATCTAAAAATGCCCCTGCACGGGGGCCCTTTGGTTTTACATGGGCTTATATAGGGAAAATCTTTAAAAATCTTCTTCTCTGAAACCGCAAGGCCCAGGTCTTTGATATTTGGTATGAAGCTTCATCTAGTGGACCCCTACCAAGATTGTTCAAATTATAGTGCTGGGGCCAAAACTGCCCCCGCATTGGGGCCCTTTGTTTTTACATTGGCTTATATAGGGAAAATCTTGAAAAATCTTCTTCTCTGAAACCGCAAGGCCCAGGTCTTTGATATTTGGTATGAAGCTTTATCTAGTGGACCCCTACCAAGATTGTTCAAATTATAGTGCTGGATCTAAAAATGCCCCCGCACGGGGGCCCTTTGGTTTGACATGGGCTTATATAATGAAAATCTTGAAAAATCTTCTCTGAAACGGCAAGGCCCAGGTCTTTGATATTTGGTATGAAGCTTCATCTAGTAGACCCCTACCAAGATTGTTCAAATTATAGTGCTGGAGCTAAAACTTCCCCCACACGGGGCCCTTTGGTTTTACATGGGCTTATATAGGGAAAATCTTGAAAAATCTTCTTCTCTGAAACCGCAAGGCCCAGGTCTTTGATATTTGGTATGAAGCTTCATCTAGTGGACCCCTACCAAGATTGTTCAAATTATAGTGCTGGGGCCAAAAATGCCCCCGCACAGGTGCCCTTTGGTTTTACATCGGCTTATATAGGGATTATCTTGAAAAATCTTCTTCTCTGAAACCGCAAGGCCCAGGTCTTTGATATTTGGTATGAAGCTTTATCTAGTGGACCCCTACTAAGATTGTTCAAATTATAGTGCTGGATCTAAAAATGCCCCCGCACAGGGGCCCTTTGGTTTTTCATGGGCTTATATAAGGAAAATCTTGAAAAATCTTCTTCTCTGAAACCGCAATGCCCAGGTCTTTGATATTTGGTATGAAGCTTCATCTAGTGGACCCCTACCAAGATTGTTCAAATTATAGTGCTTGGGCCAAAAATGCCTCCGCACCAGGGCCCTTTTGTTTTACATAGGCTTATATAGGGAAAATCTTTAAAAATCATCTTCTCTGAAACACAAGGCTTAGGTTTATGATATTTGTTATGAAGCTTCAGCTAGTGGACCTCTACCAAGATTGTTCAAATTATAGCCATGGGGCCAAAAATGCCCCTGCTCCGGGGCCCTTTGGTTTTACATGGGCTTATATAGGGAAAATCTTGTTTTACATAGACTTCTATATGCAGGGTAAACCTTTAGAATCTTCTTCTCTGAAACCAGAAAGCCCAGGTCTTTCATATTCGATATGAAGCTTCATCTTGTGGACCTCTACCAAGATTGTTCAAATTATAGCCCTGGGGCCAAAATTGACCCTGCCCAGTGCCCACTTGTTATACATTGGATCAGGTGAGCGAACCAGGGCCCTCTGGGCCCTCTTGTTTGGTTTGGGTTTTACGGCCCTTTCAAGATTATTTCACTCATAACGCGCCGATCGTTAATCATAGGTGGACGAAAACCGGAGTACCCGGAGAAAAACCACCTGACCTTCCGTTGCAGAACTTGGCGTCTCACACGTGACCCGAGCGAGGCTCGAACCCACGGCGGTGAGAGACCTAATGACTAAGAGTCAGCGCTCTTATCCATTAGGCCATGGAGGCCCGTATAGATTTGGTTTATAATTAGTATGATGATAGATATAGGTCCAAAGTTTTATTCAGCAATAGCCCCACCCATACCCATGACCTCAAGGTCAAGGTCACGAACTTAGAAATTTCTAACGTTTAAGACCCAGGTTAAGTTATTTGTACCAAGTAGAACTTGAGGTCATATTTTCAAAACCATACAATGGATTTGGTTTATATTTAGTGTGATGATAGATATAGGTCCAAAGTTTTATTCAGCAATACCCCCACCCATACCCATGACCTCAAGGTCAAGGTTGTGGACTTTGAAATTTTTAATGTTTAAGACCATGGTTAAGGTATTTGTACCAGGTAGTACTTGAGCTCATATTTTCCAAACCGTGTAATGAATTTGGTTCATATTCGGTATGATGATACATGTAGGTCCAATGGTATATTCAGCAATACCCCCACCCATACCCATGACCTCAAGGTCAAGGTCACAGACTTAGAAATTTTTTAATGATTAAGACTTTAGTTAAGGTATTTGTACCACATTGAACTTGAACTTTTATGATTAATTCCGTTCATATTTGGTTTGATGATAGATGCAGATCATAAGTTTTATTCAGTAATACCCCCACCCATGCCTATGACTTCAAGGTTGCAGACATAGAAATTTTCAAATTTAAGTATGTTAATAGCTTATATTTTCCAAACTTTATAATGGATTTGCTTCATATTTGGTATGACAATAGTTGCAGGTCCAAAGTTCCATTGAGCCGTACCCCCACCCCTTACCTAAAGTTCAAGGTCACAGACATAGAAAATTTTTTTATATTATATTTTTTGAGAGTCCATATTTCCTGAACCATGTGATGGATTTGCTACATATTTGGAATGATGATTGAAGCAGGTCAAAAGTTTCATTCAGCCATAACCCCGCCCCTGCCCATGACCTTAAGGTCAAGGTTGCAGACTTAGAAATGTTTAATGTTTACGTTTGTAAGAGCTCATATTTTCCAAACCATTTGATGGATTGAGTTCCTATTTGGTATGTTGATAGTTATTTTTTCAAGCTTTAATCAGCCATACACCAATGTATGCCAATGTCCTAAGGACATGTGTTATTGTAATTATGTCTCCCCCGAAAAATTTTTTTCGGAGAGACATATTGTTATTCCCCGGGCGTCTGTCTGTCCGTTCGTCTGTCTGTCACAAAATCGTGTCCGCTCTATAACTTGAAAACCGTTCAAGCTATCTTCACGAAACTTCATATAAATACTAATCAATATTAGACGACATGCAGTGCGCAAGAACTATAACTCTCACATTCATACTTTTTGAATAATCTCCCTTGGAAGATTGTCGGTATGTATGTATGTATGGGCAATTGTGTCCGGTCAATAACTTTCTTATTTTCAGATGGATTTTGAAATTACTTGGCAGAAATGTTAACCACCATGAGACGATGTATTGCATGCATGATTCAGGTTGGTACCTCAAAGGTCAAGGTCATACATAGAGGTCAAAGGTCAAAAAAGGGGCCTTCTATTTGTGTTTGGTCAATAACTTTCTTATTTTTTGATGGATTTTGAAATTATTTGGCAGAAATGTTAACAACCATGAGTCGATGTGTTGCGTGCATGACCCAGGTTGGTAACTCAAACGTCAAGGTCATACTTAGAGGTCAAAGGTAAAAAAGGGGCCTTTTTAGCTCACCTGTCACATAGTGACAAGGTGAGCTTTTGTGATCACTTTTTGTCCGTCGTCCATCGTGCGTGCGTGCATCCGTGCGTGCGTCCGTAAACAATTTCAAATAAGTATATCTCTAATACCCAATGGTCAATCTTGATCAAATTTCATGAGAAGCATCATCAGGTAGGGGGAAAGGCTGCATAAGGTTTTTTGGCTGATCAGTTTGGAATTCTGGTTGCTATGGCAACATATAGCTCCCAAAGACTTACAATGGGATAAAAATTAAAATATCTTCTTCTCTGAAACCACATTGCCCAGAGCTTAGATATTAAGCATGTAGCAACGGCCAGTGGTCACCTACATAATTCCTGCCAATCATGCCCCTGGGGTCCAAATTTGCCACGCCCCAGGGCCCCTTCGCTCCTATAGACTCATAATGGAACAAAACACTTCAAAAATCTTCTTCTTGGAAACAGCATGGCCCAGAGCTTAGATATTTGGCATGTAGCAACGGCAAGTGGTCACCTACATACATGTAATTCCTGCCAATCATGCCCCTGGGGTCCAAGCGGGCCACGCCTG
The DNA here is from genome assembly GCA_963580285.1 of Lucinisca nassula. NCBI lineage: Eukaryota > Metazoa > Mollusca > Bivalvia > Lucinida > Lucinidae > Lucinisca > Lucinisca nassula. Next base: position 177,413,904 of record OY757014.1, on the reverse strand, counting down.
GGGCCCTTTAGCTCCTATAGACTCATAATGGATAAAAGCTTCAAAAATCTTCTCTGAAACCACAGGGCCCAGAGCTGAGATATTTGGCATGTAGCAATGGCAAGTGGTCTCCTACATAATTCCTGCCAATCATGCCCCTGGGGTCCAAGTTGGCCACACCCCGGGGCCCCTTAGCTCCAATAGACTCAAAATGGAAAAAAAGCTTCAAAAATCTTCTCTGAAACCACACGGCCCAGAGCTTAGATATTTAGCATGTAGCAACGGCCAGTGTTCACCTACATAATTCCTGCCAATCATGCCCCTGGGTTCCAAATGGGCGACGCCCCGGGACCCCTTCGCTCCCATAGACTAAATGCACCCTCTGTTGAATCCTTTGTCGCCCCCGCCCATAGGGGCTTGAAGAAATATATGGGCTGCATGATGCTTCCACGCAGAGCTGAATCTGGCCCGCACACCAGTACTGGTAAACCGCTTAGAGGATCTAAGCCTGTCCAGGAACCGCGGTGTGAGGCGGACCGTCCATGCTAATAAACCATATTGGTTTCATTGGGCGACAGGGCTTGAGATGTCATTTCATCTCAATGCCGGGTAAAAGTCCCACATAATTGGAAGCAAAGTCTCCAAAATGACCTTTACAGTGTTGACGGGGACGTTAAACCTCAAATCAAACAAAACTGTTGAATCCTTTCATTCGAGGTGCATCAAATGGATGAAAAGTTAACGGCATTCCAGGCAACTATAAGCTGTATCTAAGAGATCACTGTAAATTTTGGTGTGTGTTCGTGAGTGAGGTATGCATGCATTTTGTGTTTCATTCCATTTATTTGATCATTCATCAGTTCCTTGAAATCTTTGTCTCTTGTATATGTTTAATGACTCACTCACTCCACTCCACTCCACTCCACTCCACTCCACTCCACTCCACTCCACTCCACTCCACTCCACTCCACTCCACTCACTCACTCACTCACTCACTCACACACTCACTCACTCACTCACTCACTCACTCACTCACTCACTCACTCACTCACCCACCCACTCACTACTTTGGTGTGTATGCATTTGTGTATGCTTTTATACAGTATGAGTGTCATTTATTCTTGTTTTCCTTGTAGATTTGTAAATATTTGAGGGCCACAAGGGAGATTAGCTTTGTACTAATTGTGTTACCCTCTTGAAATAAAGACTTTATTATTATTATTATTATTATTATTATTATTAGACTCATAATGGAACAAAATTCTTCTTCTCGGAAACCACAGGGCCCAGAGCTTAGATATTTACCATGTAGCAACGGCAAGTGGTCACCTACATAATTCTTGCCAATCATGCCCCTGGGGTCCAAAAGGGCCACGCCCTGGGGCCCTTTAGCTCCCATAGACTCATAATGGAAAAAAAAAAGCTTCAAAAATCTTCTTCTCTGAAACCACAGGGCCCAGAGTTTAGATATTTAGCATGTAGCAATGGCAATTGGTCACCTACATAATTCCTGCCAATCATGCCCCCTGGGTACCAAATGGGCCACGCGCCGGGGCACCTTTGCTCACATAGACTCATAATGAAAAAAACTTAAAAAATCTTCTTCTCTGAAACCACAGCACCCAGAGCTAAGATATTTAGCACGTGGCAACGACAAGTGGTTACCTACATAATTCCTGCAAATCATGCCCCTGGGGTCCAAAAGGGCCACACTCCGGGGCCCCTTAGGTCCTATAGACTCATAATGGAAAAAAAGCTTCAGAAATCTTCTTCTCTGAAACCACAGGGCCCAGAGCTTAGATATTTAGCATGTAGCAATGGCAAATGGTCGCCTACATAAATCCTGCCAATCATGCCTGTGGGGTCCAAATGGGCCACGCCTTGGGGCCCCTTAGCTCCCATAGACACATAATGGAAAAAAGCTTCAAAAATCTTCTTCTCTGAAACCACAGGGCCCAGAGCTTAGATATTTAGCATGTAGCTATGACAAGTGGTCACCTACATAAATCCTGCCAATCATGCCACTGGGGTCAAAATGGGCCATACCCTGGGACCCCCTTAGCTCACATAGACTCATAATGAAAAAAAAAAAAACAACTTCAAACATCTTCTTCTCTGAAACCACAGGGCCCAGAGCTTAGATATTTAGCATGAGCAATGTCAAGTGGGCACCTACATATTTCCTGCTTATCATGCCCCTGGGGTCCAAATGGGCCATACCCTGGACCCCTTAGCTCCCGAAGACTCATAATGGAAAAAAGCTTCAAAAATCTTCTTCTCAGAAACTTTGAAGCACAGAACTTAGATATTTAGTGTCTAGCAACATAAAATAGCAAGCTACATAAATCCTGCTAACCCTGCCCCTGGGGACAAAACTGGCTACACCCGAGCTCCTCACCTCCAATAGACTTATAATGGAAAAAAAAAACTTAAAAAATCTTCTTCTATGAAACCATAAGGCCCAGAGATTAGATTTTTAGTATGTAGCAACGTCAAGTGGCCACCTACATAAATCCTGCCAGTTATGCCCTCGGGATCCAAATTGTCCACACCCCAGGGCTCTTTAGCTTCCATAGACTTACAATCTGAAAAACTTCAAAAATCTTCTTCTCTGAAACCACAAGGCCCTTATGATGAAAAAAAAAAAAAATGCAAAAAACAACTTAAAATGGGGAAAAAAATCTTCAAAAATCTTCTTCTCTGAAACCATAAGTCCCTGAGCTTAGGTATTTAGCATGTAGCAATGTCGAGTGGTCGCCTACATGAATCCTGACAATCATGCCCCTGGGGTCCAAATCCTGTGGCCCCTTAACTCCAACAAACTTCTATTGGAAAAAAGCTTCAAACATCTTCTTTGAAACCATGAAGTACAGACCTTAGATATTTAGTATATAGCAACACAAAATGATCGCCTACATAAATCCTGCCAACCGTGCCCTTTGGGTCAAAATTGGCCAAGCCCCAGGGCTCATTAGCTCCTATAGACTTATACTGGAAAAAAATTAATAATCTTTTTCTCCAAAACCATAAGGCACAGATTTTGTTTGATTTGAGGTTTTACCTCCCCGTCAACACTGTATAGGTCATTTTGGAGATGTCTCTTCCAATTTTGTGGGACTTTTACCTGACATTGAGATGAAATTACATCTCAAGCCATGTCGCCCAATGAAACCAGTAGGGTTTATAAGCTTGGATACCGCTTTGCCTAACCATAGATATTTAGTATGTAGCAATGTCAAGTGGTCTCCTACACTAATGATTTTCTGGTACACAGGTGAGCGATATAGGGCCATTGGGCCCTCTTGTTTGTGTTTTGTCAATAACTTTCTTTTTTGTAGATAGAATTTGAAATTACTTGGCAGAAGGGTATAATGGGACGATTTGTTGCATGCATGATTCAAGTTGGTACCTCAAAGGTCAAGGTCATACATAGAGTTCAAAGGTCAAAAAGGGGCCTTTTTTGTGTTTGGTCAATACCATTCTTATTTTTAGATGGATTTTGAAATCACTTGGCAGAAATGTTAACCAATATGAGATGATGTGTCTCTTGCATGACCCATGTTGGTACCTCAAAGGTCAAGGTCATACATAGAGGTCAAATGTAAAATAGCGGCCCCTTTAAGTGTTCAGTCAATAACTTTCTTATTCCTGGATAGATTGTGAAATTATTTGGCAGAAATGTTAACCATCATGAGACGATGTGTTGCACGCTAGACTCAGGTTGGTACCTCCAAGGTCAAGGTCACACTAAGAGGTCAAAGGTAAAAAAAGTATTTTTTTTTGCGTCCAGTCAATAACTTTTTTATTTCTGGATGGACTTTTTAAAGTACCCATGCAGAAATGTTCACCTCAATAGATGAGGAGTTGTGTGCAAGACCAAGGACCATCCCTCCAATGTCAAGGTCATACCTAGAGGTCAAAAGTCAAAAAAGGGGCCTTTTTTGTGTACAGTCAATAACTTTTTTTATCATTTGATGGATTATGAAATTATTTGGCAGATATTTGAACCATCATGAGGCAATGTGTTGTACCTCAGAGGTCAAGGCCATACTTAGAGGTCAAAGGTAAAAAAAGGGCTTTTTTGTCTACGGTCAATAACATTCTTATTTCTCTGCGATCTTTTTAAAGTTCCCTTGCAGAAATGTTCATCTTCATTAGATGATGTGTTGCACACAAGACCTAGGTCCATACCTCCAATGTCAAGGTCATACTTAGAGGTCAAAAAGGGGGAGACATCTGTGTTTTTGTAGAAAAACAAATTCTAGTATGTCATTTTTTTGCGGGGGAGGGCAAGGTAGGCCCCTTGGCGGGGGCATTTGTGTTGTATTGACACATTTCTAGTTTTCTTGAGTTATGCCCCTTTGAAAGTTTGTACGTTTTAAGCTAGTCAGCAAGATATCTCAAAAAACTGTTTGAGCTATTGCCCTGAAACTTTATAGGCTGGTTCAGGATGATGAGTAGATGAACTGATTAGGTGAATTTTAATGCATTTGCATTTTTGGGGAATGCATGCTTGCTTTAGACAGGTTGCTCACTTAATAGAGGTGGACACTAAGACAGGTTTGACTGTATCTCTAAAACTGTATGAGCTATTGTCCTGTAACTTAAAACACTGGTATGGGGTGATAAATAAATGACCTTATTAGGGCCCCGCACTGAAAGTGTGGGTGCCCTATAGTAATCACTCTGTCCGTCCGTCTGTCTGTCTGTCCGTCCGTCTGTCCGTCCACAAATTTTTTTATCCTCCATAACTTTTTATTATTCCTGGATGGATTTAAATATTACTTGGCATCACTCTGTCTGTCCGTCTGTCTGTCTGTCTGTCTGTCTGTCCGTCTGTCCGTCTGTCCGTCCACAAATTTTTTTATCCTCCATAACTTTCTTATTCCTGGATGGATTTAAATATTACTTGGCAGAAATGTTAACCATAATGTGATGGAGTGTTGCGCGCAAGACTCAGGTCCGTACCTCAAAGGTCAAGGTCATACTTAGAGGTTAAAGGTCAAAAAAGGGTCTTTCCTGTGTCCAATTAATAACTTTGTTATTTTTCCTGGATGGATTTAAATATTACTTGGCAGAAATGTTAACCATAATGTGACGAAGTGTCACACGCAAGACCCACAGCCGTACCTCAAAGGTCAAGGTCATACTTAGAGATAAAAGGTCAAAAAAGCGTCTTTTTCATTGTGTCCAATCTATAACTTTCTTATACCTGGATGGATTTAAATATTTAACTTCAGTTTTTCATGTGTTATGTCCTTCTAAAATTTCAGCATTGCAGCCAAATAAAAAAAAAATATCTCAATTACTGTTAGGGACAAGCAGTGTAAGGGTCAAGCAGTGTTAGGGTCAAGCAGTTGGGGGCATTGTGTTTCATAAACACTGACTCTTGTATAATTTTTTTTCGATTGATATGGTGCCATCTGATTTGAAAATGATTGGGTCCAATTTTGTTCACCCCTGGAGCCAATATTGAATTTCAATAAATTGACCCTGAATCAATATCTGTAATCTTTAAGGATTCTCATGCTATAATTTGAGTTTTTTGGCTTTGTTTGATTGATTTGGGACCCTACTGTATGAAACTGACTGGGCTTAATTGTTTACCCCTGGATCCCAAATAAATGGGCACCCATTTCAAACAAACGCTCTCAGAGTTTACTTAGGTAGCTTCAGTCCCTTTTGATTTTCGAATTTAAAATTGAGATTGTTTTTCTTTTTTTTTGTTTGTTTTTTAGCTCACCGTCACGTAGTGATGAGGTGAGCTTTTGGGATCACTTTTCGTCCGTCCTGCGTCCGTCCGTGCATGCGTGCATCCGTCCGTGCATGCATGCATCCGTAAACAATTCTTTAAACGACATCTATTCCTAAACCACTGATCGGATTTTGACCAAACTTCACAGGATGGATCCTTAGGTGGTCCCCTTTCAAAGTTGTTCAAATGGTTCCGGTCCGTTGCACATCTAGGTCATAGGAGCCAAAAACAGATTTTTTTCACCAAAAACTTAAAAAATCTTCTTCTCTGAAACCACAAGGCCCAGGTCTTTGATATTTGGTATGAAGCTTCATCTGGTGGACCCCTACCAAGATTGTTCAAATTATAGTGCTGGGGCCAAAAATGCCCCCGCTCCGGGGCCCTTTGGTTTTACATGGGCTTATATAGAGAAAATCTTTAAAAATCTTCTTCTCTGAAACCGTAAGGCCCAGGTCTTTGATATTTGGTATGAAGCTTTATCTAGTGGACCCCTACCAAGATTATTCAAATTATAGTGCTGGAGCCAAAAATGCCCCCGCTCCGGGGCCCTTTGGTTTTACATGGGCTTATATAGGGAAAATCTTGAAAAATCTTCTTCTCTGAAACCGCAAGGCCCATATCTTTGATATTTGGTATGAAGCTTCATCTAGTGGACCCCTACCAAGATTGTTCAAATTATAGTGCTGGGGCCAAAAATGCCCCCTCTCCAGGGCCCTTTGGTTCTACATGGGCTTATATAGGGAAGAGCTTTAAAAATCTTCTTCTCTGAAACCGTAAGGCCCAGGTCTTTGATATTTGGTATGAAGCTTCATCTAGGGGACCCCTACCAAGATTGTTCAAATTATAGTGCTGGGGTCAAATATGCCCCCGCTCCGGGGCCCTTTGGTTTTACATGGGCTTATATAGGGAAAATCTTTAAAAATTTTCTTCTCTGAAACAATAAGGCCCATGTCTTTGATATTTGGTATGAAGCTTCATCCCACACGGCCATGGTCCTTCTCCCCCCCCCCCCCCCCCCCCCCCCCCCCACTCCGGGGCCCTTTGGTTTTAAATGGGCTTATATAGGGAAATTCTTTAAAAATCTTCTTCTCTGAAACCACAAGGCCCAGGTCTTTGCTATTTGGTATGAAGCTTCATCTAGTGGACTCCTACCAAGATTGTTCAAATTATAGTGTTTGGGCTAAAAATGCCACCGCCCCGGGGCCCTATGGTTTTACATGGGCTTATATGGGGAAAATCTTTAAAAATCTTCTTCTCGGAAACCCCAAGGGCCAGGTCTTTGCTATTTGGTATGAAGCTTCATCTAGTGGACCCCTACCAAGATTGTTCAAATTATAGTGCTAGGGCCAAAACTGCCCCCAACCTGGGGCCCTTTGGTTTTACATAGACTTATATAGAGATATTCCTTAAAAATTTTCTTCTGAAACAGCAAGGCCATGGTCTTTGATATTTGGTGTGAAGCTTCCTCTAGTGGACCTCTATCAAGATGGTTTAAATTATAGCCCTGAGGCCAAAAATGCCCCCGCCCTGGAGCCATTTGGTTTTATATAGGCTTATGTAGGGAATATCTTTCATAAAAATCTTCTTCTCTGAAACCGCAAGGCCCAGGTCTTTGATATTTGGTATGTAGCATATCTAGTGGACCTTTGCCAAGATTGTTCAAATTATAGCCTTTGTTGATATTTGGTATGAAGCTTCACCTTTTTAGACATCTCTGAACATTATGCACATTATAGCCCTGGGGTTAATAATGGCCCTCCCCGGGTCCCACTTGTTACTCTATGGATCGGGTGAGCGATCCAGGGCCATCATGGCCCTCTTGTGTTTTATATTAGGATCACTTTTTGTCTGTCATCCGTGCGTAAACAATTTCTTCAAACGACATCTCCTCCTAAACCACTGATCGGATTTTGACCAAACTTCACAGAAATGATCCTTAGGTGGACCCCTTTCAAAGTTGTTCAAATGGTTCTGGTCTGCTGCACATCAAGGTCACAGGGGCCAAAAATAGATTTTTTTAATGAAAACCTTAAAAAATCTTCTTCTCTGAAACCATACGGCCAAGGTCTTTGATATTTGGTACGAAATTTCATCTAGTGGATCCCTACCAATGTTGTTCAAATTATAATGCTGGGGCCACAAATGCCCCCTCCCCGGGTCCCTTTGATTTTACATAGGATTATATAGAGAAAATCTTTAAAAATCTTCTTCTCTGAAACCACAAGGCCCAGGTCTTTGATATTTGGTATGAAGCTTCATCTAGTGGACCCCTACCAAGATTGTTCAAATTATTGTGCTGGGGCCAAAAATGCCCCCACCCCAGGACCCTTTGGTTTTACATGGGCTTATAAAGGGAAAATCTTTAAAAGTCATCTTCTCGGTAACTGCAAGGCCCAGGTCTTTGCAATTTGGTATGAAGCTACATCTAGTGGACCTCTACCAAGATTGTTCAAATTATAGCCCTGGGGCCAAAAATGCCCCACTTCCGGGTCCCTTTGGTTTCACATAGACTTATATGGGGAAAATCTTTAAAAATCTTCTTCCCTGAAACTGCAAGGCACAGGTTTTTGATATTTGGTATGGAGCTTCATCTTGTGGACCGCTACCAAGACTGTTCAAATTATAGCCCTGTGGCCAAAAATGCCCCTACCTCCGGGCCCTTTTGTTTTACATAGACTTATAAAGCGAAAATCTTCTGTGAAACCACAAGGCCTAGGTCTTTGATATTTGATGTGAAATTTCATCTCGTGGACCTCTATCAAGATTTTCAAATTATAGCCCTGGGGCCAAAATGCCGCCGCCCCAAGACTCTTTGGTTTTACAAAGACTTATATAGGGAAATATTTAAAAATCTTCTCTTGAAACTGCAAGACCCATTTTGTTTAATATTTGGTATGGAGCTTCATCTAGTGGACTTCTATCAAGATTGTTCAAATTACATCCCTGAGACCAAAAATATCCCCTCCTCGGGGCCCTTTTGTTTTACATAGACTTATATAGGGAAAATCTTTAAAAATCTTCTGTGAATTCACAAGGCCTAGGTCTTTGATATTTGGTGTGAAATTTCATCTAGTGGACCTCTATCAAGATTGTTCAAATTATAGCCCTGGGGCCAAAAATGCCCCAAGACCCTTTGGTTTTACATAGACTTATATAGGGAAATCTTTAAAAAAAGTTCTTCTCTGAAACTGCAAGGCCCATGTCTTTGAAATTTGGTATGGAGCTTCATTTAGTGTACCTATACCAAGATTATTCAAATAATAGCCCTCGGGCCACAAATGTCCCCGCCCCAGGGCCCTTTTGGTTTACATAGACTTATATAGAGATAATCTTTGAAAATCTTATTCTCTGAAACAACAAGGCCCAGGTCTTTGATATCTAGTGGACCTCTTTAAAGAGATTGTTTAAATTATAGCCCTGAGGCCAAAAATGCCCCCGCCCCGGGGCCATTTGGTTTTTCATAGGCTTATGTAGGGAATATCTTTAAAAATACCTTCTTCTCTGAAACTGCAATGCCCAGGTCTTTGATATTTGGTGTGTAGCTTCATCTAGTGGACCTTTGCCAAGATTGTTCATATTATAGCCTTAGTTGATATTTGGTATGAAGCTTCACCTTTTTAGACCTCCCTCAACATTATGCACATTGTAGCCCTGGGGTCAGTAATGGCCCTCCCCGGGGCCCACTTGTTACTCTATGGATCAGGTGAGCGATCCAGGGCCATCATGGCCCTGTTGTTTTGCTTAATTTGATTGTTTCAGGGCCATGTGTTTAAGTTTATTGCCACCGGAGCCAATTTTAGGGAATGGGAGCCCATTTTTGAAAATGGGCTCCATTTTCAGTACAATGGGCCTAGAGGCATATAATGCGGTAATCAACATTCCATAGTAATTTTGTGCATTTCTTGCTTTATTTGGTTGATTTGTGACCATGCTTTTTGAAACCAAGTGGACTTCCAATTTTCTGTCTGCTTATCCAGTAGCTTAAGTCTATATGATATCCGTGCTGGAATTCTGCTAAGTATGGTGCAAACTGGAGACTCTGAGCAGAATTTAACCTTTTTTGATACCCTCATAGGGATAGGGTGACCTTTTAAAATCATCTTTCCTGAAACCACAAGGCCCAGGTCTTTGATACAGTGAAATTCCGCTATTAAGACCACCTAAAATTCAGACTAATTCTGCTTTAAAAAGCTCATTTAGTAGGTTTCAGTTATTCTTTCTTTGTGTTTTCTGCATACAGTGTCCTCTGGTCATGGAGCACCTTTGGGACTGTTCAAAAGTGGTCTTAAAGACCACTTTTGAACAGTTCCAAAGGTCGTTTCAATATAAGAATTTTACTGTATTTGGCATGAAGCTTCATCTAGTGGACCTCTTGCCTTCATTCACAGTTTCCTTTTTAGCTCACCTGTCACGTAGTGACGAGGTGAGCTTTTGGGATCACTTTTTGTCCGTCGTGCGTGCGTCCGTGCATAAACTTTTTCTTCAAACAACATCTCCTTGTCGACCACTGATTGGATTTTGACCAAACTTCACAGGAATGATCCTTAGGTGGTCCCCTTTCAAAGTTGTTCAAATGGTTCCGGTCTGTTGCACATCTAGGTCACAGGAGCCAAAAATAGATTTTTTTTACCGAAAACTTAAAAAATTTTCTTCCCTGGGGGCCAAAATGCCCCCGCCCCGGGGACCTTTGGTTTAACATGGGCTTATATAGGGAAAATCATTAAAAAATCTTCTTCTCTGAAACCACAAGAACCGGGTCTTTAATATTTGGTGTGAAGCTTTACCTGGTCGACCTCTATTTTGATTGTTCAAATTATAGCCTATGGGCCAAAAATGCCCCCGCCCCGGGGGCCTTTGGTTTTACATAGGCTTATACAGGGAAAATCTTAAAAAATCTTCTTCGCTGAAATCGCAAGGCCCAGATCTTTGATATTTGGTATTAAGCTTCATCTAGTGGACCCCTACCAAGATTGTTCAAATTATTGTGCTGGGACCCAAAATGCCCCCGGCCCAGGGCTCTTTGGTTTTACATGGGCTTATATAGGGAAAATCTTTAAAAATCTTCTTCTCTGAAACCACAAGGCCCAGGTCTTTGCTATTTGGTATGAAGCTTCATCTAGTGGACCCCTACCAAGATTGTTCAAATTATAGAGCTGGGGCCAAAAATGCCACCGCCCCGTGGCCCTTTGGTTTTACCTGGGCTTATATGGGGAAAATCTTTAAAAATCTTCTTCTCTGAAACCGCAAGGCCCATATCTTTGATATTTGGTATGAATGTTCAAATTATAGTGCTGGGGCCAAAAATGCCCCCGCTCCGGGGCCCTTTGGTATTACATGGGCTTATATAGGGAAAATCTTTAAAAATCTTCTTCTCTGAAACCGCAAGGCCCAGGTCTTTGCCATTTGGTATGAAGCTTCATCTAGTGGACCCCTACCAAAATTGTTCAAATTATAGTGCTGGGGCCTAAAAAGCCCCATGGTTCCCTTTGGATTAACATGGGCTTATATAGGGAAACTCTTTAAAAATCTTCTTCTCTGAAACCGTAAGGCCCAGGTCTTTGCTATTTGGTATGAAGCTTTATCTAGTGGACCCCTACCAAGATTGTTCAAATTAAGTGCTGGGGCCAAAAATGCGCCCGCCCTGGTACCCTTTGGTTTTACATGGGCTTATATAGAGAAAATCTTTAAAAATCTTCTTCTCTGAAACTGCAAGGCCCAGGTCTTTGCTATTTGGTATGAAGCTTCATCTAGTGGACCCCTACCAAGATTGTTCAAATTATAGTGCTAGGCCTATATCTTTGATATTTGATATGAAGCTTTATCTAGTCGACCCCTACCAAGAAGGTTCAAATTAAAGTGCTGGGGCCAAAAATGCCCCCGCTCCTGGGCCCTTTGGTTTTACATGGGCTTATATAGGGAAAATCTTTAAAAATCTTCTCTGACACCGCAAGGCCCATGTCTTTGCCATTTGGTATGAAGCTTCATTTAGTGGACCCCTACCTAGATTGTTCAGATTATAGTGCTGGGGCCAAAAATGCCCCCTCCCGGGGCCCTTTGGTTTTACATGGGCTTATATTGGGAAAATCTTTGAATATCTTCTTCTCTGAAACTGCAAGGCCCAGGTCTTTGCTATTTGGTATTAAGCTACATCTAGTGGACCCCTACCAAGATTGTTCAAATTATAGTGCTGGGGCCAAAAATGCCCCCGCCCTGGGGCCCTTTGGTTTTACATAGGCTTATATAAAAAAATTCTTCTGCTCTGAAACCGCAAGGCCAAGGTCTTTGATATTTGGTGTGAAGCTTCATCTTCTGGACCTCTACCAAGATTGTTCAAATTATAGCCCTGGGGCCAAAAATGCCCCCGCCCGGGGCCCTTTGGTTTTACATAGACTTATTTTGGGAAAATCTTTAAAAATCTTCTTTTGTGAAACCACTGGGCCTAGGTCTTTAATATTTGGTGTGAAATTTCATCTAGTGGACCTCTATCAAGATTGTGTAAATTATAGCCCTGGGGCCAAAAATGCCCCCGCCCTGAGACCCTTTGGTTTAACAAGACTTATATGGGGAAATCTTTTAAAATCTTCTTCTCTGAAACTGCAGTGCCCATGTCTTTGATATTTGGTATGGAACTTCATCTAGTGAAATCTTAAAAAATCTTCTTCTCTGAAACTGCAATGCCCATGTCTTTGATATTTGGTGTGGAGCTTCATCTAGTGGACCTCTGCCATGATTGTTCGAATTATAGCCCTCAGGCTACAAATGCCCCGGGGGGTCCCTCCCTGTCACCTTTTGGTTTTATATAGACTTATATAGAGATAATCTTTGAAAATATTCTTCTCTGAAACAGCATGGCCCAGGTCTTTGATATTTGGTGTGACGCCCTGAGGCCAAAAATGTCCCTGTGCCAGTACCCACTAGTTTTACATGGGCTTATATTGGAAAAAACTTTTAAAATTTTCTCGTCTGAAACCAGAAGACCTAGGTCTTTGATATTTGGCGTGAAGCGTTATCTAGTGGACCTCTACTGAGATTGTTCAAATTATAGCCCTGGCACCAAAAGTGTCCCCACGCCACGGCCCGCTAGTTTTACATAGGCTTATACAGGGAAAATCTTTAAAAATTTTCTTTTCTGAAACCAGAAGGCCCAGGACTTTGATATTTGGTATGAAGCTTCATATAGTGGACCACTACCAAGTTTTTTCAAACTATAGCCCTTGAGCCAAGAATGTACTAGAGATACTGATACTCAGATGAGTGATTCAGGGCCCTCTGGGCCCTCTTGT
>OY757014.1:177088687-177400687 GCA_963580285.1 Lucinisca nassula | reverse complement strand
TTGGTTTTTTCAAAATCGTGTCAAAAATCATGGTGAAATATCTACCTAATTAGCACACACTTAATACGAAAAAATAGCTTCTGAGATGATGCATACTGATATTTAACAGGATGGAAAAGGATACTTAAGCATTGCCATCACTGTTGAAGAAATAATGGTAAGTTTTTTTATAGATTTACTGTGACAGCTCCAAGGGGAGGTTACTGTAAAGTGTGCGCTTAGGCATTTCCTTTTCATAAATAGCTTATAGGAGCATGTGCGGTAATTAAGACGAATACGGTAGTCTTAATAGCGGAATTTTACTGTATCTTGAAAGGCATTAAATTAAATGTCATTTTTCAATTTTCCCCATTGTAAGTCAGTGGAAACTTACCTGTAACTTGCCATAGTAAACAAACCAAAGAGCCAAATTCCATAAACCAGAGCTCAGGTGGACCCTGCCCAATGGCAGCCATGTATTATAACATGATATGATCCAAATCTACCAATTATAAATGTCCCAAACAAACCCCATACCCAAATGAGCACCCATGTGGACATTATCTGAAATATTAGGCATTTTATAGAGAGGGTGGGGCATGAACCCGATGGAGCCCTGGTTGGTGTCACTAAATGCTTCTTATCAAAAGGAACAGATACATATACGGTTTAGCAGTGGGGATATGTATGGTTCCTAAGATGTAAGGCCTTTTAAGATATGGAGGGATTCGGCATGGCAGATCCCAGAAAAGCACAAGATTGTTGTCACTGAATACGTCTTATCATAAGGGCCAAGAGTATATATATGGTTAAAGGGTGGGGATATGAATGGTTTCTGACCTATGGGGCCCTTTTATCAAGTGGCAGGGAGAAAAATGGCCCCTGGGGACCCCACAAGACGGCATGACTGAATGTGTCTAATAACAATGAACAAGAATATATGTATGTGATTATAGGATGGGTATTTGAATGGTTTCTGAGATATGGCCTATTATGAAGTGGAGTCTTATCATAAGGAACAAGAATATATATGGTTAAGGGGTGGGGATCTGACCGGTTTCTGAGATATATGGAAATAATAAAGTAAAGGGGTGGGGCATGGCACAAGGAACAAGAATATATATGGTTTAAGGGTGGGGCTCTGAACAGTTTCTCAGTTATATGGTCTTTTGTAAAGTCAAGGGGTGAAGCATGGCCCAGGCACGCCGGGGTGACCCTAGGTTGGTGTCACTAAATGTGACTTATCATAAGGAAAAAGAATATATATGGTTTAGGGGTGGGAATCTGTAAGATTTCTGGAATATTTGACCTCTTATGAAGTGGAGGGGGTTGGGCATGGCCCCTGCACATCCTGGGGGACCCCCAAGTTGGTGTTACTGAATGCAACTTATCATAAGCAGGGATTTTCCTAGTGCAAATTTGGGGCCGGTAATCGGCCCCTATTTTTCCCAATTTAGAGACAGATATTCCCAAATTTTACAAAAAATTTCCCAATTTCTGATCTTGTGCTACATTTTGATGAAAATTTCATGAAAATTGAACCAAAATTGACAAAGTTACAGCTGATTTAAATTCCCAACTTTAAATATTAGCGAGCTGTTTTTCCCAAACCCAACGGCCTCTGGACCCTGATTGTGAAGGGTAGGAATATCCCTGATAAGGAATGAGAATATATATGGTTTAAGGGTAGGGATCTTAATGGTTTCTGAGATAAATGGCATTTTATGAAGTGGAGGGGGTGGGGCATGTCCCCGGCACATCCCAGGGGACCCATAGGTTGGTGTCACGTAATGGGTCTTATCATAAGGAACAAGAATATAATGGTTTAGGGGTGGGAATTGAATGGTTTCCGAGATAAATGGCCTTTTAGGAAATGGAGGGGTCGGGGCATGTCCCCGGCACATCCCGGGGGACCCCCAGGTTAGTGTCACTTAATGCATCTTATCATAAGGAACAAGAATATAATATTATATGGTTTAGGGGTGGGGATCTGTAAGGTTTCTGAAATATAAGGCATTTTATGAAGTGGAGGGGGTGGTGTCACTTAATGCATCTTATCATAAGGAACAAGAATATAATATTATATGGTTTAGGGGTGGGGATCTGTAAGGTTTCTGAAATATAAGGCATTTTATGAAGTGGAGGGGGTGGAGCTTGGCCCCAGCACAACCTGGGACCCCCAGATTGACATTAAAGCATTTGGCTAAGAGAAGTTTACACAATGAATATTTCTATGTATGTTTTGTCAAAATATCTGCAATGACTTGGTAGTAAATGCTATTTTTCAGTTTTCCACATTATAAGTCAATGGAAAAACTAAAAGGCTAAATTTCATAAACAAGAGGGCCATGATGGCCCTGGATCGCTCACCTGATCCATAGTGTATCAAGTGGGCCCCTGGGAGAGCCATTATTGGCCCCGGGCTATAATATGAATAATCTTGGTAGTGAAGCTTCATAAGCCCCCACCAATAGGGGCTTGAAGAAATATATGGACTGCATGATGTTTCCACGCAGAGCTGAATCCGGCCCGCACACTAGTACTGGTAAACCACTTAGAGGATCTAAGCCTGTCCAGGAACCGCAGTGCGAGGCAGACCGTCCATGCTACCAAACCCTACTGGTTTCATTGGGCGACAGGGCTTGAGATGTCATTTCATCTCAATGTCGGGTAAAAGTCCCACAAAATTGGAAGCAACGTCTCCAAAATGACCTTTACAGTGTTGACGGGGACGTTAAACCTCAAATCAAACAAAACACTTGGCAGTAAATGCCCTTTTTCAATTTTCCCCATTATAAGTCTATGGAAACTCTAAGATGCCATAGCAACCAAACTAAATAGATGATTTTCATAAACAAAAGGCCCATGGGCCACAACGCTCACCAGAGCTCAGGGGGCTGCTGCCCACTGGCAGCAATGTATTTTAATTAACCATGGAAGCCTTGTGCCCAAGGATGCTACAGATAAAATTTGGACCCAATCAGCTTAGTGGCTTCAGATTCTGATTTTGTTTGTTTGATTTGAGGTTTAACGTCCCCGTCAACACTGTAAAGGTCATTTTGGAGACGTTGCTTCCAATTTTGTGGGACTTTTACCTGACATTGAGATGAAATGACATCTGAAGCCCTGTCGCCCAATGAAACCAATAGGGTTAATTAGCATGGACGGTCCGCCTCGCACCGCGGTTCCTGGTCAGGCTTAGATCCTCTAAGCGGTTTACCAGTACTAGTGTGCGGGCCGGATCCAGCTCTGCGTGGAAGCATCATGCAGCCCATATATTTCTTCAAGCCCCTATGGGCGGGGGCTTTCAGATTCTGATATCGCTTGAATGTGTTGTTGCAGGACAACAGATGACAATTGACAATTTCCCATCTGTGGCAACAAATAGGCCAAAAAGAACATTACTATGAAAGTGTGAAAAAATATATGTCATTTTTTAATTTTCTCCATTATACAATGTAAGTCAATGGAAACACTTAACTTGCCATAGCAAACAAACCAAAGAGACAAATTTCATAAATCATCTTGGTCTGTTTCAAAAATAGCCAAGTTGGCTTGTGACAGGTTCAGTCTGGTCAACTTTTGGTCAGGCGTCAAAAGCCGTGGCATCCATCTGGCGGAAACCTTCGACATTCCTAATTCACTGTGTAGAATGTTCTCTACTCATTCACGGGAGATGCCAACAGTGTTAGCTAACTAAACTGATTCACAGTTAAATGCCTGTCATCCATCACGGCCCGGTGCACTTGGCTGATGGTTTCCTCAGTTGATGCCATTGTGGGTCGTCCACACCGGTCATCATCTTCAAGGCTGTCCTTGCCCATCTTAAAATTTGCTGCCCACCTTTTCACAGTTGCATACGAAGGAGGATCATCCCCTAATGTAGCAACCAAATTGGCATGAATGTCCTGTGGAGCTAACCCCTGTTTATGGAGGTACTTGATGACACCACAATGCCAGATTTTGTCCATTTTCTCAAAAATGTGCTAGTATCAATTTTCAAGGTCTGGAATTTCTACGTTATTGCAGTTAAACTTGAACTCATTTGAGTCAAATCAAGTAATAAAGGTTTGGATTTAATGAATACAAAATTTCATGGCTGTTCGATGCCTGCTTCTTGGTCAGGCTCAGAACTTTTCAGCCTACCCTCGTATATGTGATTATTGAATGGGGATTTGAATGGATTCTGAGATTTTTTTTTTTTTGGTTTGGTTTAATGGCCCTTTCAAGATTATTTCACTCATATCAAGCCGATCATTATTCAGGTGGGCGAAAATCGGAGTACCCAGAGAAAAGCTACCTGACCTTCCGTTCCAGAACTTGGCGTCTCACATGTGAAACGAGCGAGGCTCCAACCACAGCGGTGAGAGATCTAATGATGAGTCAGCGCTCCTAACCACTAGGCCTGTTAATGGTTTCTGAGATATCGCCTATTATGAAGGAGTCTTATCATAAGGAACAAGAATATATATGGTTAAGGGGTGGGGATCTGAACAGTTTCTGAGATATATGGATTTTAATGAAGTAAAGGGGTGAGGCATGGCCTGTGGCATCCCTGGGGACCCGCATGCTGGTGCCACTGATTGCATCTTATCATAAGGAACAAGAATATATATGGTTTACAGGTGGGGCTCTGAACAGTTTCTCAAATATATGGTCTTTTGTGAAGTCGAGGGGTGGAGCATGGCCCGGGCACACCCTGGTGACCCCTGGGTTGGTGTAACTGAATGTGTCTTATCATAAGGAACAAGAATATAATATATGGTGTAGGGGTAGGGATCTGTTAGGTTTCTGTAATACTTAGCCTTTTATCAAGTGGAGGGGGGGGGTTGGTTTTTTTATTGATTTGAGGTTTAACGTCCCCGTCATTACGGTCAACACTGTAAAGGTCATTTTGGAGACGTTGCTTCCAATTTTGTGGGACTTTTACCCAACATTGAGATGAAATGACATCTCAAGCCCTGCTGCCCAATGAAACCAATAGGGTTTATAAGCATGGACGGTCTGACACTTGCACGGCTTTGCCCGGGCAGGCTTAGATCCTCTAAGTGGTTTACCAGTACTCATGTGCGGGTCGGTTTCAGCTCTGCTTGGAAGCATCATGCAGCCCATCTATTTCTTCAACCCCCGAGGGGAGGGGGCCAGGAGGGGGTTGGGCATGGCCTTGGCACATCCAGGGGGATTCCCAAGTTAGTGTCACTGAATGCAACTTATCATAAGGAATGAGAATATATAATATGGTTTAGAGGTGGGGATCTCAATGGTTTCTGAGATAAATGCCATTTTATGAAGTGGAGGGGCTGGGCATGTCCCCGGCACATCCCAGGGGACCCACAGGTTGGTGTCACATATTGCGTCTTACCATAAGGAACAAGAATATATATGATTTAGGGGTGGGGATCTGAATGGTTTCTGAGATAAATGGCCTTTTATGAAGTGGAGGGGTCGGGGCATGTCCTCGGCACATCGTGGGGGACCCCAGGTTGGTGTCACTTAATGCATCTTATCATAAAGAACAAGAATATATATGGTTAGGGGTGGGGATCTGAATGGTTTCTGAGATAAATGGCCTTTTATGAAATGGAGGGGTCGGGGCACATCCTGGGGGACCCCCAGGTTGGTGTCAATTAATGCATCTTATCATAAGGAACAAGAATATATATGGTTTCAGGGCATTTCCTGCCTTTTCAGCAGGGCCGAAATTCGGCCCCATTCCCAATGCAAAATAGCCTAAATTTTTTCCAAATTGCACCATATTTTTCCCCCGAAAAATGAAAAAATAAAAGCCACAAAAGGAACAGAGAAAATAATACTTAACATCAGAGGTTAACACTGGCTAGTCCAGATGAAATTCACCATAGTGAAGCTACAGCTGTATTGCACTCAGCTTCACTATCAAATTAATAGACTATCATGAGCAAAATTCATCATCCTGGCATTTCTCTTATGAAATTGTATTCCCAATTTTTGTATCTTGTCGGTAATTTTTCCCAATTTTGCCCAGGGGCCTTTTCCCAAAATACCTGGATAAAGTCCTGGGTTTAGGGGTGGGCATCTGTAAATTTTTCAGAGGTATAGGGCATTTTATGAAATGGAGGGGGTGGGGAATGGCCCGGGCACAACCTAGGGGACCCCCAGGTTGACATAAAAGCATATGGCTAAGAGAAGTTTTCTATGTAAGTTTTGTCAAAATATCTGCAATGACTTGGCAGTAAATGCCATTTTTCAGTTTTCCACATTATAAGCCAATGGAAACTCTAAGTTGCCATAGCAACAAAACTAAAAGGTCAAATTTCATAGAAAAACACAAAACCTGTTAAGGCAAATCATGACAACCAATAAAAACGAGCAGTAGTCCTAAAATCATATGGCAGATAGTAGATTGCCTATGGAACATTTCTATAAACTTTTGTCAAACTATCTGCAATGACTTGGCAGTAAATGCCATTTTTCAATTTTCCCCACATAAGTCTATGGAAACTCTAAGTTGCCATAGCAACCAAACTGAAGAGCTGATTTTCATAAAAAAACATAAACTTTCAGTCCCCCAGCCTAAGGATGATACAGATAAAATTTGGACCCAATCGGCTCAGTGGCTTCAGAGGAGAGGTTTAAAAGTGTTGACGCCAGACGACGACGACGGACAAGTGCCTAGCCTATAAGCTCCCACGGCGCCGAAGTGGTGAGCTAAAAAGAAGACATTTTCAAAACTATATTGTCCATCTTTACATATCAATTTGCATCATTACGCATCATTACTGTTTTAGGCAGACCCGGGCCAGCAGTATCTGACAGAAACAAGTCCGACTTTGCAGCAAAGTAGCATACAAAATATTTAATGTCAAATCCAGAACACAGGTGCCCATTAATATCATGCAGGGTTCTCATATGCACTAGGATTTTAAAAGTTGGAGTCCAGGCCCCGAGGTTATAAAACTTTTTTCATGCTCAACTGAGTTGAGCATGAAATTTCTCTTGCTCACAAATTTTAAAATGCCAACAATTGTTGGCATTTTAAAATTTGTGAGCAGTTCAAACAACATTCTCTGCTATCTGAGAAAGAAAAATCGCTCATCTTCTTAGTATTTTAAAGTTTCATGCTCTGCTGAGTTGAGCATGAAAAAAGTTTTATAACCTGCGGGCCAGGACTCCCACCTGGTAAAAAGTAGGAGTCACCAGCTGAACAGTAGGAGTCCCCAACCAAAAGGTAGGAGTCCCAGGGCTGAATCCTTGAGTCTACAGCCCCTAGTATGGTGTAAGACAGGTTTATTTTATATGATTTTAAGCCGTTTGATCAATCTGAGGCTAAACAAATAAGGAGAAGTGACTTCTCCCCTGCTATGACAAGATCAGCCTCAATGTGGCTGTGCCAAATACAGGTATCACCAGGGATTTTCCTACCAATCTGAAACCGGGACCAGGGGCCATTAAATTTGGGAAAAATAGCACTTTGTTTGGCAAATTTGGGAATAAAAATAGCGCGCAGATTGACAAATTGGGAAATTTGATGGGCTACTGAGTGCCTTTCCTTTTAGAAGGGAATTTTTCATGTCTGTGTGGGCTTTGAACTCCGCTGCAGTCTCGGCATTCACCTCAGAAGATGGAAGTCTATTGCACTGAGGAATAGTTCTAGGGAAGAAAGAACTTTTTCAGAGATAAATCGTGGCCACAAACAGACTGACTTGATCATCATGGATTTCGCCAAGGCCTTTGACAAGGTACCTCACAGAAGGCTACTGTACAAATTGGACTACTATGGGATAAGAGGATCCACACATAGTTGGATTAGCTCATGGCTCTCTGGGCACTCTCAACAAATTGTACTTGATGGCCGAGGGTCTGATCCAGTCCCTGTTCTATCTGGTGTCCCACAAGATTCAGTCCTTGGACCGGTACTCTTTTTGTATTCCTCAATGATCTCCCATATAATATCAGGTCATCTGTCCGTTTGTTTGCTGATGATTGTGTCCTGTATAGGGACATATATTCTCCTTCTGACTGTCGCATTTGACAAGATGACCTGGATCGACTTGCACAATGGGAAGCAGATTGGCAGATGAAGTTCAATGTAGCCAAATGCCATTCAATGAGGGTGTCACGACACCTTTAGGACAAGCAAATTAAGTATGAATGCACACTTCACCAGCAAACTTTGGAGCAGATTCATTCCGCCAAATATCTTGGTATCACCATCACTGACCATCTCGATTGGGGTCAACATATCTCTGAAATAACATCTAAAGCAACTAGGACCTTAGGATTCCTTAGACATAATCTGGCTTTTGCACCTCGGCAGACAAAGGATGTTGCATATAAAACAATGGTTCGCCCTCAACTTACATGTAAATATGCATCACCCATTTGGCATCTATATGTTAAAACTCAGATTCAGCAGGTGGAGAGGGTGCAGAGCGGGACAGCTGCTTGATGGACCTGAAGACGATGGTGAAATAGAAGTAGCCAGTATGAGATTGAGACTCAGAGGTAGGCGTTTTAGGATACCTCTATGTTCGGATTGTAAATAGTTTTAAGGGCTCATCCAGAGATGTTTTTTTGTGCAAAATTCTAAATTTAGCCACCCACTTAACTGAGGTAATGGCCAAATATGACCGACTCAGTATGTGAAGATAGATAGATAACATCCCCATCAACACGATTAACGTAATAATGAAAACAGTTATATCACTTCACTATTTGTGCAGAAAGAACAACTGATTACTTAGTGATAAGTAAATAAAACATCATGTTAGCAAGTCTATGCAATAACGCCCCCTCTATACCAAACTTTATACAGTGAAAAATGGGTTTTCGAATCTTTCTTTCTTTCTTCCAATACTTACAGAAGGGTATCAAACTTATATATATATTTCTCGTATTTCTGATTCTATAACATAGACAATTAGATGGTTCTATTAAATGCAAAATCTGTGTTTTGAGCAGAAGGAAAAATATGTCACATTTTTAAATATAAACAGTCATTTCCACAGCCATAAATCCCATTTTATTGCAAAGACCTTATGTGAGCTCGAATATCTTTCTCAAAAAGGTGGTAGCGCAGTTGCTCAAATATGTTCTATAAAAGGGTTATCCTTTGGAAGCAAGGAATACACCACAGAACTGAAAAGTATGGAGTGTACATGTTTTCTGGGCCAGACTAGCTAGTTTCGGTGACCCTCAAACCTGAAGTAGAAGCCATTAGTAGGTCGTCTAGCTGCACCAAAAGAGCTAGGGCAAGTTTTCTGGTGTGCCCAATACCCCCATCAATCCCTTTACATACCAAAACAAACATAACCTCAATCAATAGGGCTTGAAAAAAGGCGAAATGACCCAAGGGCGAAACGATTCACGGGCGAAACGACCCGAGATCCTGATAATCGCTCCGACAAGTCTGTTGAGGACAAGGCGAAACATTTAATTGAGTAAAATTTAATCCCATTAATTTCCACGGATATATATTATCTTTCAGGTTTTGGGCCTAAAACTTACAGGTAAAAGTGTTGATTCTGCATTCAACAACTTACGATAACCTGTTGGAAGAACCCTTGACATTGGCGGATTCGGCCGGGCCATAACCATTGCAATAAATAAATTTAAATTGCAGACACTTTATTCGCCGAAAAAATCCGTCTTCCTGTCTGCTCGTTAAACATATCTACTAAATTACTGACCTGCTTCTCGCTGTTAGGCCATCGCCGCCATTTTGGTACGAGAATACCCGGATGTTAAATCTGTGACGTCATCAACAAGTTCTTGTAGCGCGAAAGTGTAAAATTGTACTCACACTAGGTGTGTGAAATCACCACGTCGAAATCTGTGCGTTTTTTGTGCTTGTGGGGTACCTCAGGGTAAAACAGAATTATGGGCCTTTGAAGTTCAAAAACTTGTTTAATGACGTTTTTCTCTGTGGGGTACAAAAAAATACCCCACAATTCTTCCGTACCCCACATGTCATTTTGGTACCCACAAGTACCCCATATACCTCTTAATGTGAGTACACACACACACACACACACACACACACACACACACACACACACACACACACACACACACACACACACACACACACACACACACACAACTATTTACTTAACCCATAAATGAAAATAGAATCTTCCACCTGGTAAGTTTGGAGTGGTTCATTTCCAAGAGTAGGGCTCTCAGGCTGGTATAATTTGTGGTATTTTTTACAAAACAATGTACGAACTTTAAGCAAACAGTGTAAACCCTGATCAGACGCCGCGTTCTGATCTTGGTCTACAATGTTTGCTAACATCCTAAAATGGCGTATATGGGTTAAAGTCATGTGGTTTTTTTTTTTTTTGGACAGGCTTTTTTCTTTTAGTTTTGGTTTTACTATCCTTACAAGATTATTTTACTCATATCGAGTCGGTCGTTCATCAGAGGTGGGCGAAAACCGTAGTACCCGGAGAAAAACCACCTGACCTACCGTTGCTTTTTATTTTTTCTGTGGGGGACCAACAACTGCCATTTTCCTTTGACGTCGATAATAAATATATTCATATAATTATTTAGTGATTCTAATAGGAAGTATATTTTGATTGATTACAAATTCAGAATGCATTTTATTTCTGTATTGATCTGTAAATTTCATTTAAACTTTAACCAAAGAAAAAAGTCTTGTTTTGAGCGTAAATAGCAACCAAAAGATACGCTATAAGCATGTCATTAATATAAGTAATTTCATATTGCACTCTTATGAATCAGAAAATTATATGCTTGCATATTAGTTGAATATTTCATTTTTCTGCTTTAATATGATTACTTTCATGCAGTAAAGTTGTCCCCGTTGCTTGCATGTAAATTACGTTTATATCCAATTCATTACGAAAACACGCTTATACAAATGCATTGAAAATTTTACCACCGAAAAACTTGAAAATTTTCAGATGAAAAATTGTGATATTTTTCTTATTTCTGCTCAAAATATAGATTGTGGGTACTCGTTAGAACCGCCTCATCGAGGCGGTTCTAACGAATACCCACAATCTATATTTTAGAGCAGAAATAAGAAAAATAAGGTTTACCCCCTGTCAACCTCAGTTTAAATACATAAAAGTGGGGTTCAAAGATGTCAAAATTATATAGGCATGTTTTCGTGATGTCACCTTTCCTTACAAAAACTTGAGTTATTTTCGAAGCTTGTTTTATGAACGCCCTTGAAAAACCCACATTATGTAAAGAAAACTGGGGCTTATGTGGTATATGTCCTTTTTTCTTAATGCTTCTCTAAAATATAGCTTTTGGGTACTCGATATAACGGCCTTGTAAAGACACTTCAGAACCCACGAGAAATATAACGTCGAAAACATGTGCATTCTTTCATATTCATAACCATAACAAGTCCTTGTAATGAATACCCCGCTAAACCCCACTTTATATAGAGAAAAGTGGGGTTTACGAATGTATACACTATTGTCTTTATTTCTGGTCCTATACGTTGGTTGTGAGCCAATGTGGCGGTTCCAACGAACACACTCATCCTATGTTTGCAGTATAAATAAGAAAAAAAAATCACGGGTTTTCATCAGAAAAATGGTCATTCGGGAGATGTTACAAAATGCACCTTGTCGCATGGTGTGTTATCGTTAAGTCTCCAAAACGGCCATTTTTTCTGATGAAAATTCGTGGTATTAATCTTATTTATAGTCCAAATATAAGTTGTGGGTGCTCGTTAAAACCGCCTAATTCAGACTGTCCTAATACGTACCAACAACATACGTTTCTTTAGCAGAAATAATAATAATAATAATAATAATAATAATAATAATAATAATAATAATAATAATAATAATGTTTACAATGTAAGCCCCAGTTTTCCCTATATAAAGTGGGGTTTACGGAGGTGTTGTTCACGTGATGGAAATTTGCCTAAAAATTTCCCAAAGAAAAATTCCAGTTTTGGATCCATGACAAACTGCACCATGCCACACTGCGTACACGACTGTGTTGCTCTATTGGTAAACCTATGTATTTTGGGTCAGTCGTTTGTCAATCGACCCAGTGCTTTACGTTACTGAGGCACCTAATCTTGTTTGTTTGTCTGTTTGATTTGAGGTTTAACGTCCCCGTCAACACTGTAAAGGTCATTTTGGAGACGTTGCTTCCAATTTTGTGGAACTTTTACCCGACATTGAGATGAAATGACATCTCAAGCCCTGTCGCCCAATGAAACCAATAGGGTTTATTAGCATGGACGGTCCGCCTCGCTCCGCTTTGCCTGGGCAGGCTTAGATCCTCTAAGCGGTTTACCAGTACTAGTGTGCGGGCCAGGTTCAGCTCTGCGTGGAAGCATCATGCAGCCCATATATTTCTTCAAGCCCCTATGGGCGGGGGCCATGAGGCAACTAATCTAACAAGATCGATATCCATGCCACAATGGCGATTTAAAAGTGGAGGATATATATAAAGCATCATTACAGACTGCGGGATACATTTTATGTCTTCGGAAATCGAAGATCCGGAGGCATATAGAATAAAATTCCTATATTAAGTCCAACTTTGGGGCTCTTCAAAGGTAATTTTAAAGACCACGTTTGAACAATCCAAAAGGTGGTCTCATTCTAGAAATGAGGATGAAGAAAACACAAGGAAGGACCAGCTAAAACCTTTTAAATATGCTTTTAAAAGCAGAATTGGCCATAATTTCAAGTGGTTCCAGTAGCGGAATTCTACTTCCGTCCGTCCGTCTGTCTGCCTGTCTGTTTGTGACAAAACTTAAACCTTGACCATAACTTTTCAACACTGACCATAACTTTTGAACCTGTTGTCACACGGCTTTCATACATTGACCTAACTTTAAAACAAGTTGCGGTATATAACTCGTATTTGGCATTTGCATCGATTGTGGCAATCGTACGTTCTGTTGGTATCAATTTTGTGTCCTGCTTTTAATGACCCAGGCATCGAATATTCATTTCATTTTAACCTCTCTATTTGTATCTGTCTGTCTGTCTGTCTGTGACAAAAACGTTAACCCTTGTCATGCTGAGCCCAGATTATGTCTTATATTTCAAACAATGTAGATCCTGATCAGATGGCTTCTGAAGAAGCCATCTGATCATGATCTTCATTGTTTTCATTCAGATTGTGAATTTGTTGCAATAATTCGCATCGAGTAATCTGATTGGTTGATAATTAGTTGTGGGTGTGGCATATTTAAATATTCAGCAGGACAAGGGTTGACATTGACCATTTGGGCCTTTTGAAGAGATGCTATACAGCTTTCATATTTTGGAATTTTCCGTTACAGAAATTGGCGTCTCACAGCGGTGAGATAGTCAGCGCTCTTACCCATTAGGTCACGGAGACCGTTACTAATGTTTCGAGCTTTTGACATATAACATTGGCCAGTTACACTTGCTATGTGTATTGTTTGTTATGACGATTCTTTGCCCACACGCATTTTAGAACCTGTTGCCTTAATTGCACGACCCGCAGAAAAAGCGACCGACTGAAGTCGGTTGATTTTCTAAGAGTGCCCTAAAATCACCGTGTCATTCTGTCATTCGGTCATTCTGTCAGTCTGTCTGTCCGTCCGTAGCCCGTTTGTGAAAATTTGTGATAGTGACTTAACCGCTTGGAATATTTAAACAATTTTTGGCATACTGATAGATATCAATGAGATCTAACCAATGAACTTGCGAAATATTACATTCCATTTAGTATAGCCTCGCCGAGGCGAAAATGTGAAGATTTTCGAACTGCTTCTCCTCGGACACCGTTGGGCCGATTGAAGTCAAATTTCATATGTAGCGTCTATGGGATGGGGGAAACCAAACTTTGCTCATGGGGTCCAGGTCACATGACCAAAATGGCCGCCAAGCCATATATGGTATGTCTGTCTGTCCGTCCGTAACCCGTTTGTGAAAATTGGTGATAGTGACTTAACCGCTTGGAATAGTTAAACAATTTTTGGCATACTGATAGATATCGATGAGATCTAACCAATGAACTTGCGAAATATTACATTCCATTTAGTATAGCCTCGTAAAAAAAATCAAACTGCTTCTCCTCGGAAACCGTTGGGCCGATTGAAGTCAAATTTCATATTGAGCCTCTATGGGATAGGGGAAACAAAAATTTGCTCATGGGGTCCAGGTCACATTACCAAAATGGCCGCCAAGCCATATATGGTAAAAACCCTTCAAAAATAGTCTTCTCCAGAGCCACTGGGCAGATTTCCACGAAAATTGATAAATAGCATATGGGACGTAGGCCCATCATAAATTGCTAAAATGGTGACCCTGGGTTGACCTTGACATTCTTTGTGCCTAGGTCAATCTTTGACACATGTGCTTTTGTATTGGAAAAGTGAGAATGCATTTTATCCTGCAAACGATTCAGAATACAGTACTAAAGTATAAGATATAATAATTTGCTCCTTACGATATTTGACTGAATATGTTTGACCTACTTTTATGCCCTAATATAATGTTTGCTTTTCTGTCTGTCTGTTTAACAGCGGCCATAAATTTTGAACCAGTTGTCGTACACTTTTAATATTTGGAATGTGTCTTTCTGTTGCTACATGTTTTTTTACCATGGATGTGCCCTTTGAAATACGTTTTTGCATCTGTAAAAGGCAGTGTTTGTTTGCCTCTGAGAAGCACTGTCCGGTAACAAATGCACTTTTTTCTCATTTCTGCTACCAACATCGGTTGTGAGTGCTCCTTTAAACCGCCTGTCAAACTAGTACCCATAAACAATGTTTCCGGAAAATAATAAGGAAATAATGTACATCCCTACATTTCTGTTTATTATTATTAGTAGTAGTAGTTGTAGTAGCATTAGTATTATTACTCGCCGTTATAATTCCGAGGATCCTCTTAAGGTACCGAGTCTTTTTTAAGCATACTTACGTAAAGTCGTCTTATTAGGAGTCGAAACGTGAGGTCGACTTATTTTGATGGGGCCAAAAATGGACCTTTACTGATATGACCCTTTATAAAAATACAGACTGAAAAAAATAAATAAGGAATAAAGAATATAGATCGAACTTCGGTGAAGTTGATGTCGCACTGCCCTCCCCCCACCCCTCCCCCTCCCACCTGCCCTATCCCAAAAATTAATGTTTATTTCAAGTATAGGAATTTAAAAAGTGACACGAAAAGACTTAACAATTATATCCAAAGTACGTACACACCCTAATACCATACAGAAAACATATGCGAAGTTTGAAAATGATTGATACAAAAAAGTAAGACGAATTGCACTCACAATATATCTATTCTAAAAGTTATTGAATCTGAAACCTCAAAAGCACATGCCCATCTGCAGACCATGACAAAAACGTCTGCAAAATTTCAAAAAGATACCTATAGCAAACTGTAAGAAGTGTTGCGCTCACAAGGTACCTATTCTACAAGTAACTGGGCCTGGAAGAAACTAAGTTGTAAAACATGGAAAAAAGTGATAAAAATAAAGCCAGGATAATCCCAAAACCACATGCACATCTACAGACCATATCAAAAACACATGCAAAGTTTCAGAAGGATTGGAACCTCGTAACAAATTCTAAGAGGAGTTGCGTTCAAAAGGTCTCAACTCCAATAGAAAATGCTCCTGGAAAAAAACTAAGTTGAAAAAAGGAAAGCAGACGATAACCCCAAAACCACATGCACATCTGCATACCATGACAAAAACATCTGCAATGTTTCAAAATGTTTGATAAAAAATGTAAGATGAGTTGCGCTCACGAGGTATCTATTCCAATAGTATTTGGACTTGTAAAATAACTAAGTTAAAAAAGAGGAAACAAATGATAAAAAATAAACGGAGGATAACCCCAAAACTATATGCACATCTTCAGAACATGGCAAAAACATCTGCCAAGTTTCAAAATAATCGGTAAAAAACTGTAAGAGGAGTTGCGCTCGCAAAACACCCAGGAAAAATGTTGACAGAAAGACGGACGGACAGACAGACAGACGGACGGAAACTTTCACGCATACATGTATGTCTTCAAGCAGGATCAGGAATAAGGAACCAACTTAACACTCGAAAGAAATAATCCTGCATGGATGACCTTGGCAGTCACGTAAATATTTTGAGACAGACAGTACCCTTGATGATCTTGGCAGTCGATACCTGCATATTTGTGCTGACAAAGGTTGACGAAAGAATTGTAGACAGTTATCTCTACACGGGCTACAACAAGGAAAAATTGTCTTCGTACTGTCAGCGATAATTAAAAGTAGCTGACACACCCCAGCAGGCACACGTCGCTAGGGTAACGTCAAATCAACGTCGGTGCAACGTCACGACGTTGATGTGACGTTGCATAAACGTCATGACGTTGCATCGACGTTGATGCGACGTTACAATTACGTCATGTGCATGCTGGGACCCACTGGGTGGAATACAGCCTTTCCAGTTCGCCTCGAGAAGTTTTGGATAACCCCAGTAGTTGCTGAAAACGTTGTTTCAAGGTTGATTTAACTTTGAGTCAAGGCTGTGTGTCTGTTGGAAAGGCTGTTAACTGGGCGTTAAGAGAAGGCTCTGATCGGACTGCAAGGATGCGCAGGCTAATATGAGTATTATTAAATCGTTGCCTGAAGACACATAATGCTTGTCGCGGTCAACAAAATAGTAATGTCTGACTTTGATCTTAGTATACTGACACAGATACCAATCAGCATATTTGCCATAATCTGAGCCCCTTCAAGCGAATTTGTGTCTTCGAGCATTCCGTCATGACAAATTTTAACTGCGCATGCCCAGCCATTCAGAGGGGCCAGGGATATGGCTTTCTGTCTGAAGGTTCCTCTTGATTCACTGCTTGTATGAGCGAGGAGCGAAGGTTCTGGCGAGACTGCGCGGATGCGCAGGCTCGCCTGAACCTTCGCTGCTCGCATAGGCGATAAGTACCAAAATCGCTTGACGGGGCCCATCTAAAGTACTATTGTAAAATTACGGTACTAGATTGTTCAAAAGGGAATACATACACCAAGCACAATTTGTTCTGTTTTGGGTCAGTTGTTTGTAATCGACACAAAGTTATATATACGAACGCAGCTACAGTGCTGATGACCACGTGACTACCACTGACCAATAAAATTAAACCATGCGCAAATTGAAAATAAATAGAGCGCAATGAAAATAAAGGCCCAGTAGGTACTGAAAAGTTTTTCTTTATATAACTGGGTAAACCATATATACCGAGGGTCCCAAAATGGGACATTGGCAGACATTTTAGACTCAGATCAGACTCAACAGAAGGCGGCGCCTGATCAGGGACCACACTGCTTAAACTACAGGGAATTTAAGGGTATGGGTCCAGGTTCAGGACCATTTTCCAGCATCCGCTCAGAGACAATCGACCCACCAGTGCAGTCAGTGCTTTGTTTTTATTTACACGGGCGGCACCCAGCAGGCACATGACGTAATTGTGACGTCGCATCATCGTCGGTACAACGTCATGACTAGTATGCATCGTCACATCAACGTGACGTTGCACCGACGTTGATTTGACGTTGTCCTAGCGACGTGTGCCTGCTGGGTGCAGTCTCTCAAGATATAGGCATTTCCCAGGGGAGCTTATTTTTCTCTTTACGATTACAGCTCATTTTTGATCGCAAGGTGAGCTAATTCTTTCCTAGCCGAGCCACTAGGCGGTAAAATGAATAATAAGGAATTAAAAAAATCATTTACACTAAAATGAACTGTGTATACAAGTTTAGCTAGTCTAGTCTCCCTGGCTCAATTTTAATGATAATCCTAAGATTTGAGATTATCAAATTGATAAATTTTAATACAATAAAAAAATGATCAGACTTTTATTATCAGACTAGTAGCTAGTCTAATCCATATAGCACATTGAAAGGGAGGACAAATGTGTGTTTGTTAATTGTTGCCTCCCCGGACACTGTTTTTGTGCTTAACGGCCCAGTCGACGGTATTAGGTCATGTCTAACTAGTCGATTAACCTATTCACGTTTTTCCTTCGCAGCTGTCACACAGTTCAATACCCAGTGGAAAAAAGATGCCCCTAGAAGATATTTCATGAGAGATCTCGACGACACAATGTGGTCAGCTTTGGAGGAGATCGAACCCGGGACCACCTGATCACCAGTCAGACGTGCATTCGATCCACAAGTCCCAGTAACGTAACCATTCCCCCGTTACAAGTTTTGTATAGTGGGCAATGAAGCAATGAAATGGAAGGCGATATTCCAAACTAAATCTAATGCTTTGCTAAAAGAGCTGCCTTTAATCTATGAGGGCTTAAAATGAGTTCGGTTAACCCATGTATGTCAAATAGAATATTCCACTTAACGGGTTAGAACAGGTCCATTTCCAATGTTAGGGGTGTTTGATTTTTTTTTTATAACTTTTGCAAAATATTCTGTACTAATAGCAAACTGAGTAGACCCTAATCAGACGCCGCCTTTGGCGACGTCTGATCAGGGTCTACACAATTTGCCAACTTTTTTTTGCAATGTGTTATGCATAAGAATTTATTTTTCTGATTCCCACTTTCACCCCACTGTGACCTAATAGTGCTATAAATATCTTGTTAATATTTTTATAGAAGATTCTAGAAAACTGAGTCACAGATTAATTTCTTTTTTGTAAACAACATGTTTACAAGGAAAAGTACTTCAGAACCTTCCAGAAAGTTCAGGTTTGCATTATTTTTAGAAGATTACCTCATCTTATTCCACAACCCTGTGGAACATTCTAGAGAAATCTTAGGGTCTATAAAAGAGCATGATTTTTCTCATTGAGTCAGACTTTGGAGTTTGATGTTTGGGCATTTAAGAAAAGTTATTTCTAAATTCTGTGTTGGATTGTTAAAGGATATTACTTTTCATTTTGGACTGTGGATTCTGTGGGATCAAGGAAAATAGATTCATTCAGGATATTTCATAACAGAGCTAAGTACATTTAATTTTCTTACTTCTACAAGTTAAAGTTAACTTGTAAATAAATTTTGTTAAATTTTTCCAAAAGGCTTGTTTGCTTTTTCTTTCTGCTACGCCTGGCTCGTAACAGAAATTGGGGGCTCGTCCGGGATAAACCATTTCGAGCATTTTAAAACCGACATTTCATGTGACGGCAGGTAATTGTCATTTCTTATCAAATAGACTTGGCAGTTGCTTCACAGGATTGGTATTTCCTATAGGCATATAGGGGATTGTCATTTCATGTGCATTGTCATTTCAGGTGAAATAGTACTTGTCATTTCATGTGAAATTTTTATTGGGCTTGTCATTTCAAAAAAAAAAAAAAAAAAAAAAACTTTGTCAAATTAGCCTCAATCTGCATTACCATAATTACTTTATAATACAAACAAAAAGCAAACATGTCGTTTGATTTGAGAAGCTTTTTGGCTCAGCCTACTCAGGAGTGATATCGCTGTGAAAATATGGATATTTATACAAAAAGTACATTCCTTTGTGGGTTATGGATGATATAGTGTAGCTCAGAAACTTTTCTGCTGAATGTCGACAAAAACTGAGGGACAGAAAAATGGCAAGAAAGGTGGTTTAAAGCCGCGAAAAAAAGTATGTGTTGGCAAAAGAAAGTCGGGGTCGCCATTGAACGATACCGATAACACAAACACTACACGAGTGAGCTCAATATCGAAAGGTAAAGGTCGAAATGTGAGTGCAAACAAAGACAGAGCGTGTGGGTTCCCATTCGTAGGCCCAAAACTGAACCCATTTAATATGAACTCTGTAAACCAAGGGTCGTCACAGCAGCAACAATCACAAAAGGTGAACATGAACATGAACAACGGTACAAACCAAACACCGATGGCGTTCAACGCGGGCCCAATAATGGGTACTATGGTGTCTCCGAATATGATAACCGGTCAACAAATGTTTAATATACCCCCGACCCTACCCCAAGCCCAAGCCCAGATGCCGGTAACTCCAGTGTGGCTCTCGGAGTTAATAGACGACGTCAAACAAATAAAACTGTCTATGTCAAAACTTGATCAAATAGATAAGACTGTTAATATGATAAATATGAAGGTGACCGATCTCGAAACCAAAGTGAACACTATAGAACCAAGGGTTACAGAAGTTGAGAGATCGTGTTCTTTTGTTAGCCAAGAAAATGATGATCGTAAAAGGGAACTAGATCTGGCCAAAGGTGAAATACTCAAGCTTAAAAAAGACTGTAGAGATGCAAAAACTCAATCTGAAACATTGAAGGAGAAAAATGAAAATCTAGAGGCCAAAGTTACAGACCTCGAATTTAGGTCAATGCGTGAGAATTTGCTCTTTTATGGGATCCAAGAGGGCGGTCAAAATGAAAATTGTGAAACCCTGGTTCGGAGGGTATGTGTAGAGAACCTTGAACTTGAGGAAGCGAAAACAATAGCATTCGACAGGGTACACAGGGTAGGGTCACATAGCAATAATAAAATAAGACCCATTGTAGCAAAATTTCACTATTATAAGGAGAGAGAACTGATAAGACAGAGGGCGTATGAAAAGGCCAATGAATTGAAAAGTGTAAACTTAGGTATAGGGAAACAGTGGCCAGCAGAAGTGCGCGAAACGCGGAGAACATTGTTCCCCATTATGCAAAGGGAAAAATCAAAGGGCAAATCTGTCAAACTGGTGAAAGACAAGTTATATGTGAATGACGTCGAATATAAACTTTCAGCGGATGATAAGCTGCAGCTGCAAAACCCACAGGCTTCTAAATATGCGCAGAGCCACCCAATCCCTCAAACATGGCCAAACACACAAAATGGACAACAGCCAATATCCGCATATCAAATGGGGCAACCGGGACAGACAGCAGGGCTAACACCGCAGCACGCGCAGGCGATACCACAACAATGGCTGCAATCACTTTCCCCACGACCGCAAACGCCTCCGCCATATGGGCAGATGCCACAACAGTCGCAGCATATGCCACCTCAGCATATGCCACAACAGACGCCGCATATGCCGCCTCAGAGTATGCCACCACTGCCACCGCATATGCCACCTCAGCGTATGCCACAACAGACGTCGAATATGCCGTCTCAGCGTATTCCCCCACAGACGCCGCATATGCCGCCTCAGCGTATGCCACAACAGACGCCGCATATGCCGCCTCAGCGTATGCCACAACCGCCACCGCATATCCCACCTCAGCGCATGCCACAACAGACGTCGCATATGCAAACGCAAGGGTTGCCACAACAATCGAATATGCCACAACAACAACAACCGAGTATGCCACAACAACCGCATGCTCCACAGGAACCACAGCAAACACCGAAACAGCCTGCTCAACCTGGTGAGCAGGCACAGTCGCCGTTTGAACAATCGTCGGAACAGGATATGGACCATGAACATGTATAAGGGTGCCGTGAGGAGCAAATAAACATTGTCTCATGGAACATCCATGGTCTTAAGAGAAAATTATGTGATGCTGACTTTATACAGCTCGTCAATCAATACGATATAATTTTGTTTTCTGAGACTTGGCTTTCTAAAACTGACACCACGGACTTTGAGATCCAAGGATACACTTGTGATCATATATTTGGAAACAAATCAGTAGGGGTTAAGAAGGGTCGATATAGTGGTGGAATCTCCATCTATTATAAAAACTATTTAAAAGATTATATAAAAGTAATTGAGAAAATACAGTGTGGTATAATGTGGGTCAAGATACAAGGTACCTTATTTAAATTTGATGAAGATGTGTATATCGGGAACGTGTATATCCCCCCTGCAGGCTCTAAAGTTTTAATCAATCAGGATATTGATATATTCGAGTGTTTGGAACAATGTATAATTAACTATAAGAATCTCGGCAAATTATATGTTATAGGGGACTGGAATTCAAGGTCGGGTAACGAGCCAGATTATCTTGATTTTGACAAATATTTGGATGATGACATTTTCATTCAAACCGATTGTAGTACTACGCTTACTACGAGAATGAATCAGGATGTCACGGTTGATAGCCAAGGTCGGAGAATGTTGTTATTTTGTCACATGACCAATTTGCATATAGCCAATGGGCGTATAGGTAATGACCGCAACGTGGGCAAATACACTTTCGCTTCAGAAAAGGGCCTCAGCACTGTCGATTATTTATTGTGCAGTAAAACCGATTGTGATTTTATCGAACAATTTTCAGTACTAGAATTCAATGAATTCTCTGATCACTCACCTTTAATGTTTAGTTTAGCATCCAATTATACTCCACGAGAATCAATCAATGACTCATTAAACAATGAACATGCACAGCAGAAAATAGTTTACGACGAATCAAAAGTGACTATATTTAGAGATCAATTAAGGTCGTGTCAAGGTGTATTGGGTCAGCTGACCGATGATGTAAATATAGGTCAAATCGATAGCGTTGTAACGGGGTTTTCCAATTTTATGTTTGACAATACGTTAACAGTATTTGGTCAAGAGAAATATAGTAGTAGGCGGACTAAAACACCAAGAATGGCAAAAAATGTGTGGTTTGATCAGCGATGTGCTGAAGAACGGGAAATTTTTAAAAGGACAAGAAATATCTTTTCAAAAAACAAGAGCCAACTAAATAGACAGAATTTTATAAATGCGCGTAACAGGTACAATAAAGTAAAACGATTTGCAAAGAAAAAATATAAGCAAAAGAAGGGTAAAGAGGTTAGTGATATGGCCAAAAAGGAACCGAAGGAATTTTGGAAATCAGTTAAGAAAACATTTAAGAAAAAAACTGTTAAGTCCGAAAAATTAACAGCTGGCGATTTATTTGAACATTTCAGGTCGATGTATGGTGAAGAACAGAATTTTACGCAACAACAAAATTTTAACGAAAATACTGAAATGCCCGAAAATGAGCAGCTAGACTGCGAAATCTCCGAAAATGAAATTAAAACAGCTATTTTCTCACAGAAAAACAACAAAAGTACAGGGACAGACCAGCTATGTGCAGAAATTTTTAAGGCTTCGTATGATATTGTATCGCCATTTCTTTTACAACTTTTTAATAGATTATTTCAAAACGGGGAGTATCCACGACTGTGGGGAGAAGGTATTATTGTACCTATCTTCAAGGGTGGGGATCCAGATGATGCTGGAAACTACAGGGGTATAACTTTGATAAACATTTTAGGTAAAATTTATTCACAGTTGTTACTAAATCGACTAAATAAATGGGCTATAGGTGAAGAAAAAATCCTGGAAAACCAGTTTGGGTTTCAAAAAGGTAAATCTACTGTGGATTGCATATTTATATTTCACTCAATAGTATCAAAAGTCTTAAATGCAGGGGAAAAATTATATTGTGTTTTCGTTGATTATGAAAAAGCGTTTGATAGGATTGATAGATCCCTATTATGGCAAAAATTATTAAAAGAAAAAGTGAGCTCTAAATTTGTTGGAGCACTATGTTCTATGTACTCAGTTGTTAAGTCCTGTGTTCGATACCAATGTCTAAAAACTCGATAT
Source organism: Lucinisca nassula (assembly GCA_963580285.1). Lineage (NCBI taxonomy): Eukaryota > Metazoa > Mollusca > Bivalvia > Lucinida > Lucinidae > Lucinisca > Lucinisca nassula. The sequence goes on along the minus strand of OY757014.1, from coordinate 177,377,282 downwards.
TTCTATTCATACTCGGGCCTAAAACAGGGGGACCCTAGTTCACCTTTACTGTTTATGATGTTTATAAATGATATAGCCCAAAACATTAATGCAGATCTTGACGGAATATTCACAATTAATGAGCTACGTTTATTCATACTGTTATATGCAGATGATGCTGTCTTATTTGCTAAATCACCCGGTGCTTTACAGTCTCTCTTGCATGATCTTGAAGTATATTGTTTAACTTGGGGATTAAAGATAAACACTTCAAAAACAAAGGCAATGGTTTTTGAAAAGGGCAGACATACAAATTTTGATTTTTTTCTAAATAATACTAGACTAGAAATGGTAACAGCTTTTAAATATTTAGGGATCTATTTCTTTAAAAATGGGAATTGGTCGAGAACTCAAAAATGCTTAGCACAGCATGCATCGTTTGCAATGCACAACCTTTTTTCTGTTTTCCGGGAAATCGAGCTACCAACGTCCGAAAAATGCAAGCTGTTTGATACAATGGTAGGTTCAATCTTAAATTACGGGGCAGAAGTCTGGGGGATGTACGACGCAAAAGACATTGAAATGTTACATACAAAATTTTGTAGATGGATACTTAACACTAGAAAATCAACGAATCTGTCAGGGCTATACGGAGAGTTAGGGCGAACACCATTAATTATTTGTAGAAAAATAAGCATGATACGATACTGGATCAAATTACTACAGGCTAATAATGACAGCATACCAAAGAAAATCTATCTAGCCTTAAAGGCAGATGCTGACGAAAATAGAAACTATAATGGCGCAAATTGGGCAGCTCAGATCAGATCCATCCTAGACCATATTGGTTTAAGTAACATATGGATACAACAATTTGATATTACCATACCATTTACTACAATAAAACATAGAGTATTAGATATGTACAAACAATCCTGGTATGCCTCAATAAACAATTCAAACAGGTTACAATATTACTCAAGATATAAACACGATTTTGCTTTTGAAAATTATCTAAATTTTATAACTGAGAAGAAATACAGAATTGCTTTAAGTCAGTTTAGATTGTCATCACATGATTTAGAGATTGAAAGAGGTAGATACAGAAACATTGATAGGAAAGACAGAATATGTAGGCTTTGTACTGGAAATTACATCGAAGACGATTACCACTTTTTGTTGGTATGCCCGTTGTATAGGGATCTACGGAAAATGTACTTTAAGCCATACTTTTGCAGATGGCCATCTTTATATAAATTTGATAATATTATGTGCCAAACGAATAGAAAAACAGTTCTAAACGTAGCTAAGTATGTATATTTTGCCTCAGTGAGAAGAAAACAGAGTTTACCCACCATATAGATTAAATTGTAGAATAATAAAAATAAAACCTTTTATAATAATACTAAAAATAAAATTAAATATAATAAGTATAATTACTCTTAACCTTGCGCCCAGGCACGCAGATTGCATTGAAATGCAGCTGAAGCTTACGCTGTCTCGCGGTAGTCTCGGCGTAGTGTGATACTGGGCACTTCACCTCAAGGCGAATTATGAGACATATATTCACCAAGCACACGGTATTATAACGCCGTTATATTCACCAAGCACACGGTATTATAACGCCGTTAAATCGGCGTTTAATTTGAATCATCTCAAGCCGAGTATGCTCCTCGGCTGTGATATTGTCCTCACTACTGTATATATATATTGTGTAGGCTTTAAGCATTATTGTGCTTTATGCTGAATAAAGTTATTTGTATTGTATATTGTATTGTTTAATCTGGCCAAAAGGACAGATTTGTTAGATATTGCTTCCCATTATGGGGTCACTGCTGTCAAAACAAGCATGAAGAAGCATGAAATTAAGAATATTTTGGTACAGTTTTTTGTTGATGAAGAACTTTTCGATCCATCTGCTTTGTCTCTCATTATGGTTTCACATACTGAATTGCAAATGAGACAAATTGAAATAGGAAGGCAAATTGAATTAGAGAAGTTAAGGTTAGAAATGGAAGAAAGAGAGAAGGAAAAGCAAAGAGAAATGGAAGAAAGAGAGAAGGAAAAAGAAAGAGAAATGCAGAGACAAATGCAGATGGAAAGATTAGAAATGGAAGAACGAATTCGAAAAGAAAAATTAGAACAGGAAGAAAAACAAAGAGAAATGGAGGAACGGATTGAGTTAGAAAAGGAAAAAATGAAATATAGTATTGAGGAAAAAGAAAGGGAAAGGCAATTTCAATTAAGGCTGAAGGAAATGGAACTCCAGGGTCAGGATAGGGTGAAACATACCCCTGTTTTTGACTCTGGCAGTTACTTTGATGCCACAAAGCACATAAGGTTAGTTCCGCCATTTCAGGAAAAAGAGGTAGATAAGTATTTTTTGCATTTTGAAAAAGTTGCTGAAAATTTAAAATGGCCAAAAGAGCACTGGACCTTACTTTTGCAAAGCGTTGTTGTCGGAAAGGCTCGAGATATTTATACTCAGCTGACTGTCGAGCAAAGCTCAGACTATGATTTGGTTAAGGAGCTTATTCTTAAGGCATATGAGTTGGTCCCTGAGGCTTACAGGCAGAAATTTAGGAATTGTAAAAAAGAAATTTCCCAGACCCATGTAGAATTTGCTCGAACCAAAGAACAGCTATTTGATAGGTGGTGTTCTTCTAAAAAAGTAGGCTCTAATCATGACAAACTTAGGCAGCTTGTCCTTGTTGAAGAGTTCAAACGGTGCATAAATTCAGACATTAAATCTTTTCTCGATGAGAGACAGGTTGAAACTTTGGAGGAAGCTTCTCGTTTGGCAGATGATTATGCTTTGACTCATAAAGTCTCATTTGTGAACAGGCCTTATCCTCGAAAACCTTATAGTCCACAGACAGGTCCAAGATTCTATCCCAGTAATCCTTCTGGTAGTTATAGCCATACATCTAGTACCATGCCCAAACTTTCTGGTGAAAATAAAAGCCAGAATCCTTCCAAACCTTCTGGTGAAAACAGAAGCCAGAATTTTTCCAAACCTTCTGGTGAAAACAAAGACCAGAATCCCTTATCTCAATCTCAAGTAGTTTGTTATTATTGTAAAAATACAGGTCATTTGATCTCTGAGTGTTTAAAATTAAAGCGAAGGAAAGAAAGAGAAAGACAAGAGGAACTTAAGCCTACAGGCTTGACTTCTGTAAGGCCAAAACCACAGTCTTGTGTAAGGGAGGAAACTCTTTCTGATACCAAATTATCTGAGACTGATTCTGTTATGGAGATTTATGAACCATTCTTATCAGATGGTTTTGTGTCACTAAATGGTGACAGTTATGCCCATCCTACCCCTATCAAAATCTTACGAGATACGGGAGCTTCTCAATCTCTTATTCTTGCAGATACTCTGCCTTTTTCTGAGAAGACTTCTTTGGGCCAAAGTGTCCTTATTCAGGGTGTGGAATGTGGATTTGTTAATGTTCCGCTTCATAACGTTTATTTGTCATCAGACTTGGTATCCGGTTCAGTGGCTGTTGGTATTAGACCTTCTTTACCTTTTAAAGGTGTTCATTTGTTGCTAGGCAATGACTTAGCTGGAGATAAGGTTGTGGTAAACCCACTTTTGACTTCTAATCCTTGCACTGATCAACCACCTGATCCCATTGAGCAGGAAATCCCTGATCTTTATCCATCTTGTGCAGTCACAAGGGCGATGGCACGTAAGGCCAAGCAAACTGATGGGAAACAGGATTTTGATTTAACTGATACCTTTTTGGGTCAGTCTTTTAATGACGAGATAACAAGGTCTCTGTCTTCAAGCCTGCCTGATAAGCAGACAGATTTTCATGAGAATAACTCATCTTTAGATCTAGGCCATGACATAATGTCTGGGTCTCAACTAGCTATAGATCAGCACAAGGATCCTGAAATTTCGCCTTTGTTTGAAAGGGCCTTAGATGAGCAGGAAGTATCTCAGGTCCCAGTTTGTTATTATGTCAAAAGTGACATTCTTATGAGAAAATGGCGTCCACCAGACGTCTCAGCAGAAGACGAGTGGACTGCCAACCATCAGATAGTGGTTCCACGGGTTTACCGTCCCGAAATCTTAAACTTGGCACATGAAACTCCCATGTCAGGACATTTAGGTGTCAATAAAACCTATCACAAGATTCTTAATAATTTTTACTGGCCTGGGTTAAAATCAGATGTTTCTCAGCATTGTAGGTCCTGCCATACATGCCAAATGGTAGGAAAACCCAATCAGACTATACCTAAGGCTCATTTGCAGCCTATACCTGCTTTTGATGAACCTTTCAGTCGAATAATTATAGACTGTGTGGGTCCCTTGCCCAGAACTAAGTCCGGCTGTGAATATCTTTTGACCATTATGTGTGCTTCCACACGTTTTCCTGAAGCCATTCCTTTAAGAAATATCAAAACTAAGACAATCGTCAAGGCCTTAGTGAAGTTTTTCACATTTGTTGGGCTTCCTAAATCTATTCAGTCAGACCAAGGCTCAAATTTTATGTCTGGAATATTTCAACAAGTAATGCATGAACTTGGCATTGTACAGTATAAGTCATCGGCCTATCATCCTGAAAGTCAAGGTGCCCTTGAAAGATTCCATCAAACATTGAAAAACATGATAAGATCATATTGTTTTGACACAGAGAAGGATTGGGATGAAGGCATCCATCTCCTTTTATTTGCTGTTAGAGAATCTGTGCAAGAATCTCTTGGCTTCAGTCCATTTGAATTAGTATTTGGCCATACTGTTCGTGGTCCTTTGAAACTTCTCAAAGAGAAATTTCTCTCCAATGATGACACCTCCCTGAATTTACTTCAGTATGTGTCTGATTTCAAAACTAGACTTTCAAAAGCTTGTGAGGCTGCTCGGACCAATCTTCAGTCAGCCCAAAGAAAAATGAAACAGCTATATGACATAGGGACAAAAGAAAGGAATTTTAAACCAGGTGATAAGGTACTAGCTCTTTTGCCTATTCCAGGGAAATCGTTGCAGGCCAGGTATTATGGTCCATACACTGTAGACAAAAAGATCAGTGACGTAAATTACACAATAAACACTCCTGGGAGGCGCAAGCTAAAGCAGCTATGTCATATTAACATGCTTAAGGCATACATAGATAGGGACAATACATCTTTAACATCAGTCAATCTAGTTAGCTCTGTTCCACTTAATTCAAGTGACAATGACTGTGAGGATATTAATTCAGTGAAGTCGGATCCCACATCATCAAAACTTCAGAATTCTGACATTCTACGGAATCTTGACCAGAAACTGTCACATCTAGAGCCAAATCAGCGGAATGAACTGAAACAGCTGATTTTTGAATATGAACACTTATTTCCTGACATTCCAACACGGACAGACAAAATATTTCACGATGTGGACATAAATGGTTCTAAACCTGTAAAACAACACCCTTACAGGATGAATCCTGTGAAACAAAAATATCTTAAAGAAGAAGTTCAGTATCTATTAGACAATGACTTTATTGAACCAAGCCAAAGTGAGTGGAGTTCTCCTTGTATTCTTGTACCAAAACCTGATGGGACATATCGTATGTGTACAGATTTTAGGAAAGTTAATTCCTTAAGTAAAACAGATAGCTTTCCTATTCCAAGAATGGATGACTGCATTGATAACATCGGGAATGCCAAATACATAACGAAATTCGACCTTCTGAAAGGATTTTGGCAAATTCCACTTACAGATAGAGCAAAGGAGGTTTTGGCATTCACAACACCAGACGGATTATTTAACTATAAAGTCATGCCATTTGGAACGAAAAACTCTCCGGCAACATTTCAGCGCTTAATAAACATGGTAATTGCGGGGCTGAAAGGCTGCAGTGCTTATATCGATGATGCTATCATATACAATGACCAGTGGAATCAACATCTTGGGACTATTCGAGCATTCTTTGATAGACTGAGTAATGCCAAATTGACAATAAATCTTGCTAAAAGTGAATTCTGCCATGCAAGTTTGACATTTCTAGGTCATGTTGTAGGTCAAGGTCATGTGAAACCCATTGATGCTAAAGTTGAGGCTATCTCAAATTTTCCCGTACCCACGTGCAAAAGACAGCTGATGCGATTTCTTGGTATGGCTGGTTATTATAGAAAGTTCTGTAATAATTTCTCTGTCATTGCTGAGCCTTTGACAAATTTGCTCAGCAAAAGAACAAAATTCCATTGGAATGCAATATGCCAAAATGCTTTTGATAAACTTAAAGCCATACTCAAGAGTGAACCAGTTCTCTTAGCACCAAACTTTGAAAAGGAGTTTAAGCTAGCTGTAGATGCTAGTGACGTAGGTGCAGGTAGTGTTTTGTTGCAGGAAGATGAAAATGGTGTGGATCATCCAGTTTGCTACTTTTCCAAAAAGTTTAATAAGCATCAGAGAAATTACTCTACCATAGAGAAAGAGTGCTTGTCTCTGATTCTTGCTCTGCAACATTTCGAAGTTTATCTTACCCCTACTACTGCACCGATTGTTGTTTTCAGTGATCACAATCCACTGACTTTCATACATAAAATGAAAAACAAAAATCAGCGGTTGCTCAGGTGGAGTCTTATGCTACAGGAGTATAATTTAGACATAAGACATATCAGAGGGAGAGATAACATTATCCCTGATGCCCTTTCAAGAGCTTGAGCAGTGTCAGGAGTTGTGTTTTTCTTTCCTACTAAAGTGGATTGTAGATACATGTAATTTTATATGCTATGCTCAATATTTTATTATTCTTAAAGCAAAAGAAAGCTTTATTACATAAATCTTTCTTTTCCTCGAAGAGGGGGAATGTTATGCATAAGAATTTATTTTTCTGATTCCCACTTTCACCCCACTGTGACCTAATAGTGCTATAAATATCTTGTTAATATTTTTATAGAAGATTCTAGAAAACTGAGTCACAGATTAATTTCTTTTTTGTAAACAACATGTTTACAAGGAAAAGTACTTCAGAACCTTCCAGAAAGTTCAGGTTTGCATTATTTTTAGAAGATTACCTCATCTTATTCCACAACCCTGTGGAACATTCTAGAGAAATCTTAGGGTCTATAAAAGAGCATGATTTTTCTCATTGAGTCAGACTTTGGAGTTTGATGTTTGGGCTTATAAGGAAAGTTATTTCTAAATTCTGTGTTGGATTGATAAAGGATATTACTTTTCATTTTGGACTGTGAATTCTGTGGGATCAAGGAAAATAGATTCATTCAGGATATTTCATTCAGAGCTAAGTACATTTAATTTTCTTACTTCTACAGGTTAAAGTTAACTTGTAAATAAATTTTGTTAAAATTTTCCAAAAGGCTTGTTTGCTTTTTCTTTCTGCTACGCCTGGCTCGTAACAAATGCTTGCAAGGGTTAATCTGTAAGGCTTAAATTGGCTAAACTGAGTTAGGTATAAGCCGATTTTAGTATAAACACTGCGAGACAGTTAAAGAAAAAAACTAATGACTAACAGATCAAGGGTATTTAATCAGAATGTTGATTATATCATCCTCTATAACACAGGATCTACTTGAACTTATCGTACATATTAAATTCTTTGTTGTAAAAGGAACAGCAATGATTTTAATTGCTGATTTATGGAGATGAAACGAAAATTTTAAGTTCCTAGAAGCGTAAGGTTACAAATATGGTGTTAAAACACTCTCCATACTATGTCTCTCAGAATGGATTTTCTGATAAAAATTAGGATTGTTTTCATCACGGGAACAAGTCCCTATAACGAATACCCCTCTATACCCCGCTTTATATAGAGAAAAGTGGGGTTTACTGGGCAAACGTTATCTCCTTTATTTATGCTCCAAAACATGGGTTGTGGGTATACTCGTTAGAACCGCCTCCCTCAACCGATGTTTGGAAGAAAAAAAAAAAAAGAAATGATGCGCTGCCATAGAAAATTATAATCCTGATCAAGTTATAGATTGTTGGTGTTGGTGCTTGTTACACGTTGAACAATCATTTTGAAGCTTCAATTTTTCTTTTGCATTCGGCTCTTTGTTATCTTTCAGGCAATCTTTACATGCAAAGCGAAAGTAGTCTTTTAAAACTTTTCCCGGCCATTCATTTTTCATGCTAATTCCATAGATTGCAAAGTGAGCAGCTAAAATTAACAGAAGTAAAGACAATTTATCAAATGACGTCGCGTCTGAGAATGTAATAACGTCATGTAATAAATTCGATAATCCACTAGTGGATCAATTATGCAAATTTGTTAGATAACTTGTGCGACGACGCGTTTACTAATGGCGGAGTATTGACATTTTTGTTAAACAATCGTGGATAAAATTCGTTTCAAATGTCATATGATAAAAAGAATCTTGCATTCGTGCTCATGTATTATTGAATTTATTAAACTCGTTGAGGAAAAGGGATACAATGTTCGGCACAGCCTCGCATTTTATCCCTTTTCCTCAACTCGTTTAATAAATTCAACAATTCATGTACACTCATGTAAGAATCGATACAATACGAGGACTGTTCAAATATGAATGCAACTAAGCGCATAAAAATAATTCTGTGATAGATTTCGATGAAAAAAAATTATTTTGTCCCCTCAAAGTATTCCCCTTTAACAGATATACAAACTTTAAAGCCCCCGCCCATAGGGGCTTGAAGAAATATATGGGCTGCACGATGCTTCCACGCAGAGCTGAATCCGGCCCGCACACTAGTACTGGTAAACCGCTTAGAGGATCTAAGCCTGTCCAGGAACCGCGGTGCGAGGCGGACCGTCCATGCTAAAAACCCTGTTGGTTTCATTGGGCGACAGGGCTTGAGATGTCATTTCATCTCAATGCCGGGTAAAAGTCCCACAAAATTGGAAGCAACGTCTCCAAAATGACCTTTACAGTGTTGACGGGGACGTTAAACCTCAAACCAAACAAACAAACTTTCAGTCTTCTGATCCAATCATTGAATGTATTTTGGTAGTCGTTTCGAGGTATACTATGAAGGCACTGGAATATTGCAGAACCGAGGTGTTTGCGCTGTACAAATTTTCGACCAGAAAGGTATTTTTTCAGCCGCGGGAACAAAAAAAAGTCACATGGGGCAAGGTCAGGGGAATACGTGGGTTAGGGAGTTCAACAACCTTTTCCTGCTTCAGATAGTCTTGCACAATGAACGCCTTGTGCGATGACGCATTCTCATGTAGCAATCTGACATTGGCCAAACCAGTTGCGGGTCTTCGTTCTTTGAAATATTTCTTCAATTTTCGAAGAACTTTATTCTTGTAAAACTTCGGATTTACAGATTTGCCCTTAGGCACAGCAACCTGAATAACAGGGCCCTGATTTGAAAAGAATATGGCATACATTACCTTCTTGACGCTCATGGTCCGCTTTGCAATGCATGGTCTTTTGCAATACTTTGTTGCCCATATTTTGTTCTGAATCTTTCGTTTTGGCTCAAAAAAAGTGAACCCATGTCTCGTCACCTGTGACGACATTAGCGAAAGACCGTGCATTGTAATTTGGAAACTTTTTACGCAATTTCTTGGCGCACTGAACGCGTGTCTTTTTCTGCTCATCTGTCAACAGATGGGGAATCCATCTAGCACAGATCTTTCTCATTTTCAAATCCCGTTTCAGAATTGTATGAGCTGCTCCTAATGAGATGCCAACCATACTAGCTATTTGCCTAGTGGTGTATCGTGCATCGGTGACAACTATTTCTTTCACTCTAGCAACCATCTTCGCAGATGTTGCTCTTTTCGGCCGACGATCATGTGGTGCATCTTCTGTTGAGCCTAGCCCACAGCTGAATTTCTTACACCAACGAAAAACTGTCGGAAAAGACATTTCATTATGCCGATAAACCGAACATATTTCATCAAAAAATGTCTTTGCACCGTATACCAAGAATACAACGATTCTTAATATAAGACCGTATTTCAACGGCGCACTCTGACCTTCTTCCAACCATGTTTTGTATTAGTATTCAAGAGTAGACAGTGTTTATCGAACGATATACATGGCTAAAGTGGACGGATTTTAACAGGTTTGGTATCAATGTATAGGTAAAATGTTTTTCTACGCTGTGATATTATTTCCAGGTGATTTTCGCATTAGTGCATGAGAAAACGTTCTACTTGCATTCATATTTGAACAGTCCTCGTAACCTTACAGCTCCCATCCAAGACACCATATAGCGAAAGAAACACTAGCATAAAACAAACGTCACAAGCGTAAAACCAAAAGGACAGCTACCTCAAACGGCTATTCAAAATAAAAACACATTAACAAGACATTCATGTAAAGACGAATGTAACAATGATGAACCGCCTTGGAACGATCAGTGCAACATCTCCGAGAACATAATTCAGATGAACGACGAGGACAGAGTTAAACATTACTAAAACATGCCTATACAAATTCATTGTAAACTTTACCGCCGAAAAAAATATGAAAGTTTTAAGATGAAAAATTGTAACAATTTTCTTATATCTGCTTAAAATATAGATTGTGTGTACTCGTTAAGACCGTCTCATTTGGGCGGTTCTAACGAGTACCCACAATCTGTAGTTTAGAGCAGGAATAAGGAAAATAAGGTTTACCCCTGTAAACCCAAGTTTTACTGAATAAAAGTGAGGTTCAAGGGCGTCAAAATTTTAGGCATGTTTTCGTGATGTAACTAACATACTGGAGGTATAAGAAAACCAACAATTGGACTCCGGTGGGCGCAGTTTTCACTACATAAAGAGGGGTTTACAGGGGTGTCTTTACTTGGGTTAACGTAATGATATCATTAACAGTAAGAAGTTATATGTATATTATAAGAGGAAAATTGGTGGGGGATGACGCCGTCCCCATAACAGATTTGGTTTCCATAAACCAGTGGGTGATCAATAACACTTTGATCAGATTATGAATGACCAAAGTTTAACCCATTTAGTACCAGAAACCCCGGGAACCCCGGTAAACAGTGCAGCCCCAGATCAGACGCCGCAGAACGCGGCGTCTGATCAGGGCCTACACTGTTTGCAAAAAGTTCAACCTTTTTACTGAGCAATTTCGAAGAAAACGCAACCTGACACGCCTAAATTTTGAAATGGACTCATGCTATATATAAGGAGGAAGGTTACATTTGGTACAAAAAGGGTTAATAAAGTTTTGAAACATTTTTAATATGTTGAGAGTTATGCTTTTATGCTTTTATGTTAATTGAAAAATGTTAGTCTATATCTGTCAATGACTTGGTATACAACAATAACTATCACTAAATGCAAACAATACAATATATGATAAGATTTTTGAATTTACATTTTAGTTGTTTGCATAAAAGATTCGAACAGAAACATAAATTTAATTTCAAATAAAGGTAAATGCAACATTCGTGTTATATTACAATGCAAAAAATAAGACAGAAAAGATTTCAAAATGGGCCACGTTGTGTTATTCAGAATAACCATGCCAAAAACTCCTCCGCCCATCTCGGGTCTTGGAGCAATAGATTGGGCTGCATAACGCTACCACGCAGAGCTGAAGCTGACCGAACATGAGTACTTGTAAACTGCTTCGGTCTCAGCCTGCCCAGGCATAGTGGTGCGATTCAGACTATCCCTGCATATAAACCCTCTGGTGGTTTCTTTGGGCGATAGTTTCATGTCAATGTCGGGTAAAAGTCCCTCAACATTGGAAGCAACATCTCCAAAATGACCTAAATAGTGTTGACAGGGACGTCAAGCCTCAAATCAAACAATATTCATATTCAATGGAGAAGTCAGATGAAAAATATATTATTGTGCCCAACAATAAAAAGGGTAGACAAAAATCATCTCTTAAAGAAAAGAATTTCTTTCATTACGAAAACACGCCTATACAAATGCATTGTAAACTTTACCGCCGAAAAAAACCCGAACTTTTTAAGATTAAAAATTGTGATATTTTTCTTATTTCTGCTCAAAATATGGATTGTGGGTACTCGTTAGAATCGCCTCATTGAGGCGGTTCTAATGAGCACCCACAATCTATATTTTAGAGCGGAAATAAGAAAAATAAGGTTCCCAGTTTTTCAATATAAAAGTTGGATTCAAGGGGTCAAAATTATATAGGCGTGTTTTCGTGATGTAAGAGCATCAACTATGTTTTATTTTCATATCATTTCTTTTTCGCTGCAGATAATTTGTATTACGCAAATGCGTAATATGCATAATGGGGCTAGGCTTGTGCCATCTATGGTCATTCTGTTCTCTTTCTTTGGCTGATTCAAGAAAACGTTGAATGCCAACTGAAAATGGTCTGCCCTGGCAAAGTGTGGCTACATAGACTGATCGGCTCGACATAGCAATGCATATAGATTATAACTGGCATCAATTTGCAAAATTAGTTAGTGACATGTTGTCATACAGTTATTAGTTGTTTTAGTCGTTCACTTGACCTCCTGTGACTTGGATTTAATTTTTAGCTCACCTGGGCCGAAGGCTCCAGGGGAGCTTATAGTATAGTGGGTCCTCCGTCGTCCGTCGTCCGTCGTCCGTCCACACTTTTGAGCAGCTATATCTCTGTATCCTGCAGGCTGATCTCAATCATTTCTCACCTGTAGCATGCCTCTGGTGGGGCATTGATGACATAAACTTTTTTTTGAAATCGCTCTAAAACTTTGGTTCCTATGGCAACCACAAGGTCCCATAGACTTACTATGGGAAAATGCTTGTCATCACCGTGGCGCCTTCAGTTTTGATCGGATCTTTCTGAAACTTATATGTAAGGTGACTGGGGATAAAAACTCGGATGAGTTCGAAAACCGGCCAAGTCGGACCATTTATCATAGAGTTACATCCCTTTGATTGCTGAAAATGCCCATTTTCGACCTTGTCATCACCGTAGCCCCTTCTGTTTTGATCGGATCTTTCTGAAACTTAGATGTAATGTGGCTGGGGATAAAACCTCGGATGAGTTCGAAAACCGGCCAAGTCCGTCGATTTATCATATAGTGACGTCCCTTTGATTGCTGAAAATGCCGATTTTTGACCTTGTCATCACCGTAGCCCCTTCAGTTTTGATCGGATCTTTCTGAAACTTATATGTAAGGTGGCTGTGGATAAAATCTCGGATGAGTTCGAAAACCGACCAAGTCGGCCCTTTTATCATAGAGTAACGTCCCTTTGATTGCTGAAAATGCTGATTTTTGACCTTGTCATCACTGTAGCCCTTTCAGTTTTGATCGAATCTTTCTGAAACTTATATGTAAAGTGGCTGGGGATAAAATATCGGATGAGTTCGAAAACCAGCCAAGTTGGTCCATTTATCACAGAATAACGTCCCTTTGATTGCTGAAAATGTCGATTTTTGACCTTGTCATCACCGTAACCCTTTCAGTTTTGATCAGATCTTTCTGAAACTTATATGCAAGGTGGCTGGGGATAAAGCCTTGGATGAGTTCGCATACCGGCAAATGTGGCCTATTTATCATAGAGTTAGGTCCCTTTGATTGCTGAAAATGTTGATTTTTGACCTTGTCAACACTGTAGCCCCTTCAGTTTTGATCGGATCTTTCTGAAACTTATATGTAAGGTGGCTGGGGATAAAACCTCGGATGAGTTCGAAAACCGGCCAAGTTGCCCCATTAACTATATAATAATGTCCCTTTGATGGCTGAAAATGTCGATTTTTTACCTTGTCATCACCGTAGCCCCTTCAGTTTTCATCGAATCTTTCTGAAACCTATATGTAAGGTGACTGGAGATAAAACCTAGGATGAGTTTGAATACCGGCCAAGTTGGCCCATTTATCATTGATTTACGTCTCTTTGATTGCTGAAAATGCCGATTTTTGACCTTGTCATCACCATAGCCCCTTCAGTTTTGATCGGATCTTTCTGAAACTTATATGTAAGGTGGCTGGGGATAAAATCTTGGATGAGTTCGAAAACAGGCCAAGTCAGCCCATTTATCGTAGAGTTCTGTCCCTTTGATGGCTGAAAATGTTGATTTTTGACCTTGTCATTACTGTAGCCCCTTCAGTTTTGATCAGATTTTTCTGAAACTTATATGTAAGGTGGCTGGGGATGAAACCTCGGATGAGTTCGAAAACTGGCCATGTCGGCTCATTTATTTTAGAGTAACATCCCTTTGATTGCTAAAAATGCCAAATTCTGACCTTGTCATCACCGTAGCCCCTTCAGTTTTGATCGGATCTTTCTGAAACTTATATGTGAGGTGGCTGGGAATAAAATCTTGGATGAGTTTGAATACTGGCCAAGTCTGATCGGATCTTTCTGAAACTTACATGTAAGGTGGCTGGGAATAAAACCTCAGGTGAGTTCGAATACCGGCCAAGTTGGCACATTTATCATAGAGTGACGTGCCTTTGATTGCTGAAAATGCCTATTTTGGACATTGTTATCACTGCTGCCCCTTTAGTTTTGAACGGATCTTCATGAAACTTACAAACAAGGAAGTCAGGCAGAAAGCTTGGAGGAGTTTGAAAACTCTTGTTTTTGAACTTGTCATCACCATAGCCACTTCAGTTTAGATTGGATCTTCTTAGCAAGTCAGGAATAAAAGCTTGAATGAGTTTGAAAACCGGTGAGGTCAGCCTGTTTATCATAGAGTTAAATTCTACTTGATTTTCAGAAAATGCTTACCCTGTCATCACCATGTCCTCCCATAAAGCTTTCAGTAAAGGTTGGCACTTCCTGAAACTTTGAATGTGTTAGCTCAGGTGAGCGATACAGCAGCTTGGTCCTCTTGTTTAGAAAATATGAACAAGTCGCCGAATGTAAGCTATTAATGTCTGTTGACAATGCTTGTAGTTGGACCACAGCTGCATCGATTTCATATTAGACATTTGTTGGTGATTTGGGGAAATTTTCCGATCTTCTGTAAACTAAAGATATATCGAGACAGTTCTAATGAGACTACACAACACACACTTTCAAGACAGACAACAACAACAGCAAAAAAAAAAACGCTCAGCACACATTTTCAAGGACAAAAAAACAATAACAAAAAAAAAAAAAACAACAACAACCAAAAAAAAAAAAAAAAACACACACACACACACAAACACACACAGAATTTATTCATATTCGAATAATTTATTGTAAACGAGCCAGCAGTATTTGATACACTCATTACGAAAACACGCCTATACAAATACAAGGTAAATTTTACTGCTGAAAAAAAAAAAAAAATAAAAAAAATAAACACGAACTGTTTAGCTGAAAAGTGATATTTTTTAATGAGGCTGTTCTAACGAGTTCCCACAATCTAAATTTTAGAGCAGGAATAAGAAAAATAAAGTTTACCCCTGTTAACCCCAGTTTTACTATATAAAGATGGGGTTCAAGGGAGGGGGGGGGGGTCAAAGTTATATAGGCTTGTTTCCGTGATGTCGAGTTGTACTGTACAGTAAAGTTTCTGTGTTAAGACCACCTTTGGGACTGTTCCAAAGTGATCTTTAAAGACCACTTTTGAACAGTCCCAAAGGTGGTCTCCCACTAAAGCACACTGAATGTAGAATACACAAAGGAAGTGTACCTGAAACCTTCTAAAGACTCCTTTTAGAAGCATAAATAGAGGATCTTACATGAGTGTTCATGTATTATTGAATTTATTAAACGAGTTGAGGAAAAGGGATAAAATGCGAGGCTTTGCCGAGCATTTTATCCCTTTTCCTCAAAAAGTTTAATAAATTCAATAATACATGAGCACGAATGCACGAGTCTATTTATCATATGACTTTTAAAACGCATTTTATTCACGATTGTTTACGAAAATATAAATATTCTGCCATTAGTAAACGCGACGTCGTTAAGGACGTCGTACGTGTAACGTTACGGGACGTATCTAGCTAATTTGCATATTTAATCCACTAGTGGATTATCGAAAATAATGCATGGCGTTATTACGCTCTCAGACGCGACGTCATGTGATAAGTTGTCTTAATTTTAGATGGTCTTAATAAATAGCGGAATTTCGCTGTATTTATGAGCCATGTCTATCGCTCTTGGCGCCCCGCCCATCAGGGCTTGGGGAAATAGAGTGGTCTGCATGCATGGTGCTTCCGCGCAGAGTTGAAACCGACCGAACGTGAGAACTGGTAAACCGCTTAGAAGGTCTAAGCGTGCCCAGGAAAATTCGCGCGAGTCGGACCACTCATGAAACCCTACCAGTTTCTTTGGGCGGTAGGGCTTGAGATGTCATTACACCTCAATGTCCCGGGCTTCCGTGGCCAAGTGGATAAGAGCGCTGACTCTTACTCATTAGTAGGTCTCTTATCGCTGTGGGTTCGAGCCTGGCTCGGGACACATTTAAACACCAAGTTCTGCAACGGATGGTCAAGTGGTTTTTCTCCGGGTACTCCGGTTTTCGCCCACCTCTGATTAACGATTGGCTCGATATGAGTGAAATAATCTTGAAAGGGCCGTAAAACCCAAACCAAAAAAAAAAAAAAAAAAAAAAAAAAAAACATCTCAATGTCGGATACAAGTCCTACAATCACCACAATATCCTAAAAATGTTGACGGGGACGTGAAACCTCAGCAGAAACAAACTATAAGAGGCTTGTGCAGTGCCCATGAGTTTGTTTAAAGAAAACAGACTAATAAGACAAAATGTTGTATAAGCTTTAATAATATTATGTTTATGTTATCGCCGTATTAAACAGTTGAACCCTAAAAATATTTCAGCTGCCCAGTGATTCGATTCAATCGCGAAAAAATAAAAAGTCCAGCCGTTTCATGCTAAACTGTACCTTATGACATGCGCCCAGTCAACACTGTAAAGGTCATTTTGGAGACGTTGCTTCCAATTTTGTGGGACTTTTACCCGATATTGAGATGAAATGACATCTCAAGCCCTGCCGCCCAATGAAACCAATAGGGTTTATAAGCATGGACTCGCATCGCTTTGTCTGGGCAGGGTTAGATCCTCTAAGCGGTTTACCTGTACACGTGTGTGGGTCGGTTTCAGCTCTGCGTGGTCGCATCATGCAGCCCATCTATTTCTTCAACCCCGATAGGCGGGCGCCGAATGAATAAATATACTTTATAGAAAACTGGGGTATATAGGGGGTACATATTTTTTCTTATTTTTGCCCCAATACAAAGGTTGTGGGTACTCGTTAAAATGAGCACACACAACCCATGTTTGACATACAATAAGAATATCGTTTTACAGAAATGGAATAAGACAGCATGTCACATGGCTGTGTTATCTTTGAATATGAGCGACAAACAACCCATCGGAGCTTGGAAAAATAAATAGATTGGGCTGCATGGTGTTTCCATGCAGAGCTGAAACTGATCACACATGAGTACTGGGTAAACCGCTTAGAAGGACTAAACCTGTCCAGGCAAAGTGATGTGTGTCAGACCGTCCAGTGCATATAAGCCTTTTAGTTTCAACGGATGCATGGCACGGCTTAAAATTTAATTTCATCTCAATGTCGGGTAAAAGTCCCACGAAATCCGCGGAAGCAACGTCTCCAAAATGACCTAAATAGTGTTGATGGGGACGTTAATTCTCAATTCAAACAAAGAAACACGAAAATGTGTTCTCGGATATTCACGCAGAGCAAACACACAGATTAGCCTGAGTATATGTGCAGTCTAAAATGAGCAAGTGTATGACAAAACCAACAATACGACTTCTGTGACCAGCGAAGACTCAGCTGATCATCGCATGGACCTACTTTAGCCCCCGGGCTATCCAAAGGAAACTTTTGCCATGCTGGGAGAATATGCAGGCGTATCTGAGCCTTTGATGACCACACAGGACTTATTGAAAGTTTTGTCGTGCGCTAGCTCAAAGCTCTCTCTCTCTCTCTCTCTCTCTCTCTCTCTCTCTCTCTCTCTCTCTCTCTCTCTCTCTCTTTGTTCTGCTTGTGTCAGAGCATTGTATTCGTGCAATAGTATGAATTGCAGGCGAATGTGGCAGCTGTAAATTTGTGTTTCTATGAGCACTGATTGTAGCGTCAAGTCCGTGTACATCCCTGTAAACCCCACTTTAAATAAAAAAAATCACGGGTTTATATGAGTATAAATTATCATTCTTATTTCTGCACCAATATATAGGTTGTGGGTACTCGTGAGAACCGCCTCAATGAGGCGGGTCTAAAGAGCACCAATAACATGCTTTGAGAAGAAATTACACAAATATCAATATTTACATTTCCAGTGTAAAGTCCAATGATAACCTATAGAAAACAATTGCGTTCATACGTCCATGAACGCATCGAATCACATGATTCTCAGTGACGTTAAATGACGTCATTCTAAACCATTGTTCTCTACGGGCGTTGATGACGTCAACGCTGCTCCGCTCTTTGTAGAAAAACAGCGTGTATATGTTTTTCAGCTGTTTGCCCTATAAGCATTTTTCGCCCAGTGATGAGGGGCAAATAATGTAAATATAAAAAATAAACTTAATTTTTCTGCTTTTCGTCAGGAAAAATAATACCCGTTTTGGAGATATGAAAGAATGCACTGCCACGCGGATGCCTTATCGTAATGACCTTTGAAACTAACCCAGCAGCCACACGTCGCTAGGGCAACGTCAAATCAACGTCGGTGCAACGTCATGACGTTTGCACCGACGTAGATGTGACGTTACATATACACCATGACGTCGTACCGACGTTGATTTGACGTCATAATCACGGCATGTGCCTACTGGGTAAAGATCATTTTCTCTTAGTGTAGCCTACATATTATTTTTGTCATAATTATATCAAAATCATAAGCTTTTATATAACACAGTCAACTGTTAAGCAAAACTATTATAGAATAACATTGTTGGAAAGAATTCATAATTATCATTCCATACACAAAAGACGAATACATTAAATGCATATTATGAAAACACAGAGTCTATATCATCAAAATTAAAGATAAATATATAAAGCAAATGCAATTAATATATTTTACCTGAGAGAAAAAAGCACATATTAAATCAATATAACCTGCAATATGAGATTATAAATGCGCGAAATGAGCATTTCTAAAATCCTTTTGTACATATATTATGTGGCATTATTGGCAAGACTATGACATTTTAATAGCATTTATTGGCCACTTGAACACAATGCATAGCTTAAGGTTGTAAAAGACAGCATGTCTATGATTGGTTTAACGACACGTCAACCCTTGTGGGTCATTTTGTGTCGTCTCCCAGAGAAAGGGAGAAAAGATATAGAAAAGATAGTAGAGGAGATGAAAGTGAGGGACAGAGAAGACGGTGCAAATGAAAGTGTAGAAACAGAAGAAATAACAACATTCCCATACTATCCTTAACTGCAGGCCTTGTCCAACTGTAGGCCAATATCAGTTGCCGTGTGACGCAAGATACCATCACGTGAACAAGTCCGTGAAATGAAGACCCCCCCCCCTAAACCCCACTTTATATAGAGAAAACTGGGGTTTACGGGGGTCTTCATCATTTTTCTTATTTCTGCTCCAATACATAGGTTGTGGGTACTCGTTAGAACCGCCTCAATGAGGCGGTTCTAACGAGCACACACAACCTATGTTATGAGCATTTATAAGAAAAATATGGCAGATTTTCATCAGAAAAGTAGCCATTTTGGAGATGTGAAAAATGCACTATGTCGTACGGGTGTGTTATCGTAATGCATGTCACCTGCGCCTCACCCAACCACCCCAGCAAGTCTATGTTGCAATGGGTTTATATATAAAAGCGATATATCTGGCGAATACAAGTCAATAAATAAATTTCCATTTTCCAAAGAGAGGCGACTTGTGGAAACAAGAATACATCTTAACAAGCCCGTGTAAATGTTTTTCTTTATTTAGAGAAAACTGGGGTTTCAGGGGTACACAATGCCTTCCTTAATTTTCTCAAAATATAGATTGAGAGTGGCTATTACAACCACCTCATAGAGGCAGTTCCAACGAGCACCAACAATCTATATTTAGATTAGAAATAAAAAATCGAAAGTTTTCGTCGTTCTAGAGATAAAGGTTATTGTCATGCTGAGAATTCCGTGACTATTTCCTTTTACCTTTCTGCTCCAAACCATAAATTATTGTTGGTGCTCCTTAGCTTACAAAAGAAAATTATCACACGTTCAGTTTGGCTATTAAGACCACCTAAAATTAAGACTAATTCTGCTTTAAAAAGTTTATTAAGAAGGGTGCAGTGACTCTGTCTTCGTGTTTTCTGATCACAATGTCCTCTGGTCAGGGACCACTATTGGGACTGTTCAAAGTGGTCTTTAAGACCACTTCTGAACAGTCCCAAAGGTGGTCTTAATATAGGATTTTTCCTGTACCTCTTTAGAATAACAGATCCGTGTGATAAAGACTTTCCTTTCCTGGCCGTATACACCTGACAATTTTCAGATGAAAAATTGAAGTATTGGTTACTCGGTTGAGTCGCCTCATCGAGGCAGTTCTAACTAGAATAAAGAACCTAGTGTACACCTATAACCCCCCAATTTTTCCGTATAAAGTGGAGTTTATCGGGGTATTCATTACAAGCGAGTTTGTAGGAAGTTTCTTTCCCCGTTTCAGAAATTACGCGCCTGTTCAAATATACTGGGAAATTTTACCACCAAAAAAACTGAAAATTTTCTAATAAAAATAAAAAATCGGATATTTTTCATATTTCCGCTCAAAACACAGATTGTGGCGACTCGTTAGACCCGCCTCGGCGAGGCGGTTCTAACGAGTACCCACAATCTATGTGTTTGAGCAGAAGGAAAAAATGTACACCTCTATAAACCCAAGTTTGACTTAATAAAAGTTGGCTTAATAGTGTCAAAATTATGTGATGCAAACCGTTTTATATCAGAGTAACCTCCCTTTCAGTTGAATTGATTCCTTTAACAGTCCTACTGCTAGATCATGCTACCTTTTAGCGGTTATTGGTCTCTGTTTCATTTTTGGAATTTGTGGTAGTTTTGAACTGAGCCTTGTCTTTCTAGTAAGGGCCCTTAAATACGAAGGCGGTGGTTGGTAACTGGAGGGTCTATTATGTCGCTTGTTTTCCTGCCCTTTCTCACTAGCCCGACCGTATATTAAATCACGGGCACGGTCACTCAGCATTCTATTCTCCATAATGGTAGTACCATCCTCAAGAACCGTGGGCACTACGCCATACCTTTCGTACAAGTCCTGTCTTGTTTTTTGCACATTTGTCATTTGCTGCACTGCCTGTTTTAACACAGCCAGTTGTAGTTTAGTCGTAGTTGTTTTGTGTTCTAAGGCAGTCTCATTTACCTGTCTCTTTAGTATTTTCCAACCACGTTTGGCAAACACTTTATTCAGTTTGTTAGCACCCTCTTCTGATTCTTCCTCGTTCGCTGGTTGAACTTCTTCAGACTCGTGATCTGGTTCATCTGTCCCTTCTTCTATTCTTGACGCAGCTGCACTACTGAACATACGTGACGCCAGACTACTGGCTCGCCCTATTGCATTTATTTTCTCCTTAAGTTTCGTATAACCTCTAGTATTGCCGTATTCTTTATTACCGTACATATCAACCATAACTGACTGAAATGTTTCACTTGAGACAAAGTTGGGTTTTGGTTTCTTCACATAATATTCCACAGGACTGTCGTCTATTACTCTAATAGAGTTTTCAAACGCGGCCCACGCTTGGGCTGGAGTCGTTGATGTCGGTTTTGATGTAAAAGTTTCATCATCTGAATCTAGATCTTCCGTTTCTAAGTCATCTCTATCACTGTTCTCTGACATACGAGTACTCCTTAGCTTGCCCCTGGGGCTTAAGGTACTGGTACTAGTCCGAGTTCTAGAGGGGTGTCTGCTATTGGAGGACATGACCATATCTATTGCATACACATCACTTTCTGTTCTTGTCGTGCTACACTCAGATAATTTATCTATACTCTCTACACTTAATCCGTTTTGTAGTGGTGTTGATATTTGTTTAACATCTTCGTTCCTTGTGAAATGATTGGCGTCTAATTTACTGCGACCTCCGCCGTCAAAGATGTTTGGAAGGTCAGGATTCGCTTGATTTAACGTTTTCAATCGCGCCAGCAAACCCTGCATCTTGAATTTCTGTGTTTTGAATATTAATATGCTAAGTAATAAAGATTTCTTCAGTATTATGATCAGAAGAAATGAGGCATCTAAATAGAGTCACGTCAATAGAAGATTCCGCACTATTGATCATAAATTATAGCTTTTAGTCCAAAGTTTTGATTCCATTATTACCGCTTGACTCAGTTTCAGAATAAAATTTCAGTTCTTTTACATCTTATTCAAAATGCATACCGTTGGAATATTTATTTTCATATTTGCTCCAATAACAGAGACGTATAATTAATATTCATTTCACAGGGGCTTAGATCCTGATTTATTATATTGAAATGTTAAAATTTAAATCACCTGTGGAGTTAATCCAAATGCAGATACTAGAATATTTTAATCAACAAATGACAAATAATGAATCGGTTTAACCAACTGGCCTTTTGAACATGTGTATTTCGTTTGATCGTAGAACAGTATTGACCAATCGTGCCAATAGAAATCAGAAACTGTCGTCTTGTCACACTCAGCTGACAAAATATAGAGATATTTATACTACTAAAACCTATACTAAATCCGATTGCCACTTTAACAGTAGAGATATACTAAACAAGCCCATATTTCATGCAGTTCACTACTAGTATTGGTTTTGACAATCAAAGTTGTCTCAAAGTGCAATACACCGGTCTCGAGTATAAATACATGTTTCATTGATAATTTTCATTGTATTTTTTTTTCGTTTATCCACAGAAACATGGGATTTTACAGTTTGAAAATCAAACAAACAAAAAACGTAATAAAACGTATGTGGGTAGCTAGGTATGAAGGCAGCGTGGGACGGAGCCAGGATGGCCGATACGGGTTCTGTAATTAAGACCAGCTGAGACAAAAACTAATTCTTCTTTTTAACTCTTATCCTGCTGTTCACGACAACCCCTATCTTTGCAAACAGTGTAGATCCAGATCAGATGGCTTCTGAAGAAGCCATCTGATCAGGATCTACACTGTTTGACATTCAGTTTATGAATTTGTAGTAATAAATTACATCAAGTAATTTGATTGGTTGATAGACAGGTATGGGTGTGGCTTAAATGAATATTCAGTAAGAGAAGGGTTAAAACATGAATTCTCCCTTCAATTATCAACCGTTTAAAACCACTCTCTGACAACTGCGTCAGTGGCTCAGTGGTCAGAGCATTAGATTTTCACCCGAGCGGCCCGAATTCGAAACCCACCATAGGCGGGATTTTTCTTCAGTTATGCTTCTTTCGTTTGTTACAGCTTACACGTCCTAAGATAGGGACCAATTGAGCCGGGCGCGGACTTAATTTCGCCGAAAATGGCTTCGTGCCGAAATTGATGATCTCCTTGAAAAGGCGGTGCATTACGGACCACAGTTTCTCCCTTCACTTATGCACCAATGCCCTCTACTAAGAAACTGCATTTGTGACTGTTCAAAAATGGTCTAAAAGACCACTGCTGAACAGTCCCGAAAGTGGTCTTAATACATAAATTACGTCCAAAAATCTATGTTCCTTGGTGACTAGGGGAATGGGGTATGTTTTTTTCTTCTGTTTATGTCTTTTTCATGGTAAATAAATTAGCCATTTTGGAAAATATATAATATCAAGACATTTGATTAATGTAGACGTTTAAATTCCTTAAAGTGCCATCATTACAAAAACACGCCTATACAAATACATGTGTTTATGGAAAAAATTTCCACAAAAAAATGAACACCTGATATTTTTCATATCTCCGCTCTAAACATAGAGTGTGGGAACTTGTTAGAACCGCCTCGACGAGGCGGTTCTAAAGAGTACCCAAACTCTATGTTTTAGAGCAAAAATATTAAAAATAAAACATACCCCTGAAAAAACCCAGTTTTACTACAGGGTTTTGAGTTGGACAAAATTATATAGAGGGATTTTCATGATGTAAAGTTTTAGAGCAGACGACAATTTTGTTTTTCAAATCATTTTTCATGGAAAAAAGACTTGACATTACATGCGAAGAGTTTGCTTGGCAGTCGATTCACATGTAATGTCAAACATAATTTTCTCTGAGAAATCAGAAATACATATTTGAATATGACGTCTGCAAATGTCGTCATTTGCAGTTTAAGAGTTAAGCCAATAAATAGCATGCATATCCAGATCAGACGCCGCAGAATGGGTTGTATTGCCGGTAACGATCTTTCGTGGAGAGGAATATTGAAATCTTTTCCTTCCCATTCGACATCACGAAAACACGCCTATATAATTCTGACCCCCTTGAACCCCACTTCTGTAATGCTCGGACCCATCAATACTCTTGATGGGCCCGAGTGTAATGTAAAACTATGGTTTACAGAGTCATATGATATGTTTTTTATTTCTGCTCAAAAACATAGATTGTGGGTACTCGTTAGAACCGCTTTGCCGAGGCGATTCTAACCAGTACCCACAAACAATTTTGAGCAGAAATATGATATCAGATTTTTTTAAATCTGATTTTTTTTTTAAAACTTTGGTGGTAAAATTTTCGATATGTTTCAAGAAGGAAAGTAACTGATGTATATACACTGAATACAGAGCAACCGCTTATGTATAAAGCTGCTTTAGGTATGATGAGCGGCTGGATATGGATTTTGTTTGTTTGTTTTGTTTGTTTGATTTGAGGTTTAACGTCCCCGTCAACACTGTAAAGGTCATTTTGGAGACGTTGCTTCCAATTTTGTGGGACTTTTACCCGACATTGAGATGAAATGACATCTCAAGCCCTGTCGCCCAATGAAACCAATAGGGTTTATTAGCATGGGCGGTCCGCCTCGCACCGCAGTTCCTGGACAGGCTTAGATCCTCTAAGCGGTTTACCAGTACTAGTGTGTGGACCGGATTCAGCTCTGCGTGGAAGCATCATG
The DNA here is from genome assembly GCA_963580285.1 of Lucinisca nassula. Classification (NCBI taxonomy): domain Eukaryota; kingdom Metazoa; phylum Mollusca; class Bivalvia; order Lucinida; family Lucinidae; genus Lucinisca; species Lucinisca nassula. The sequence continues at coordinate 177,352,434 of OY757014.1, read as the reverse complement.
CAGCCCATATATTTCTTCAAGCCCCTATGGGCGGGGGCAGTTATATATAAGGTGGAAGATTCCATTTGGTACAAAAAGGATTAAATAGTGTTGACTAAGCCGTTAATTTCCAAACAAGCAGACAAAAACTTAAAATTTCAATTTTTATGCTCATACCGAATAGAAAGAACACAGTGTTAACCCTATCCTTCCGTTCGCGTCTCCATTCGCGTCTGTGTCCGATATGACGTTAGCATTATTTACGTTTAAAGTTTCATGTCGTTTGGACACATTCAAAGTTTGAAAATAGCTAGTTTTAATCCTTAACCCGCTGAATAATTAATTAAGCCACACCTACTGCTGACTTTGAACCAATCAGATTACTTGATGAAATTTACTCCTACAATTTCGCAAACTGATTGTCAAATAGTGTAGAAGTGTAGATCCTGATCTGAGGACATCTGATATGGATCTACACTGTTTGCAAAGATAGGGGTTTTGTCGTGGGTTAAGAGCGCGGCTTCATTGTACTTTGTCCAATACAGGGTTTGGAAAATATGAAATCTCAATTTTTTTAATATATATCTCACGAGTTATTTTTTCCCCTCAGGGTTCACTTGAAAGGAACTCAGTCATTAAGTCCCCCAAAAATTGCCACCTCCGCCCCACCACCACGACTATGGCTGAAAATCAGTCCAGTATCTTCAGCCATCTTAAAGATAGTTTTACTTTATTTATTTTATTTATTTATTTATTTATTTTTTTACGGTGAGCCAAGATCTTCATTTAACCTGTTGACTTCTAGAAGTACTCTGATTGCGATATGTAATTGAAAATTTTTATTAGCACAATGTACTCGTAAACAGACCTTTTAAGACATCGCTCATATGTCATAATTTGATTCATATTTTGAAAAGACAGTTATGCATTGCCTGAGTGACATCATTTCAAAACCTGTTTTTGGTTTGGTCCCCATGGTTATTTACGAATAACATAGGTGCAGATCAGCCTGCGCATCCGCGCAGTCTGATCAGCACCTTTGTTGTTCGCTGCTTGAATAACAATATCTCAAAAGTCAAGACTCTTGCTGGTCTGTGTAGCAGAGCAGGCCTGCGCGTGTCCAATCTGGTCGCAGACCCAAAACACAGACTTTCTTGTGACGGGCTCAGTTCAGTCATTTTGTTGTTGTTCTTCTTCTTTTACAGCATTATATCTACCGGGATGTTTTACTGGCGTTGTATGCATCTTTGTAATTAAAGAAACATGGCCTGATATTTGTGTTTGTTACAGGTATTGTAATGTTTAATGTTTACGACTGGTAATAAATTAAAATGTATTGGGCCGAGTCAAGCGAAAATATATCTTTGGTCATGTGCACCCAGCGATCAGTCTACGCATCCGTACAGTCTGATCAATCTTCCTTACACAAAAACAGACAAGTCTGCTCAACATGACCGTAAAAGTATTGACACAGCTGTAAACCCCATTAGTCTAGGTTAGCGCTTACAATAATAGTGAGCCTGTCCTGAAAACGCACTGCATTATCAGGTTCGAGAAAGGAACGCCCTTATATAAACGAAACTGGGGTTTACAAGGCTATATACAAAGCAAAAACATAGGTTGTGGGTACTCGTTAGAACCGCCTCAATGAGGCTAACGTGAACACAGAACTCATATTGTCAGTTTTGGAGACAGGAAAGAATTTCCTCAGTCACCCGGATGTGTTATCCTAATGGGTGTAACGGGTGTAATTTGGCATGTGCTTCCGCGCATTTTGATCAGTGTTCGGATGTCACAATGATCATTTCAGGATACAGAGCAACTCATGCCGGCCTCGGTAGCTCAGTCGGATGCGCGTCTGACTGGTGATCAGGAGGACGCGGGTTCGATACCTGCCGGGGTCGGCAACATTCTTTCGTGGAGATTGATCATGAAATCTTTTCTACGGTCATTCTCTCCCTTCCGCCGATTCAAGAAGGGCAGTTGAAGAATGTGCACTGTAATGGTTAACCGCTTACGAATAAGCCTGCCCAGGAAAAGAGTGGATGGGTAAACTGACCGGCTAAAAATGACATAAATAGTGTTGACTGGACCGTCCAACTCCAATACAAACAAACAAACATACATACTGACGTGAGGATGACTGGAAGCTTTTGGTGACTGAACGTTTCTTGTGTGCACAGACTCACATAGGCACGTCTCAGAAAGATCGTTAAATTGTCGTCCCTTTTGGGTCACTAGCAAAATAGTCTAATTGCCATTCAGCCGACTCTAGGAGACCGAAGTATTGGGAAAGATATGCCTAAGCAACCACTATAGAACAAGATCAGACTGCTCCTGAAGAAGCAGTCTGATCTTGGTCTAAACTGTTTGCTATCCTATCTGGTCCTTTTGGACGCCTTGCTTGATCATGAAACAAATTTGTTAACATTTTGAGAAGAATTATAGCAAGTCCTGAAGGTGTCCGAATTTTTACGGTAGTGGAAGGCCTCACTATGTCCCCCCACAGGGGAGGGGGGCATATTGTTTTTGGTTCGGATCCCGTTTGCGTCGGCGTAGCCTGTTTGAAGCACTATATCTCCTGAACCTATGGATGGATTTTGACCAAACTTGCATAGTTACATCACTAGGATTGGGGAAAAGTCATTAGGTTATGATGACCTTGACATCATTTTCAAGGTCACAGCCCCCCCCCCAATAAAAAAACCACTCTACCTCATTAACAAATTGATTAATTTTAGTCAAACTTGGTACAATGTATCACTACAACAAACCGCAGATTTGACTATATTTTTGTGACACTGACCTTTTTTAAGGTCACAGGCCCCTAAAAACTGTTATCTACGGGCCATAAATGGCTTGTCTGCACTCTATCTCATTAACGAATTGATTAATTTTAGTCAAACTTGGTACACTATATCATTACAACATACAGCAGATTTGATTATATTTTGGCGACCTTGACCTTTTTTCAAGGTCAAAGGCCCCCATAAACTGTCAATTTTGGGACAAAAATGGCTTGTCTGCACTCTATCTCATTAACGAATTGATTAATTTTAGTCAAACTTGATACAATACATCATTACAACATACCGCAGATTTGATTAGATTTTGGTGACCATGACCTTTTATTCAAGGTCACAGCGCCCCAAAAACAGTCAATTTTGGGCCAAAAATGGCTTGTTTGCACTCTATCTCATTAACAAATTGATTGATTTTAGTCAAACTTGGTACAATATATCATTACATGACGCAGATTTGATTAGATTTTGGTGACCTTGACCTACTTTTCAAAGTCACAGCCCCCCCCCTTCCCAACAGTCAAGTTTCGGCCAAAAATGGCGGGTCTGCACTCTAAGGTCAAGGGCTCCAGAAACCTGTTCTTTTGGGCCCCAAAAAATGGCTTATCTGTACCCTATATCATTTAAGAATTGATGAATGTTGGTCAAAATTGGTACAATATTTAATTACAGTCTACCAAATCTGAGCTTTTCAATTACTGTTTTTTAAGGTCAAAGGCTCCCGAAAACTGTCAGTTTTTGGCCAAAAATGGTTTGTTTGCAGCTGGTAGTTTGGTCACCTTAACCTAGTAAGTAAAGTCAAATGGGTGTTTGAGATATATTTATGGTGGGGGAACATTGTTTTTCTCTGAAAACATTTCTAGTTCTATTTGAAAAGAATTTGAAAACACCATTTGCTGCATCAACTTTGGCAATCATTGCAGTTTGGTGTGTTAAGGTTAAACGAGACTGAACTCTGGCATACTTTGTCTAATGTTGGCCTTGAAAAAGTCAAAGTTACCAAAATCTAGCTATGCGACAGGATTTCCAAACGATGCACATCGAAGTAATAGTAAGCGTGTGGCTGAAGCAATACGAAAACACGCATATACAAATACATTGCAAATTTTACCGCAGAAAAACCCAAAAACTTTTAGATGAAAAATTGTAATATTTTTCTTATTTCTGCTCAAACTATGGATTGTGGGTACACGTCATCAGTCGAGGTGCTTCTAACGAGTACCCACAATCTATATTCTAGAGCAGAAATAAGAAAAATAAGGTTTACCCCTTTAAACCCCGGTTTTACTGTATAAAAGTTTGGCTCGAGGGGGTCGGAGTTATATAGGCATGTTTTCGTGATGAGACTAATCATAGCTCTAAGTTGCCTGTTGTAGACAGAGTGTGTGTGTGAATTCGGGTTTAACGTCGCTTTCAACAATTTTTCAGTCATATCACGACGGTGTCTGGTTGCGACAGGGAGCTCAATGCTCACGTTTATAGTGCTGCCTCACTGAAGTATCATGTCCCAGACACATTACATGATACCACACCCAGTCACATTATCCTGACACTGGATCGACCAGTCCTAGCTCTACCCCGTAAATCTGAGTGCCAAACGAGCAGCAGCTAGTACCATTTTTAACGACTTTGGTATGTCGCGGCCCGGGATCGAACCCGAGACCTCCCGTTCCCCGGAGCGGACACTCTACCAACTGAGCTATCGGGGCCGGTCTGTTGTAGACAGAGCAAGAGTGGTTTGAGGGAGAAAATTCTGGCCTGAAAGTTCTGGTTCTTGCTGAGCTGGTTTCTGCTCTGCTTCACCGATTCTTTTCATCTCATATTCTGCTAAAACCCTGCACTCCTGTATGTACAAGTTGTTACCATGACTCTGTTGGTTTGTTGAAGTCTGTGAGGGAGGCTCATAGAGTGTCCTTGTATCTTTTCTTCTGAATGCTACATGTATGTAGAAGTTTTCCATAGATGATTTTCTTTGACAAACATTCAAAAGGCATTCCAGTAACATGGCATGTCCAGCTTTAATAACTGTGTCAGTTTTAGATGAGTATTTACCGGTACACTCTCCTGCATCCTTGCCCTTTTGCAGGATGTCTGTGCCTGGCATTCTGTCTTGCCACTTAATCTTTAGTTTTCTAAGAGTGGTTCAGTCTTTTGGCATGCTGTTGGTAAACTGTTGAAGTTTCGCATACCTATAATAATGTTGGTAGTTCAACAGCTCTGTAGACTTTCAGCTTAGTGTCAAGTTTAATCCCACTTTGATCCCAAAATATCCATAGAGTTGGCCAAATGCTCCATCAGCTTTGGTAATCCTTGCTCAATGTGCACAACTCTTGACAATGTGCTTCCATGGTAGGTGAACTCTCTACCACTTGTATAAAATGACCTTGAAACTGCCTCACACAATAAAGAAAATAACATGGTAACCTCACTTTTGCCTCTACAAGGTAGCACTTACAAGGTCATTCATAACAGACTTTTAGAGTGATGTTAACCCTTATCTTGCTGAATATTCATTTAAGCCACACCTATTTCTGTCTATCAACCAATCAAATTACTTGATGTAATTTATTGCTACAAATTCATAAACTGAATGCCAAACAGTGTAGATCCTGATCAGATGGATTCTTAAGAAGCCATCTGATCTGGATCTACACTGTTTCCAAAGATAGGGGTTGTCGTCAACAGCAAGATAAGGGATAAAATTTTTGTCTGCATTTATTTAATATAGAATGATAATTATTTGGGACTTGTTGACAAGCCTTTAGATCAATGATAACAAAATATAATTGGTATCATGTATGATATCTATATTGTTTAGTCATGCACATACCTCAATAACTGAAAATTATAAAACCTTGCTATCTAATGATTTGGCATGGAACAAAAGACACTTGATGTTATCCAAGGGCCAAAGTAATTTATACTATATTACTGTATTTATTCGGACATGCAGGCATGAGTAAACAGTGTAAACCCAGACAAGGCCTTCCAGAATGTGGCATCTTATCAGGATCTTTACTGTTTGTCAGTCATTCAGTTATTCAGTTATTTTAGACACAATATTGTACTTATTCAAAATTAAGTATGGTAAGGAGTTGAAGTGTCTGAATATTTAGGGTTAATACAGTAACGCCTATGGTACACTACATGCTCTGCATTCTAGATATTTTTTTTAGCAGACGACATTTTGAAATATTTTTCTTGTTTTCAAATCCTGTTTTCTGGGAAAAATAAGAAAAATATCAACAATTTGTCGTCTGCTGAATTAGCCGAGAGTGGTAAAGGTTAATAATCTACAAACACTTTTACAAGTCACAAAGAGCAACAACAAACAATTGTGCCCATCGGTGCTTGGAGAAATAGATTGAGCTTCATGGTGCTTCCCTGCACAGCTGAGACTGATCAAACTTTAGAGAACTGGTAAACTGATTAGAAGGCCTAAGCCTGCCCAGAAAAAGTGGTGCGAGTCAGACAGTCCCTTAAAACCTAGCGGTTTCTTAGGGATGTAGGGCTTGAGATGTCATTTAATCTCATTGTTGGTAAAAGTCCCAAAAACTGGGAAGCTACATCTCAAAGGGACCAACAGTGTTGACTTTAAACCTCAACACAAATCAACAAACAAAACAAGCAACTGTATCTTCGGACATGTGGGCTCAGTGAAGACTCAAATCAGTTGCCTTGCCTTGCCTCGACTTGCCCTGCCTTGCCTTGCCTTGCCCTGCCTTGCCTTGCCTTGCCCTGCCTTGCCTTGCCTGCCCTGCCTTTCCTTTGACAAAAAATTAAACATTGACGAATATGGAGAGAAAGAAGAATCAAAGAAGTACAATTGAACAGCCCACTGACTCTTTTAACAATATAAATCATTTTTGCATTGCAAACCAAGTTTGAGGCTTCTAGCTTTTGTGATTCCTGAGAATTCTTTGGAAAAATTTAACATTGGCCTATATATGAAGAGATGAAAGAACAAATGAACAAATAAGCAGAGAAAACCCATCAATATTGCATTGCACACCAAGTCTGAGGCTTTTAGCTTTTGTAGTTCCTGAGAAATCTTCGACAAAAAACTTTACCTTGGCCTATGTATATTGAGAAAAAGAAGAATGGAAGAACAAATAAGCTGAGAAAGCCCATTATCTCTTACACAATATAAGTCATCATAATGGCATTGCATACCAAGTTTGAGGTTTTTAGTTTTATAGTTCCTGAGAAATTTTTGACCAAAAAATTAATATTGGCCTATATGGTGAGAAAGAAGAATGAACAAACAAATAAGCCAAAAAGTCCAATGTCTCTTACACAATATATGTCATCATTATTGCATTGCATACCAAGTTTGAGGCTTCTAGCTTTTACAGTTCATGAGAAATCTTTAACAAAATATTTAACATTGGAGAGAAAGAAGAATGAAAGAACAGACAAACAAATTGAGCTGAGAAAGCCCATTGTCTCTTACACAATATAAGTCATTGCATAGTATACCAAGTTTGAGGCTTCTAGCTTTTGTTGTTCCGCCAGTGGGTCAGGTCTCAGATTCTATGATGGTTCCAGTGTAAAGGCTTACTGAGAAATAGAGAGAATTTAATTCTATGTAATGTTGGTTGGTGCCTGATGCTCTGTCGCTGGTCGGGCCCTGGGGAGTCTAACTGTTGGTTTTCTTTTGCTCCAGCATTTCAGTGGTTTCTTGCTAATACCTCTGCGAGAAAGAGTGTGCCAGTTGTGCCATACTGAGGTGGAAGATGAGATACACTTTGTTATGTCATGCTCTAAACTAGAAACTAGTAGGGAATTGTTTTTTGACAAAATTTGTCATATTTATCCATCCTTTAGTGGCATGACTAATACAGATAAGTTTAAGTTTCTTATGACTAGTAAAGATTATGACTTAAATGTACTGTGCATATCATTCATACATGAGCTATATAATGAAAGAAATGAGATTGTAAATATGCGTAATAGGGTAAACAGTAATTAGTTTAGACAAGTCATTGTGAAAGCATGAATGCATGATTTGTACCCCCTTCAGCCCCACTTTTACATTGTATGCCCCCTAAACTGGGGTTTGGGGGTATGTAATGTTTTTCTTGTTTCTGCCTGGAGGTGTGGATTGTGGGTGCTCGATGGGGCCGCCTCATAGAGGCGGTTCTATTGGGTCCCAGCGGTCTGTGTTCTGGGCGGGGATGAGGGGAGATATCAGAATTTTTAGAAGAAGATCCTCATTTCTTTCTTTTCTTTTTTTTTTTTTTGGTATTGTAAAAACTTTCAATATATTTGTATATGCAGGGGACAGGAACCATCTGACCTTTCAAGGTCAGGGGGTTCCGGTGGTCTGTGTTCTGGCGCTGATTGTCTTTTGGCTGGGGGACGGCTGAAGGTGCTAAAGGGGTGAATCTATTTCAGAAATCTTATTGTCCGCACTACTACATATTAAACCAAATATAATGCTTCAGGGCATATTAAATGTCATAGTAGATCTAGTATCATATAGGTTAAAATAAGAAATTGTATTGTGTTTGGTGACAATCCTGTGGCTGGATTTTAGACCAATAAATTATTTGTATTTGTATTTGTATTGAGTCCTCAATGTTGTTTCATCTCTGTGGTTAGTTGACTTTTGCGTTCAAGGAGATTTTGCACTGATGAGTTAGGGCCTTCATGCAGACTGAACAGATTATTTGTCTAAATTGCGAGGGAAGTAAGGGCAAGGATTGTGGCCACGTAAAATCGATTTAAGCCCCACCCCCCCACCCACCCCCAACCCCCACCCACCCAGTGGAATTCGTTTCACTGACCCTTCCAAGGCGGTTCTTTGTTGCAGTTTATTTTTGTTTTGGTTTGTCTTTGAGTGTTTGTATCACTTATATTGTTTTAACCCGGACATTGAGATGAAATGACATCTCAAGCCCTGTCTCCCAATACGTATATACGTATGTATGTCCAAGGGCAAAACTATATGTTCCTCCACTATTCGTGGTAGTGGCATAAAAAATGATGGTGTGGAAAAAGCAATAGATTCACAAAGATCACAGGGAGAAATAAAAAGCTCTAAAACAACATTTTACAGTCTTTTTATTTTTTTGATACATCAGTAATCTAAACTGGAAACAAACTGTATGAAAGGATGGTACTATTGTAATAAGAGTTGTCAGAAGATAACATAGCTCGCCTTTGGTGGCCTAAGAAAGATGGGGGCAAGTTATCAAAAATAACATTTTTCTTCTGTTAAACAGCCCAACAGACTGCAGCAATTAAAATAGAATCAGATGGTACCCCCTGAGAACCACAGAAGAAATTTTGTTTAAAGTGTTTTTATTTGAAAAAAAAAAAAAGAAAAAAAAAAGAGAAAACAATTCCAGTTTTGCAGATTTTGCCAAAAAAAGCCATTTACTTATGTAAAACAGCTAAACAGACTGCAGTAAATGAAAGCGAACCAAAAGGTACAGCCTGTAATGCAAAAGGTACAGTGACCCTGAGCCTAGGACCCTGAAGGTCGAACTTGCTTGAGATATTATCAAACATAACATTTGTGTGACTTAAAAATACATTAATAAATGTGATGACAAAGTTTTCTAATAATAGCCACAATGACCTTGACCTTGGGGCCAGGATCCTAAAAGTCGAACTCGCTCGAGATATTATCATATGCATTATTTGTGTGTAGTTATATTAAAATCCATCAATAAATGTAGGCACTAGAGTGATGACAAAGTTTTTTCTAAAAATAGCCACAGTGACCTTGACCTTCAGCCCTGGACCCTGAAAATTGAACTTGCTCGAGATATCATACCCAACATTTGTGTGAAGTTATATTAAAATCCATCAATAAATGTAGGTACTAGAGTGATGGCAAAGTTTTTCTAAAAATAACCTCAGTGACCTTGACCTTGAGCCCTGAAAGTCCAACTCGCTAGAGATATCATCATACCCAACACGTATGTGATGTTATATTAAAATCCATCAATAAATGCAGGGGCTAGGCAATGACAAAGTTTTTCTAAAAATAGCCACAGTGACCTTGACCTTGAGCCTCGGACCGTAATTGTTGAAGTCGCTTGAGATACCATTATACCCAACCTTTGAGTGAAGTTATATTAAAATCCAGCAATACATGCAAGCGCTAGAGCGATGACAAGATTTTCTAAAACAAGAGGACCCAATGGCCCTATATCGCTCACCTGTGTACCAGAAAATCATTAGTGTAGGAGACCACTTGACATTGCTACATACTAAATATCTAAGCTCAGGCAAAGCGTTGTCCATGCGTATAAACCCTATTGGTTTCATTGGGCGACAGGGGTTGAGATGTAATTTCATCTCAATGTCCGGTAAAAAGTCCCACAAAATTGGAAGAGACATCTCCAAAATGACCTATACAGTGTTGACAGGGATGTAAAACCTCAAATCAAACAAAATCTGTGCCTTATAATTTTGGAAAAGAAGATTTTTTTTTTATTTTTTTTTTCCAGTATAAGTCTATAGAAGCTAATGAGCCCTGGGGCTTGGCCAATTTTGACCCAAAGGGCATGGTTGGCAGGATTTATGTAGGTGACCATTTTGTGTTGCTATATACTAAATATCTAAGGTCTGTATTTCATGGTTTCAAAGAAGATGTTTGAAGCTTTTTTCCATTATAAGTTTGTTGGAGTTAAGGGGCCACAGGATTTGACCAATTTGGACTAAATATTTAAGTTCTGTGCTTCACAGTTTCTGAGAAGAAGATTTTTTAAGCTTTCTACCATTTAGAGTCTATGGGAGCTAAGGGGTACCGGGGTGTGCCCCATTTGGACCACAGGGGCATGATTAGCAGGAAATATGTACGTGATCACTTGCCGTTGCTACATGCTAAATATCTAAGCTCTGGGCCCTATGGTCTCAGAGAAGAAGATTTTTGAGGCTTTTCTCCATTTTGAGTCTATGGGAGCTAAGGGGGTCCCAGGGTGTGGCCCATTTGGACCCGAGGGGCATGATTGGCAGGATTTATGCAGGTGACCACTTGTCATTGCCACATGCTAAATATCTAAGTTCTGGGCCCTGTGGTTTCAGAGAAGAAGATTTTTGAAGCTTTTTTCCATTATGAGTCTAGGGGAGCTAAGGGGCCCCGGGGCGTGGCCCATTTGGACCCCAGGGGCATGATGGGCAGGATTTATGTAGGTGACCACTTGCCATTGCCACATGCTAATTATCTAAGCTCTGGGCCCTGTGGTTTCAGAGAAAAAGATTTTTGAAGCATTTTTTCCATTATGAGTCTATAGGAGCTAAGGGGCCCCGGGGTGTGGCTCTTTTGACCACAGGGGCATGATTGGCAGGAATTATGTAGGTGACCACTTGCTGTTGCTACATGCTAAATATCTAAGCTCTTGGCCCTGTGGTTTCAGAGAAGAAGATTTTTGAAGCTTTTTTCTATTATGAGTCTATGGGAGCTAAGGGGCCCGCGGGGGTGGCCAATTTGGACCCCAGGAGCATGATTGGCAGGAATTATGTAGGTGACCACTTGCCGTTGCTACATGCTAACCTGAGCTCTGGGCCCTGCGGTTTCAGAGGAGAAGATTTTTGAAGCTTTTTTCCATTTTGAGTCTATGGGAGCGAAGGGGCCCCAGGGCGTGGCCTGTTTGGACCCCAGGAGCATGATTGGCAGGAACTATGTAGGTGACCACTTGCCGATGCTACATGCTAAATTTCTAAGCTCTGGGCTCTGTGGTTTCAGAGAAGAAGATTTTTGAAGCTTTTTTTTTCATTATGAGTCTATAGGAGCTAAGGGGCCCCGGGGTGTGGCCCATTTGGAACCCAGGGGCATGATTGGCAGGAATTATGTTGATGACCACTTGCCTTTGCTACATGCTAAATACCTAAGCTCTGGGCCCTGTGTAAAAAAGCTTCAAAAATCTTCTTCTCTGAAACCATAAGGCCCAGAGCTTAGATATTTAGCATGTAGGAAGGGCAAGTGGTCAACTACCTAATTCCTGCCAATCATGCCCCTGGGTTCCAAATGGTCCACGCCCCAGGGCCCTTTCGCTCCCATAGACTCATAATGGAAAAAAGCTTCAAAAATCTTCTTCTCTGAAACCACAGGGCCCAGGGGTGTGGCCAAATTGACCCCAGGGGCATGATTGGCAGGAATTATATAGGTTACCACTTGCCATTGCCATTGCTACATGCTAAATATCTAAGCTCTGGGCCCTGTGGTTTCAGAGAAGAAGATTTTTGAAGCTTTTTTCCATTATGAGTCTATGGGAGCGAAGGGGCCCTGGGGCGTGGACCATTTGGAACCCAGGGGCATGATTGGCAGGAATTATGTAGTTGACCACTTGCCCTTCCTACATGCTAAATATCTAAGCTCTGGGCCTTATGGTTTCAGAGAAGAAGATTTTTGAAGCTTTTTTCCATTATGAGTATATAGGAGCTAATGGGCCCCGGGGCGTGGTCCGTTTGGACACCAGGGGCATGATTGGCAGGAATTATGTAGGTGACCACTTGCTGTTACTACATGCTAAATATATAAGCTCTGGGCCCTGTGGTTTCAGAGAAGAAGATTTTTGAAGCTTTTTTTCCATTATGAGTCTATGGGAGCAAAGGGGCCCCGGGGCGTGGACCATTTGGAACCCAGGGGCATGATTGGCAGGAATTATGTAGGTGACCACCTGCCATTGCTACATGCTAAATATATAAGCTCTGGGCCCTGTGGTTTCAGAGAAGAAGATTTTTGAAGCTTTTTTCGCATTATGAGTCTATCGGAGCTAAGGGGCCCCGGGGCGTGGCCCATTTGGAACCCAGGGGCATGATTGGCAGGAATTATGTAGGTGACCACTTGCCATTGCTACATGCTAAATATATAAGCTCTGGGCTCTGTGGTTTCAGAGAAGAAGATTTTTGAAGCTTTTTTTCCATTATGAGTCAATGGGAGCGAAGGGGCCCTGGGGCGTGGCCCTTTTTGAACCCAGGGGCATGATTGGCAGGAATTATGTAGGTGACCACTTGCCATTGCTACATGCTAAATATCTAAGCTCTGGGCCCTGTGGTTTCAGAGAAGAAGATTTTTGAAGCTTTTTTTCCATTATTAGTCTATGGGAGCGAAGGGGCCCTAGGGCGTGGCCCATTTGGCACCGAGGGGCATGATTGGCAGGAATTATGTAGTTGACCATTTGCCCTTGCTACATGCTTAATATCTAAGCTCTGGGCCCTGTGGTTTCAGAGAAGAAGATTTTTAAACGTTTTCCCATTATAAGTCTATGGGAGCTATATGTTGCCATGGCAACCAGAATTCCAATCTGATCAGCCCAAAAACCTTATGCAGCCTTTCCCCCTACCTGATGATGATTCACATGAAATTTGATCAAGATTGGCCATGGGGTATTGGAGATATACTTATTTGAAATTGTTTACGGACGCACGGACGGACGGATGCACGGACGGACGCACGCACGACGGACGACGGACAAAAAGTGATCCCAAAAGCTCACCTCGTCACTACGTGACGTGAGCTAAAAAGCCACAGTGCCCTTGACCACAAGTCCTTGACCTTGAGCCCCGGACCCTGAAAGTCAAAGTCGCTCGAGATATCATCATACCCAACCTTTGTGTGATTATATTAAAATCCATCAATAAATGAAGGCACTAGAACGATGACAAAGTTTTTCTAAAAATAGCTACTGACCTTGACCTTGAGCCCCAGACCCTGAAAGTAGAACTCACTGTGTTTTTAAAAGGGTAAAAAAAAAAAAATCCTCCACCGGGATTTGAACCCACAACCTTTGATTCAGAGTCCTGAGATCTATCCACTACACTATACAGAGTTTGCATAGGGAAATAAGGGAGGTAATACAGAGCAAATAATTAACATCTTAAAAAAGGCCAATTTAAGCCAAAAAACCTGTAAAATGAAGTTTTGTTTGTTTGATTTGAGGATTAACGTCCTCTTCAACACTGTAAAGGTCATTTTGGAGACGTTGCTTCCAATTTTGTGGGACTTTTACCTGACATTGAGATGAAATGACATCTCAAGCCCTGTCGCCCAATGAAACCAAAAGGGTTTATTAGCATGGACGGTCCGACTCGCACCGCTTTTTCTGGGCATGCTTAGATCCTCTAGCGGTTTACCAGTACTCGTGTGCGGGTCGGATTTAGGTCTGCGTGGAAGCATCGTGCAGCCCATATATTTCTTCAAGCCCCAATTGGCAGGGGTGGCCTGTAAAATGAAGTACAATGATAATGTTAAAAATTGTTTTTTACTAATTGTTAATTATATATTCAAAATAAATTGTAAAAACATCACATATGAGAGCTTGCAGGTAAACTTTAACCAAATGCGGACGCCGACGACAGACGCCCTGGGGTATGGTAATAGCTCCCCCTTTACTTTCTTAAGGCGAGCTAAAAAGGACGGAATGATTAAACAAGGATGGAATGATTATATAAGATGGAATGATTCTGCCATGATTGACTGGTACACTTATGTTCTATGACCCTTTGTTAACATAATACGAGCCCCATCAGGCAAAAATATATGTTTGGACATGTACCAAGTCATTTCATTAGGTTAACACATCAGGATCCAGTTGTTCAAAGCATAGTTAGCTTAACGAGCTCGTTAGCGGTCATTTTATTAACTGTTCTAGCATGTTTAATATTTAAAATTTTGGTATTTTTTCGAAGGGCCACCCATCCCAATCACTATTGATATGGTTAAGAAGGCTATCTCTCAGATGAAGACTGGCAAAGCACCTGGTCCCTCTGGCATAGTGGTGGAGATGATAAGAGCTGCAGGTGATGCGGGTGCCTCGATGATCCGTGACCTTGCAGCTGCAATCATCCGTGATGGGAAGGTACCCTCTGACTGGGAACAGAGTTTCATTGTCTGTCTCTACAAGGGCAAGGGCGATGCATTGGAACGGGGCAACTACCGTGGTCTCAAGCTGACAGAACAGGTCATGAAAGTCCTGGAGAGGATTGTGGATGGCCTCATTAGGCAGTTGGTGTCCATCGACGATTCCCAGTTTGGCTTCGTCCCAGGAAGAGGCACAACAGATGCAATTTTTGTTGTCCGACAGCTGCAAGAGAAGTATTTGGCGGCCAACAAGCGACTCTACATGGCTTTTGTAGACCTGGAGAAGGCATTTGATCGAGTGCCTCGGAAAGTCATCTGGTGGGCACTAAGAAAACTTGGAGTGGACGAGTGGATTGTGAAACTGGTCCAAGGGATGTACGCAAATGCTCGGAGCCGTGTCCGCGTTGGTGATGGTTACAGTGAAGAATTCGAGGTGAAGGTGGGTGTTCATCAAGGCTCTGTTCTCAGCCCACTGCTTTTCATCATTGTGCTTGAAGCCTTGTCATGCGAGTTCCGCTCTGGAGTCCCCTGGGAGGACCTGTATGCTGATGACCTTGTCATCATAGCTGAATCCCTTGAGGAATGTGTCAGGAGGCTCTTAACTTGGAAAGAGGCAATGGAGGCGAAAGGGCTGAGAGTGAATGCAGGAAAGACAAAGATCATGATCTGTGGTACAGGTCTGGACCTCTTGCAGAGTACAGGCCAGTTCCCATGCGCTGTATGTCGCACTGGAGTTGGCAGCAACAGTATCTTTTGTAATGGCTGCAAGTTCTGGGTGCACAAGAAATGCAGTGGGCTCAAACGCTTGATAGAGGACCCTGAGTACAGGTGTACACGGTGCCAAGGAACTGCACGCCCCTTAGATGGCAGACCACAGAGGGAAGTTCAAGTCGGATCAGACAAGCTGGAGGTTGTAGCTTCCTTCTGCTACCTAGGTGATATGCTCTCTGCAGGGGGTGGTTGCGACCTTTCAACTACATCACGTGTGAAAACAGCCTGGAAGAAATTCAAGGAGTTGCTACCAGTTCTCTCTTCCCGCCACCTCTCGTTCAAGACACGTGGCCGTGTGTATAGCTCTTGTGTGCGGAGCGCAATGCTCCATGCCAGTGAGACATGGCCATTGACAAAGCCAAACCTCCAACGTCTACAGCGAAATGACAGGGCAATGATCAGACAGATCTGCAATGTCAAGCCACAGGACACTGTCACCATCAGGTCCAGTGAGTTACTGGAGCGTCTTGGCATTGAGGACCTGGACCTCATCCTGAAAGAGAGAAGACTTCGCTGGTATGGACATGTGGAACGCTCCAACGGTGCAATCAAGACTGCCTGTGACATACAGGTAAGTGGAAAGCGGGGGCCAGGAAGGCCCAAGATGACCTGGAAGCAGCTAACAGAAAGAGATTGCAGAGAATGGAAGCTCTCTGCTATCGATCCTCATGATAGACAAGCCTGGAGATCTGGTGTAAGATCTGCCATGCGTGCAGCAAGCCAGCTACCTGGAAGGGGGCCCACTTATGTGGACGTTGCCCCTGTACCTGCACGTTAATCAAAAATCCGTTGATGATGATGATTTTTGCTGAAAAAATGTGAGCAGCTTTTGAAAATGCAAAAACTGCTCACATTTTATCAGCAGAAATATTAGCATATTAGATACGTTACCTAACGACGTCGTCAGTTTTGAACAACTGGCCCCTGCTGATTCATAGGTCAAAACCTAACATGTTTCTCGTAACAATTTTTAATCAATTTATTGGTTGACTGTTTATCAATCGACATAAAGTTACTAAGCACAGCTCTTCAGTGCTGATGTCCACGTGGTGCTGATATCCATGTGACTCTCACTGATATGTAGGAAATCCAGGTAACAGTTATTAACAGAAATTGTCTCACTACTCTTGTCACTGTGAGGCCAGAGAGATGGTTATAATTACAAAATCTGCACTGGAATCATGTAGTGGGCTTAGCCAACAGTGTAGACCCAGATCAGATGCTGCAGAATGTGGCACCTGATCAATGTCTATACTGTTTGCTTACAGTACTGGGGCCAGTTGTTCAAAACTTACAATGTCATTAGCTAACGTATAGTTAAGACTTTGATCATTAAATATGGCAAATATGCTAAATTTTTTGCTGAAAAAATGAGCAGCTTTTGCATATGCAAAAGCTGCTCATATTTTATCAGCAAAAATAACAAAATTTTAGATATTAAAGTTGCTGGAACAGTTAACAATATGACCACTAACGAGCTCGTTAAGTAGACCCCTTTCTTTCTTTCTATTGATACTTTTGACCATTACTAGCAGGTGTACATTACATACACTCCAGATTTGCAGGATGAAAGCCTACACCATCATCATGTTATTATGGTAGGGATCTCTAACCTTTAACCTGCACAGTGGATGATTCTCCCTGCACAGGGGGCCTCCACTTAACGTCCCGATCCAAAGGACAGTGCACCTTGTGGCATTCATCCCTGCAAATGATGCCAAATGGCCCGATGGGGCATGTTCGGACACGGACATTTGATGAAACCTGGGGCCTCTAGCATCAGAAGCAAGTGCACTAAACACTGAGCTACCATGCAAGGTATGGCTTGTGTACTCATTAGAATTGCCTCAATGAGGCAATTCTAAAGAGTACACACAGCATACCTTTTCATAGGTAAAATAAGAAGAAATTTAAATAAATCACTCTCCGTAATCTGGTCTTATGGGAAAATTTCTAAGAACTCAAGAATGAGTTGGACTTAGTAAATCAGCTATCCATGTTTGATTTTTTGAGGTTTCATTATACAAAACTGGGTTTTACAGGTGTTCATTACACACCATCTTGTAACATGATAATAGAATGGTGAAAAAATCAAAATGACAATATTGAAGTCACTAAATGAATATCTGGCCCCCGCCCATCAAGGCTTGAAGAAATAGATGGGCTGCATGATGCATCCATGCAGAGCTAAAACCGACCACACACGAGTATTGGTAAACCGCTTGGAGGATCTAAGCCTGTCCAGGCAAACAGTGCGAGTCGGGCCGTCCATGCTTATAAACCCTATTGGTTTCATTTGGCGACAGGGATTGAGATGTCATTTTATCTCAATGTCTGGTAAAAGTCCCACAAAAATGGAAGCAAAGTCTCCAAAATGACCATCATAGTGCTGACGGGGAAGTAAAACCTCAAATCCAACAAACAAACACTAAATGAATATCACCTGATACTCAAATGATTTAACCGTTCTCTTGCTGAATATTCATTTTAGCCACACCCATCTCTGACTTTGAACCAATCAGATTACTTGATGCAATTTATTCCTACAAATTCATAAACTGAATGTCAAACAGTGTAGATCCTGATCAGATGGCTTCTTCAGAAGCCATCTGATCTGGATCTACACTGTTTGCAAAGATAGGGGTTGTCGTGAACAGCAAGATAAGGGATAAAGTACTAGTAACAAGAAAAATACTGATACATGTGTCTTAAACTATTGTTAGTGTTCAAACATCATGCTTTAAATAATAACAAAAAATATAGTATTAACTATCTACATAAAAATAACAAAACAGTTATAAAACATAACATAAAATTATCTATAATAAACTATATTTAAACAGTTTACGGGGAACAGATGCATCTTTAGGGGAGGTAACTATTTCAAACAGTATTTATGTCTCCCTTGTCAATAAGGGCTGTGTCCCTACTCTTGATTCTTCTTTTTGTCTCTCTTGTAAGCGGGGGTCTACTCTTAAAGGTAAGAATTTGCTCCTCGGGAGCAAATTCTTACCTTTAAGAGTAGACCCCTGTTTTGGATGGGCAAACTGTACAAGAACTCCTGATGCCAGTTGTCTCCCTTATAAAAGAAAATGGAAAAAATATCAAGAGTAGCCATTCCCCTGAATATGAATGAAACTATCAGATCCTATGACGTTACCGGGAAATACGTAAAACAGTTTTAGTATCACAGATTAGTATTTGCAATTACATGTTCTATGACAGAGCTCTCACACACACACACACACACACACACACACACACACACACACACACACACACACACACACACACACACACACACACACACACACACACACACACACACACACTTAAAGACACAGAAACAGACAGATCTGTTTAATTTCTATAGAATTACATGTACTACAGCTGGGCTTTCACTCACGTACATGTTTGCATGCACACATACACACACCAGCATGTACACATGCATGATTACAAATATGGACGGATATATTGCTGAAAGACAAACATTATAAAACACCTGCACCATTTTTTTTATTTCAAAGTGTTATGAGGATAATATTTGACCCATTTATCTCCATTGCTAACCCTTATCTTGCTGTTCACGACAACCCCTATCTTTGCAAACAGTGTAGATCCAGATCAGATGGCTTCTGAAGAAGCCATCTGATCAGGATCTACACTGTTTGGCATTCAGCTTATGAATTTGTAGCAATAAAGTACATCAAGTAATTTGATTGGTTGATAGACAGAAATGGGTGTGGCTTAAATGAATATTCAGCAAGATAAGGGTTAACTGATCAAAGAATTAACATGCCCTACATTTATCTGAAGCTGTAAGACAATAATTAATAAATATATTTCAGATACACGCCAATCTCTTTATAAAACCACTGCTGGTGTCCAATGCAGGAACTGTCTCATTAAACAACCAAGCTACATGCAACCCCTTTTATACCGACAATCGATATAACGACTTAACTTGTTATATTGACAATTTGAACAGAGCAAATCCTTAACTCGAGATAAGATAGATTAGTGGAGATATTCAAGAACATTGTAATTATTTAATACTCCAAAAAACAAATGTTGTGGACATTTGTTAGAATCGCCTCACACCAATGTTGTGGATATTTGTTAGAATCGCCTCAGTGAGGCGATTCTAACAATTGTCCACAACATTTGTTTTACCCAGGTGATTCTAACAAATTTTCACAACATTTGTTTCTTGGAATAATAAAATGAGAAAGACCTTTATCACCTATTATACTACTCCTTATTGGGATTCTTTATATCGGCAAACTCTTAGGGAACAAATAAACTGTCGTTATAGTAGGGTCCTCTGTGTAGCCAAACAAAAAAGTGTGTAGATTTTATAGAAATTTAAGGTCATATTTGTCACATCTGCTATTACATGGCGCAATATAGGAGTCCAATTTCTCCTTCCGTTTGTCCATCCTTCTGTTCGTCAAACCATCAACTTTTGAGACATTAGGTTAGTCTGACTAGCTATGGTTCATCAAAGCTGATGCATATACAAATATTCAGTTCAAATTTTCAACCAGAGTTTTTCAGCAATAGCAATAAAAATTTTGCATAGGAAATAAAATCGGCAACTCCTGATATGGAATTGTTTCTTCAATAGTTTTCCATTTTAAGATCTTTTCTTATCATGATAAAAATCAAAACGACGTGTGTTCTTAATACTCATGAAAGCTGCCATTGCAACCAATCAAAATGAGAGCTGGGCACAGCTAAAAATCATATATAACAACTTTAGCAATACCGGTACTCATGGAATTTTCATATTTGCAACAATTTAATCCATTTATGCTTAAGTTCATTTTTTGTACACCCAGATCAGAATCAGCAGAATATGACATCTGATCTGGGTCTACATTGTTTGTTTTAAGAGCATTCATTCTGGAAAAACAAACCTGACACCCCTGTACTTGGAATGGACTACTCTACACTTATTAGGGGAAGAGTCCATTGTCACAGATGGGTTAACAAAACAATGTCATTTTAATTTTTTGGGCACCACTGGAGCCAGCTGTTATATACTTTGACAGATGACAATGGAGACAAGGATCATGGATGGACAATAACAATGATGGTTTGTTTCTATTCTATAAACTCTTAAGCAACATTAAGATGTAGATCCAGTTGTTCAAAGCATCAAAAGCATAACAAACTTGTTAGTGTTCAACTTTTCTAGCAAGTAGCATATATATCATACTATTTTTTCAGCAAATGTTTTGCGTATTTACTGTAATAAATTATCTGATTTTTTTGCTGAAAACATATGAGCAGCTTTTGCAATGCTACTCACATTTTTTTCAGCAAAAAAATATTGGTATATTTGCTGCAATAAATGATCCAAATATTAACAATACATGAAGCCTTAAGATGCCAAGAAAAACTACACCTGAAAATGTTGTCTGCTTATGTTGTCTGCTAAATTTTTGCAAACTTTTTAAAAATATTTTTTTTCGTACAGACAAACAGTGCAGACCCAACTCAGACTGCTCCTAGAGGAGCAGTCTGATTTTGGTCCACACTTTTTGCAAAGATGAGTTTTAAAGTAACCAGCAGACGTCAAAGCAGACAGCAATTTTCATGATTGGCATTTTATGGGTTAACAATACATTAATCAACACCATTGTCAGCTTTAACCCATTTGGTACCAGAAACCCCCAAACTGGTATTTGGCAAACAGTGCAGGCCCAGATCAGACTCTGCAAAACGCGGCATCTGATCAGGGCCTCCACTGTTTGCTAAATGTTCAGTCATTTTCAGAAAACACAACCTGACACCTCTAAATTTTGAAATGGACTCCTGCTATATATAAGGAGGAAGATTCCATTTGGTTTTTTGTTTGTTTGATTTGAGGTTTAACGTCCCCGTCAACACTGTAAAGGTCATTTTGGAGACGTTGCTTCCAATTTTGGAGGATTTCACCCGACATGGAGATAAAATGACATCTCAAGCCCTGCCGCCCAATGAAACCAATAGGGTTTATAAGCATGGACGGTCCGACATGCACCACTTTGCCTGGGCATGCTTAGATCCTCTAAACGGTTTACCAGTACTCGTGTGCAGGTTGGTTTCAGCTCTGCGTGGAAGCATCATGCAGCCCATCTATTTCTTCAAGCCCCAATGGGCGGTGGCCTGATTCCATTTGGTACTAAAAGGGTTAAACAACTTGAGCCAACAGCCAAAATTTCTCATTTTTTTCTCAACTTTCCTTCATCTCTTCATCATCTTTCTCTTTCATTTCTCTTGCAAACTCTATCACTTTCTGTGTTTTCTTCTCCCAGATATTGAACTCTTCCATGAACTTCTTGAATGCCATTGGCTCAGCGTGAAGTGTTGTCATGGTAACAACAGACTCAAAACTGGGATTGTCTTTCAGCCAATGGGAAAGCTGTATCTGTACCTTGTCTGCTTGTTTGTTCATGTTTAGGGACTGCAGGGTCTGGATGAGGGTCTCGAAACAAGAATGGACCCACTTCATATACACCCCAGGTGACTCTGAAATGATGATAATCAAGAAATGAATTTCAATACCAATCAGATCTACAAAAGCTTGAGCTTCAACATTGCTTCAAGTTGATTGGCTGTTTACAGATCAATCAATGTACAGTGAAATTCCACTTTTAAGACCACCCAAAATTAAGACTAATTCTGTTTTATAAAGCTTATTTAGTAGGTTGCAATTTTTTTGTGATTTCTGCATACAGTGTCCTCTGGTCAGAGACCACATATGGGACTTTCAAAAGTGGTCTTAAAGACTACTTTTGAACAGTCCCAAAGGTGGTCTTAACCCTTGTCCTGCTGAGCCCGGATATGTCCTATCTTTCAAACAATGTAGAGCCAGATCAGATGGCTTCTGAAGAAGCCATCTGATCAGGATCTTCATTGTTTGCCATTCAGTTTATTAATTTGTGGCAATAATTTGCAACAAGTAATCTGATTGGTTGATAATCAGTAGTGGGTGTGGCATATTTGAATATTCAGCAGGACAAGGGTTAATATAGGAATTTTACTGTATTACACAATACATGAAGCACCCAGTGTGATGTGGAAGATCTGGAAACAGCCACAAGATGTGATACATAGAGATTATCATATGGCATTTTTCATATCATACCCCATATCAGCCCGAGGGCTGAAGACCTGAGGGCTGTTATGGGTCGAGGGCTGATATGGGGTATGGTATGAAAAATGCCATATCATAATCTATTTATCATACAGTTCACTTAAAAAAAAATTGTCAGCAATCCCCTGCATCGTTCTTTCGCCCATTTTCCTCTCGTATTCGCTGCGCCGTGCCATGTTTTTTTTTTTTTTGTTTTTTTTTTGCCAAACAGTTCGAACAGACGAAAATATTGCAAATTGCAAATGGCGTCCTGAACAACAAAGCGAAATGTCGCAAAAGGAAGAACGCCACGTGTGACGTCAGGGGTATGATAAAGGCTTAGGGGTGCGATAAAGGGTTGTGATATGGATTTTTGGGGTATGATAAAGCCCATGCGATATGGCAGCACGTGCAAGCTTGATACGTGCATTGGTATCACGTTCGTATCGCATATTCAAAAACTAAGTATTTTATACTAAATGTATGATAAAATGAGGCAGATACTGTGGTGGTTATATAGTTATTATAACCACTTTTTTTCTTCTGATAGCAATATTTTTCAAAATGTAAATAAGCTGGACATTTTGAACAAACGTTCTGCATGTATATAAATACTATATGTCACCATGTTTTTACATCTGGTTCTGCTTTCAAATGGCTCATTTAGAATGTTTAAATACTGGTGGCACAGCAAGGCAGCCTCACTTAAAAGGATGATAATACAGAATTGAAAAATGTAAGTAGGGTGATAAGACATTCTGTATTTTTGTGTAGGAAAACTGGTAGCAGAAAGTGGTATAAAATAAATTTTCTTATGCAGTGTCTCCTTTTGCCAAGTCAACTAGACAAAGTGCCCAGTGGGGCACGTATACCCCCGGCCAGGGCCATCGCCTCAGCTGAAACAAGAACTACAAAGGGAAACAACTCTAAAAGGCCTGACCCCTTGGCCCTTATTTTCTTTCCCACAATACAAGTAGTCATACTGATCATGTGTGCAAAATTTCAAGTTTCTATGTGAAGCAGTTCCTGAGATATCTTCGACACAAAATAATTGTTTACGGACACACAGACAGACAGACGGAAAATACAAAAACGTTATACCCACATTGCATACTTCGTATGCCGGGGGTATAAATATCAAGAAAATATTGACACGGTACAGAAGTTATGAGGAAAATTACATTTTAAAATAGCAAGAATTAGAAAGGGAAATAACTCCAACAGCCCTGGTCCCTTGGCCCCTTTTTTCTTTCCCACAATACAAGTAGTCATACTGGTTGTTGCTACCAAATTTTAAGTCTCTATGTACAGTAGTTATTGAGAAATCTTTGACACAAAATAATAAAAATATACACTACAGCAAGAACTACAAAGGGAAATAACTCTAAAAGGCCTGACCCCTTGGTCCTTATTTTCTTTCCCACAATACAAGTAGTCATACTGATCATGTGTGCACAATTTCAAGTTTCTATGTGAAGCAGTTCCTGAGATATCTTCGACACAAAATAATTGTTTACGGACACACAGACGGAAAATACAAAAACGTTATACCCCCATTGCATACTTCGTATGCCGGGGGTATAAATATCAAGAAAATATTGAGACCGGTACAGAAGTTATGAGGAAAATTACATTTTAAAATAGCAAGAATTAGAAAGGGAAATAACTCCAACAGCCCTGGTCCCTTGGCCCCTTTTTTCTTTCTCACAATACAAGTAGTCATACTGGTTGTTGCTACCAAATTTTAAGTCTCTATGTACAGTAGTTATTGAGAAATCTTTGACACAAAATAATAAAAATATACACTACAGCAAGAACTACAAAGGGAAATAACTCTAAAAGGCCTGACCCCTTGGTCCTTATTTTCTTTCCCACAATACAACTAGTCATACTGATCATGTTTGCAAAATTTCAAGTTTCTATGTACAGTAGTTATTGAGAAATGTTTGACACAAAATAAAAATATACACTATTAAACAGCAAGAACTACTAAGGGAAATAACTCTAAAAGGCCTGACCCCTTGGCCCTTATTTTCTTTCCCACGATACAACTAGTCATACTGATCATGTTTGCAAAATTTCAAGTTTCTATGTACAGTAGTTATTGAGAAATCACAAAATAAAAATATACACTATTAAACAGCAAGAACTACAAAGGGAAATAACTCTAAAAGGCCTGACCCCTTGGCCCTTATTTTCTTTCCCACAATACAAGTAGTCATACTGATCATGTGTGCAAAATTTCAAGTTCCTATCTGGAGCAGTTCCTGAGATATCTTTGACACAAAATAATTGTTTACGGACAGACAGACAGACGGAAAAGACAAAAACTATATACCCCCATTGCATACTTCGTATGCCGGGGGTATACCCCCATTGCATACTTCGTATGCCGGGGGTATAACTAGATCACTGACCACATCTGAAAGTGCCCCACATAAAGCTATCAAAAAGGGATGTTGTAAGTCTATACATATAGCTAACAAGGCAAAGCAGGCAATACAAATCCCCAGCACAAAATAACAACGATCTTGACCTTAAGCCTGGCCTAGCATTTGTGTGAAGTTACATTAAAATCCATCAATAAATACAGGTGCTAAGAGTGATGACAAAGTTTTCTACAAATAACCACAATCACCTTGACCTAGAACCTAGGACCCTGAAAGGTAATTAACTTGCTCAAGATATTATCAAACACAACATTTCTGTGATGTTGTGTTAAAATATGTCAGTAAATGTAGGCGTTAGAGTGTTGAAAAATGTTTCCTAAAAATAGCCACAGTGACCTTGAGGCCAGGACCCTGAAAGTAAATTTCGCATGAGATATTATCATATGCAACTTTGTGTGAAGTTATTTTAAAATCCATCCATGAACGTAGGTGCTAGAGTGATGCTGTTTTTTCTAAAAATAGCCACACTGGCCTTGAACTTGAGCCCATGACACTTAAGGTAGGACTCGCTCAAGATATTATCAAACACAACATTTGTGTGAAATTAAATTAAAATCCATCAATAAATGTAGGTGCTAGTGCAATGACAAAGTTTTTCTAAAAATAGCCACAGTGACAATGACCTTGAGCTCCGGAAACTGAAAGTCAAACTCGCTTGAGATATCATAATACCGAACGTTTGTGTGAAGTTATATTAAAATCCATCAATAAATGTAGGTGCCAGAATGATGACAAAGTTTTCTGAAAAATAGCCACAGTGACCATGATCTTGAGTCCCAGACTCTGAGATATCATCACACCCAACATTTGTGTGAAGTTATATCAAAATCCATCAATAAATGTAGGAGCTATGACGGAGGTTAAGTTTTTTGGTTAAGGTTGTGACAAACACATGGACAGACTGAAGGACAGACAGACTGAGTGAGTGTCTGACAGGGTGATTACTATAGTGCATCCACCCTTACAACCGAGCACCCAGCAAGTTAGCAATACGGCATATCCCGTCGGTTCATTAAAGAGCAGATACGTCAAAAAACACTGACACGCTACACTGGAATTGGTGTTACAAGTGTCAACTATGTCAAAGTAACTGTAATCAATACTTAACATCACCATCCAATACCGGTTAACCCACAGGAGAGGGCGGAGCTAAGCGATTGTCAAAAATCTCAGATTACGCCACGGGTCGTGTAAAAATCAATCACCAATTAGCGTATTTGATTTCAGTGGAGAATGTTCGCTGTGAGGGGCTTGGCAAGCAATGGAGACTCAGATCAGGCGCCACAGAACGCGGTGTTTGATCAGGGTCTACACCATTTACAGAGAAAGTGGAATTTAGGGCTTGAACGAAAGTTTGGATCTCAGTCCGGGACTATTTTCCCAGCCTACATTCGGCGGCAGGCGGGAACGCTTCCCGTTTCAGCTGGTCCGCTCGCGACTGCCGACGACTGTCCGGTCTGATTACATACATGTGCATACCTTTATCTATAATGGTCGAGTTTAGTCCTTTGCATCTCGCCTTGATTTAGTGTCGCTTATCATACAACAGCTTGTTGAGAACTGATAATTACTATTGCCTAATATTTTAAATCCCCATGAAAGAATTAACCCTTTGTCCCACATTTTGCTTTCAACTTCTTTATACACAATGTATTTTTGACACGAATCCTTGTAATTTATCCTCCTTGTACAATTCCAATGCATACAGAAATGGTCGACCCCTGCCCATCGGGGCTTGAAGAAATAGACGGGCTGCCTGAGCCTACCACGCAAACTACACGAGTACTGGTAAAGCGCTTAGAGGATCTAAGCCTGCCCATGCAAAGCGATGCGAGGCAGCCCACCCATACTTATAAACCCTATTGGTTTCATTGGGTGATAGGGCTTGAGATGTTATTTCATCTCAATGACGGGTAAAAGTCCCACAAAATTGGAAGCAACGTCTCCAAAATGACCTATACAGTGTTGAAGGGGACGTTAAACCTCAAATCAAACAAACAAACAGAAATGGGCACAGCAGGATGCTCAGTTATCAAGTGGCTTTAGTGTATATTTAACCCATAACAACCCCTACTTTTGCAAACAGCGATGAGGTCCTACACTGTTTGCCATGCAGCTTGTGAATAATGTTAAGAAATTTTAATGTTTGGCAGTCGGCAATGGCTGTGTCTAAATTTATTTATTCAGCAGCATAAGGGTTAAGACTTATTGGTTTTTCAGGGTTTCTTCTCTTTTTTCCCGCCCATTTTTTTGTTCAGTTGTGAGGAAGGTTTCAACGTTTAAAAGGGTGGGACCATAAAATCACGAAAAAACACGCAAAAATCCGCCCAAATATTTTACTAACCGTCGAGTCGAGCAATTAAGTGACAAATATTTCTTTTTCAGACTTTAAGTGGAATACATACACCTTCAGGGGAGGCAACTCTTTCAAGCATATTTTAGTCTCCCATGTCAATAAGGGTCAACTCTTAAAGGAAAGAATTTGCTCCTAAGGAGCAAATTCTTTCCTTGAAGAGTAGACCCCTTTTTCGTGGGACAAAGCTTAAAGAAAAGCAAACAGGAAGTTCAGAAAGTTGTCCCTTTTTGAAAAATGTGGAAAATTTGCCAGTCATTCCCCTCAGATTTCATGTGACAATAACAGACTTTAATTGACCAATATTTCTGCTTTCCTGTTAGATTGTTTGTTTACTTGATTTGAGGTTTAACATCCCCATTAACATTATTTAGGTCAGTTTGGGGACATTACTTCCAGTTTTGTGTGCAATTTTACCCGACATTTAGATAAAATGACATTCCAGACTTTAATTGACCAATATTTCTGCTTTCCTGTTAGATTGTTTGTTTACTTGATTTGAGGTTTAACATCCCCATTAACATTATTCAGGTCAGTTTGGGGACATTACTTCCAGTTTTGTGTGCAATTTTACCCGACATAAAATGACAATCCCAGTGAAACCGATATGGTTTATATGCTCGGATGGTCCGACTCGCCAGGACAGGTTTTGGGAGTTTATGGCTAAAGTTAGCAGATATCTGAAGCGTTGCATGCATGCTGTGCCAGTATTAGCGGCTGTTGTGTTAGGCAGCACCATGAACATGTGTCTCGTAAGGATCCGAAAGACTTTGGGGCTTGAACCATATGTAATTCGGGTCATTTCTCCGGTCAGTCACAATGGCGAACTTCCACATAAAAATTGTTTATT
This sequence comes from Lucinisca nassula, assembly GCA_963580285.1. NCBI lineage: Eukaryota > Metazoa > Mollusca > Bivalvia > Lucinida > Lucinidae > Lucinisca > Lucinisca nassula. The sequence continues at coordinate 177,324,286 of OY757014.1, read as the reverse complement.
TAAAATTCAAACTAATACATCTGATAAAATAAACTTTAGTTATGATTAGTTTGGTTATTCTGTTTTTAAAGTTTAGTAACCAAAAATTGGTTTTATTTGCCAGTTTAACCATAGGGGCTTGAATCATGAAAAAATTAAAAAAAAAAAAAAAAAAAAAATTTTTTTTTTTCATTATTTTTTTTTTTTTCATTTTTTTTCATGATTCAAGCCCCTATGGTTTAACGCATTTTGTTATTTGTTGATGGTACATGTATGTATAATGGTGTTAAATAGGAAATCGCAATATCGACGATTCTGTTCTTTTATCATAATATAGGTAATATGATCGCTTTCTTTAATTATGTCCCGACATTTTCTCAACAATCAAATTACCGATAATCCAAGTGTGTGTACATTTGCCCCCGCCCATAGGTGCTTGAAGAAATATATGGGCTGCATGATGCTTCCACGCAGAGGTGAATCCGGCCCGGACACTAGTACTGGTAAACCGCTTAGAGGATCTAAGCCTGTCCGGGAACCGCGGTGCGAGGCGGACCGCCCATGCTAATAAACCCTATTGGTTTCATTGGGCGACAGGGCTTGAGATGTCATTTCATCTCAATGTCGAGTAAAAGTTCCACAAAATTGGAAGCAACGTCTCCAAAATAACCTTTACAGTGTTGACGGGGACGTTAAACCCCAAATCAAACAAACAAAACCAAGGTGTGTACAAAAATTCGGGAAGCAAAACATTCAATAAGTGTTAATCAGCCACATGCTTGATTTGTCACAGCACACCCGAGTGTCGCAAGATGGGCGCCGGATTCGGCATTCCCATCATTGATGCTCAATAAAGTTATGCTCAGTAAAGTTCTGTTCCCAACACTGTGATTATAAGTAAGAAATTGGACCACCCTGCACATCTTCATAGTCTCGTAGTTGATACGAACCATAAAAACACACCTATTTAATTTTGACCCCTACCACTCAACGTTGGAACTTCCTACTGTTTCTGTGAGTAGCCCCGCTCATCATTGTTTGCAGAAATAGACTTGGCTGCATGATGTTTCCACGCAGAGCTGACCGAACACGAATACTGGTAAACAGCTTAGAGGTTCTGAGCCTGCCCAGGAAATGTGCGAGTCAGACCGTCCATGTATATACTTGAACCCTACAGGTTTCATTGGGCGACAGGGCTTGAGAAGTCATTTCATCTCAATGACTGGTAAAAGTCCCACGAATTTGGAAGCGACGTCTCCAAAATGACCTATATAGTGTTGCGGCCCCCGCCCATCGGGGCTTGAAGAAATACATGGGCTGCATGATGCGTTGATAGTCAGCAATTGGTGTGGCTGAATTAATTTATTCAGCAGGATAAGGGTTGAGTCTCCAAAACGCGACTTATTAGTTTTTCTGGGTTTCTTCTTTTTTCCGCCCAATTTTTTTCCAGATAAGTTCTGAGTAACCACTAGATAGATGTGCAGGAAGATTTCAAAATGCAAAAATCCGCCCAAATCTTTTACGGATGAGTTTTCAGTAACCGTCGAGTCGGAGCAATTAAGTGACAAATATATATATATATTTTTATTTATTTATTTATTTTCTGTCAACAGGGGCCAACTCTTAAAGGAAAGAATTTGCTCCTCTTCAATTCATTCTTTCTACTATTTCTATCTATTATCGGTCGAATCAACATTGGAGCGCTTTCAATTCTAGTGTGATCGGTCATTGCCGATCCAGGTTTGCAGGATGAAAACATACACAGTAATCATGTAATAACGATATAGATCTTTAACCTGCACAGAATGTGCCTCCCTGCACGTGCAGGGGGTCCCAGTTAACGTCCCGATGCGGAGGACGATTCACTTTGTGGCATTCACCCGGAGCATGTTCGGACACCACAGTTTTATTACCGCTGCCGGTGTCATATAATATTTTGACCCGCCTAAAAAGTGACCTGCGGGTCATAATATTATGACCCGCGGGTCAATATATTATTATAATATTTTGACCCCCCCTATAATATTTTGACCCCCCTCCCTAACTTAACAAAAGTTACATTTAAATGACCAAATATGGTGAGGTAACTGTTAAGCAGTAAAACTAAGACAATTGTGGTGGTTTTTCCTGCTGATTTTTACACTTGGGCATTGTCTGAGGGGTGGGGTGGGATAGTTTTAGATCTGAAAATCTACAGCAAGAAAAATGACTATAATATATAAGAAAGGGCAATCATGTTTAAAGGGAAATGGCTAAAAAGCAGCAAAAAAGATAAAAAAATAACAGAAAAAAACACATGACTAAAATGGTATTGAGAGAACCAGCCTATGCACGTGTGTGGGGGGGGGGGGTTAAATTATTATAGCTATAATAAAATGATCCACCCTTTTTATCTGTTATTGATATACTGGTATTTGAGTTCATTCAATTAATTAAACTTTTCATTGAATAAGATGGCTTGTAATACACCAGATTCAGTAAGGTTCAGTATGTGGGAGGGGTTGTAACTTAATGACTAGAAAAATAAGGGGGGGGGGGGTCAAATTATTATAGCTATAATAAAATGACCCACCCTTACTATTTGTAATTAGTGTACTGGTATTTGAGTTTACACAGTTAAATTAAAACTTATATTGCTTTATATGGCTAGAAATAGACTATATTCAGTAAGGTTCAGTATGTGGGAGGGGTTGTTACTTAATGACTTGAAATTGGGGGGGAGGGTCAAATTATTATAGCTATAATAAAATGACCCACCCTTATTATCTGTTATTGATATACTGGCATTTGAGTTCTCTCAATAGATTAAACTTTTAATTGAATTAGATGGCTTGTAATACACTAGATTCAGTAAGGTTCAGTATGTGGGAGGGGTTGTAACTTAATGACCTGAAATGGGGGGGGTCAAATTATTATAGTTATAATAAAATGATCCACCCTTTTTATCTGTTATTGATATACTGGTATTTGAGTTCATTCAATTAATTAAACTTTTCATTGAATAAGATGGCTTGTAATACACTAGATTCAGTAAGGTTCAGTATGTGGGAGGGGTTGTAACTTAATGACTAGAAAAATAAGGGGGGGGGGGGGGGTCAAATTATTATAGCTATAATAAAATGACCCACCCTTACTATTTGTAATTAGTGTACTGGTAGTTGAGTTTACACAGTTAAATTAAAACTTATATTGCTTTATATGGCTAGAAATAGACTATATTCAGTAAGGTTCAGTATGTGGGAGGGGTTGTTACTTAATGACTTGAAATTGGGGGGGAGGGTCAAATTATTATAGCTATAATAAAATGACCCACCCTTATTATCTGTTATTGATATACTGGCATTTGAGTTCTCTCAATAGATTAAACTTTTAATTGAATTAGATGGCTTGTAATACACTAGATTCAGTAAGGTTCAGTATGTGGGAGGGGTTGTAACTTAATGACCTGAAATGGGGGGGGGGGGGGTCAAATTATTATAGTTATAATATAATGACCCACCCTTATTATCTGTTATTGATATATTGGTATTTGAGTTCATTCAATTAATTAAACTTTTCATTGAATTAGATGGATTGTAATACACGAGATTCAGTAAGGTTCACTGGTTCAGTATGTTGGAGGGATTGTAACTTAATGACTTTAAATGGGGGGTTCAACGTTCAATTGTCATGATTTTCCTGTTGTTTTAACCAAGTTAATTAGAAATAATCTACTGCTATATCCCCTTTTCTTTACATTATTTTGAGTCCATTTCCTTGGTTGAAAAAAAGATACTTGGTGTGGGGGGTCATTTTATTATGGGTATAATATTTTGACCCCCCCCCCCTACATTTCATCAACAGTTCAACATTCAATAGTCATGATTATTCTGTTGTTTTAATCCAGTTAATTAGAAATAATCTACTGCTATATCCCCTTTTCTTTACATTATTTTGAGTCCATTTCCTTGGTTGAAAAGGATACGTGGTGTGGGGGGTCATTTTATTATGGGTATAATATTTTGACCCCCCCCCCCCTACATTTCATCAACAGTTCAACGTTCAATTGCCATGATTATCCTGTTGTTTTAATCCAGTTAATTAGAAATAATCTTTTATTATGGGTATAATATTTTGACCCCCCCCTTCTAAGCAGCAACACCCATTTCAAATGAGAATATTATTCTTCATTATCTTGTTAAATGTGATATAATGATGATAATGATATTATTGTCCAGTATTTTGTAAATTGTACTGGGGGGCGGGGGGCTTTTTATTATAGCTATAATATTTTGACCCCCCCCCCTCTTTCTTGGCAGCAACACCCATTTCAAAAGAGAATATTATTCTGCATTAATTTTGTCAAATGTGAAATAATTTGTTGATATTATTGTCCAGTACTATTATTTTGAGTCCATTTCCTTTGTTGAAAAAGATACTGGGGGGGGGGGGGTCATTTTATTATGGGTATAATATTTTGACCCCCCCCCCCTTCTAAGCAGCAACACCCCATTTCAAAAGAGAATATTATTCTTCATTATCTTGTTAAATGTGATATAATATGTTGTTTTATCCGTTTTCTTGACATGATATTATTGTCCAGTACTTTGTAAATTGAACTGGGGGTCATTTTATTATAGCTATAATATTTTGACCCCCCCCCCCCTTTCTTGGCAGCAACACCCATTTCAAAAGAGAATATTATTCTGCATTAATTTTGTCAAATGTGAAATAATCTGTTGATATTATTGTCCAGTACTATTATTTTGAGTCCATTTCCTTAGTTGAAAAAAGATATGTATTGGGGGGGGGGGGGGGGGGGGGCATTTTATTATAGCTATAATATTTTGACCCCCCTACCCATGTTGTCAGATCTGCAATAGACTCCTTGCAATACCCATTTCTTATCTTGTCAATACCTGTTTATCGATAAAAGTCCACTTCTGATTTATTTTGCTGAAGTTTTAGGGGCGGGTCATAATATTATAGGGGGGGTCAAAATATTACTGTAATATATTGACCCGCGGGTCAAAATATTACACGGGTCAAAATATTATCTGACACCGGGAATCAAACCGGGGGCCCCTAGCATCATAGTCAGGTGCACTATACCATTGAGCTACCACGTTTGATTCAATGTCGAGTGCCGGCTCGGCCACTTTAATACATGTATATACAGGGGTTCATTCATTGTTCTTTCTTATTTCTGCTACAGCCTCGGGGTTTTAACGAGTATCCACAGTCTGTTTTGAGCAGAATATATATTCGCCTATGGGTACTGCTGGTTAGAACCGCCTCGAGGTTTTGTTTGTTTTGTTTGATTTGAGGTTTAACGTCCCCGTCAACGCTGTATAGGTCATTTTGGAGAAGTTGCTTCCAGTTTTGTGGGACTTTTACCCAACATTGAGATAAAATGACATCTCAAGCCCTGTCGCCACCTAGAGGTTTTAACGAGTGTCCACAATCTCTGTTTTGAGCAGACTATAGATTGTGGGTACTGCTGGTTAGAACCGCATCGAGGTTTTAACGAGTAACCACAATCTTCTTTTGAGCAGTACAGAAGCCTCCGTGGTGTAGTGGTTACGCTACTCGCCTTGTAAACCAGGGATAGCAGGCTCGATCCCGGGCTTCTCCAGACTTTCGGATGAGTCTTTAAACCAAGGTCCCGTCTCCGTATGACCTTAGCTGTTGGTGGGACGTAAAACTCAAACACTCTCTCTCTCTCTCTCTCTCTCTCTCTCTCTCTCTCTTGAGCAGTAATAAAATGGCTGCGTCTCCTGACAACCGGTTGTCAGGAGCATTTTTGCTATGTAAAATGCTCCTGACAACCGGTTGTCAGGAGCATTTTGCTATCTAAAATGCTCCTGACAACCAGCAATATTTTTCCAATAAAAACCTGCTATATTAGCATTATTTTGGCTACTTAACACAGTATTTTAGTTTCTTGATACATGTTTAATATTTTTTTGTCTTCTCTGGTATTTTAACATAACTACTGGATTGAAAATTAAAGAGAAAAAAACATACATGTATGGTACTTGCAGAATTTAATGTTTCATTTAATACTGAAAATAAATACCAACTAAATAGAGGGTCAATTTCACTTGAGTGCTATGGGAAAAACATGTCATCAATTCCCTTTTAGAGAATATATATGGTTAAGGGGTGGGGATCTGAACGGTTTCTGAGATATATTGCTTTTAATGAAGTTAAGGGGTGGGGCATGGCCCCTGGCACCCCCAGGGCGGCATGCTGATGTCACTGATTGGGTCTTAAAATTAAGAACAAAAATATATAATGGTTTAGGGTCGGGGATCTAAACAGTTTCTCAGGTATATGGTCTTTGGTGAAGTTGAGGGGTGCAGCATGGCCCGGACACGCCCTGGGTGACCCCTAGGTTGGTGTTACTGAATGTGTCTTATCATAAAGAACAAGAATAAATATGGTTTAGGGCTGGGGATCTGTAAGGTTTCTAGTTTGTTTGATTTGAGGTTTAACATACCCGTAAACACTGTAAAGGTCATTTTGGAGACGTTGCTTCCAATTTTGTGGGACTTTTACCCGACACTGAGATGAAATGACATCTCAAGCCCTGTCACCCAATGAAACCAATAGGGTTTATTAGCCTGGACGGTCCGCATCGCACCGCGGTTCCTGGACAGGCTTAGATCCTCTAAGGGATTACCACTACTAGTGTGCGGGCCGGGTTCAGCTCTGTGCGGAAGCATCATATAGCCCATACATTTCTTCAAGCCCCTATGGGCAGGGGCCGGTAAGGTTTCTGGAATATTGGGCCTTTTATGAAGTGGAGGGGGGGTGGGCATGGTCCGGCACATCCTGGGGGACCCCCAGGTTGGTGTTACTGAATGCCACTTATCATAAGGGACCAGAATATATATGGTTTAGGGGTGGGGATCTGTAAGGTTTCTGGGATATTCGGCCTTTTATGAAGTGGATAGGGGTGTGGCATGGCCCTGGCACATCCCGGGGGATCCCCAGGTTGGTGTCACTGATTGCTTCTTATTATCAATATATATGGTTAAGGGGTGAGGATCTGAATGGTTTCTGAGATAAATGGCATTTTATGAAGTGGAGGGGGTGAGACATGGCCCCGGCACAACCTGGGGGACGCCCAAGTTGACATCAAAGCAAATGGCTGAGAGAAGTTTACTCAAGGAAAATTTCTATGAAAGTTTGGCAAAATATCAGCAAAGGTTTGACAGTAAATGTCATTTTTCAATTTTCCTCATTATAAGTCTATGGAAAATCTAAGTTGCCATAGCAACCATCTGAATGGCTGAATTTTATAAAAAAAAAATAAAAAAAAACCTGTAAAGGCAAATATGGTGAATATTTTCATAAAGTCTCTGCCTCCTAGAGCTTATGGTTTTTGAGGAGATGATTTTTTAAGTATTTTTTTTTTCTGTTTTTTTTTCATCAAGCAATAAAAATGAGCAGTAGACCTAAAAACATTGTCATACCCTGTTTATAGGGTAGTAGACAGATCAGATACAATGTAGTAGATTGCCTAAGGAACATTTTTATGAAAGTATTGTCAAAATATCTGCAGAGGCTTGGCAGTAAATGCCATTTTCAATTTTCCCCATTATAAGACTATGGAATCTATAAGTTGCCATAGCAACCAAACTAATGAGCTGATTTTCATAAACAAGCGAGCCATGATGGCCCCTTATCGCTAATCTTATCCATAGAGTAACAAGTGGGTCCTGGGGAGGGCCGTTCTTGGCCCCATGGCTATAATGTGCATAATGTTGAGGGAAGTCTAAAAAGGTGAAGCTTCATACCAAATATCAACAAAGGCTATAATTTGAACAATCTTGGTAAAGGTCCACTAGATGAAGCTCCATATATCAAAGACATGCGCCTTGCAATTTCAGGGAAGAAGATTTTTAAAGATGTCCCTATATAACTCAATATAAAACCAAAGGGTCTCGGGGTGGGGGCATTTTTGGCCTCAGGGCTATAATTTGAACAATCTTGATATAGGTCCACTTGATAAAATTTCACACCAAATATCAAAGACCTAGGCCTTGTGGTTTCAGGGAAGGTTTTTCAAGATTTTCCCTATATATATACAAGTCTGTGTAAAACCAAAGGGCCCTGGAGCTGGGGGCATTTTTGGCCCCAGGGCTATAATTTGAACAACCTTGGTAGAGGTCCACAAGATGAAGTTTCATAACAAATATCAAAGACCTGGGCCTTGCAGTTTCAGAGAAGAAGATTTTTAAAGATTTTCCCTATATAAGCCCATGTAAAACCAAAGGGCCCCAGGGCAGGGGCATTTTTGGCCCCAGCACTATAATTTGAACATTCTTGGGTCCACTAGTTGAAGCTTCATACCAAATATCAAAGACCTGGGCCTTGTGGTTTCAGAGAAGAATATTAAGTTTTCGGTGAAAAAAATCTATTTTTGGTTCCTGTGACCTAGATGTGCAACGGACTGGAACCATTTGAACAGCTTTGAAAGGGCACCTAAGGATCATTACTGTGATCAGGGGTTTAGGAGGAGATGTGTTTATGCACGGATGGATGCACGGACAATGGTCAAAAGGTGATCCCAAAAGCTCACTTGTCTCTATGTGATGGTGAGCTTAAAACATAAACTTTCAATCCCCCAGCCCAAGGATGCTACAGATAAAATTTGGGTCAAATTGGCTTAGTGGCTTCAGAGGAGATGTCATTTGAAAGTGTTGACGCCAGCTGAGGACATATTTCAGACAACGACGGACAACTGCCTATCCTATAAGCTCCCATGGAGCCTTTGGCTCTGGTGACCTTAAAAATCTGAATAAAAATTACATGAATTAACTTCAATTAAGTATATTTGAATACTAAAAAAATGACAAAAAAGCATTAAATATGTATCAAGAACCATGAAATACTAAAAAAATAACTAAAATAATACTAATATTATAGGTTTATATTGGAAAAATATTGCTGGTTGTCAGGAGCATTTTTGATAGCAAAAATGCTCCTGACCACCGGTTGTCAGGAGCATTTTATATAGCAAAAATGCTCCTGACAACCGGTTGTCAGGAGACACGTACTTCCTAATAAAATCGATTGCAACATAAACTGACAGCGCTATTGTCCCGCCCACGCTTAAAACGTTCAAAGACGGTTGTCAATCATCTCAAATACCAGTTCAGAAGCACGTGATGGAAAGTTCAACACGGTGCTACAAAGCTTTCGGCACGTATTTGATATTCGTCTCAAACAACATCAGAAGTGCGTCTGGGAGAAGAGCGATTGCTAACTTGCCGATTGCGCTGTTGTAAGAGGTCCATATCAGTTTTACTTTATTATTACTTAATCTGCAAGCCATAAATAAGTCAACTAAGTCAACTTCAATGACTCAAATAAATGTGAGACTGTGAATGGCTGCACAGCTGTGCAGGCTGATCTCTATCTTTGCTGGTTGAAGAGGCTCATTGATATTTTGTAGGTCAAAGGTTAACCCATTGTATGCTAGTGGACTCTTCCCTTGCTATATGTTTGATAAATCCATTTGTCATATAAGGGGTGTCAGGCCTATTTTTTCATTTTTTGACGGAAAATACTGTTAGCAAATAGTGTAGGCCCTGATCAGACGCCGCATTCTGCATCATCTGGGCCCAGTTGTTCAAACCATCGTTAGCTTAACGAGCTCGTTAGTGGTCATATTGTTAACTGTTCTAGCAAGTTTAATATATAATTTTTTGGAATTTTTGCTGAAAAAATGCGAGCAGCTTTTGCTTCCGCAAAAGCTGCTCACATTTTTTCAGCAAAAATATTAGCATATTTGCCATAATAAATGATCAAAGTTTTAACGATATGTTAACTAATGACGTCGTTAGTTTTGAACAACTGGCTCCTGATCTGGGCCTGCACTGTTTGCCAAGGTACCCCTGTAGGGGTTTCCCCGCATACAGTGGGTTAAACGAGAACCACAACATACCCATGTTATCTATAACATTCTTCAGAATCATAATGCATTCCTTTGGCTTCTCTGTGACCTTGTAGAAAGTACCGAGGGTGGCAGCCGCAAGCAGACGGAAATAGCTGTACATGGGCTGACATAACTTCATCAGGGCCACACTTGTTTGAAGCATGTCTTCTGCTTGATGCATCCTGCAATGAAACCATATGATATACTGTAATATTTCAACCCTTGAAGCATTAAGCATGTTTAGCAGATGGCATTTTCATAGTATTTTTTTTTTATGTTTTGTTTGTGCTGTGTGCTGTGTGATGGCTGCAAAAGGTCTCCTCCTACATACATTTATTGCTCTTATTTATCCAATAAGCCCCCAAGTGGAATTGGTTTCGTTGACCATTCCAAGGTGGTTCTTCTGTCACCGTTTATTTTTGTTATGGTTTGTGTTTGAGTGTGTGTATCGCTTATATTATGGATTTTGTTTGTTTTTGTGTGTTTGATTTGAGGTAAAACATCCCTGTCAACACTGTAAAGATCATTTTGGAGATGTTGCTTCCAATTTTGTGGGACTTTTACCCGACATTGAGTTGAAATGACATCTCAAGCCCTGTCGCCCAATGTAACCAATAGGGTTTATTAGCATGGACGGTCCACCTCGCACCGCCGTTCCTGGACAGGCTTAGACAAGCTTCCTACGCTATACTGGTTACCAAAACTTCATAAAAGACCTTACAAAGCACGGTTTATTGCAAATTCTAGCTCTTGCACTACCACTGAACTTTCTAAATTATTAACTTCCTGTCTTACTGCTATTAAAACGCATGTGATTAAATATTGTGATAAAGTCTTTGAAAGATCAGGAAGAAATCTGTTTTGGTCTATAAAAAATTCGAATGAGGTTTTAAATAAATTGAAATCCAGACATTTTCGTGCTTCAAGTCTGTCTACTTACGATTTTTCCACTCTTTACACTACACTGCCTCATAATCTTATAAAAGAAAAGCTTAATGATTTAATTGAATGGGCTTTTCACAGAGAAGATTCTCTTTATCTTGCATGTAATGTCAGAAATGCATTTTTCACTTCTAAAGAGCATAAGAATTATACACTTTGGTCATGTCAGAAAGTGTGTGATGCCCTCACCTTTCTACTTGACAATATTTATATTAGATTCGGTACTCAGTTATTTAGACAAATTGTGGGCATTCCGATGGGTACGAATTGCACACCTCTTGTGGCTGATCTATTCTTGTATTGTTATGAAAGCGACTTCATGTTGTCGCTTTCCATTGATAACCAATCTGAAATTATTGAAGCTTTTAGCTCCACTTCTAGAAATTTAGATGATTTATTAAATACTGATAATACCTATTTCGATGGTTTGATCAGTCAGATTTACCCCCCAGAACTTCAGTTAAATAAAGCAAATTCTTCTGATACCGAGGCCCCGTTTTTGGATTTACATCTGTCTGTTGTGGATGGGTTTGTTTCATGCAAAATTTATGATAAACGCGATATCTTTGATTTTGAGATTGTAAATTTTCCTTTTTTGGATGATGATGTTCCTCGTGCACCATCTTATGGCGTTTATATTTTGCAATTAATTCGATTTGCTAGAGTGTGTAGTCATGTAACTGACTTCAACACTTGTAATAAATTATTAACGGCTAAACTTCTTAATCAGGGTTATCGGTACCATAAACTACGCAAAGCCTTTTCAAAATTTTATAGACGCCATTCTGATTTAATTTCAAAATTCAATATTGGACTTAAATCTCTTCTGCAACAAGGTCTATCGGAACCCGAATTTTATGGTGACTTAGTATATAAATTCAGAAAAATATATAACCGCAATGACTTTAGCACCCAAATTCATAAAATCATTCTTCGATATAAAAAGATTGGGTACAATATGGATATTATACGACAGACTGCATGCATGGTAGTTAACCCAGTCACGGTTGGCAACTTTGCTTCCCTCTTTAATTGCACGCCGGTGGGTCAGGCCTCAGATTCTATGACGGTACCAACGTAATGGCTTATTGAGAATTATAGAGATCTAATTCAAGGTAATGTTGGTTGGTGCCTGATGCTCTGTCTCTGGTTGGGCCCATCAGAGTCTAACTGTTGGTTTTCTTTTGCTCCAGCATTTCAGTGGTTTCTTGCTGTCGAGTCCTCACCGTTGTCTCACCTCTGTGGTTCTTTGTGTGTTCACGGAAATGTTGCATTGATGAGTTAGGAGGCTTTCATGCGGACTGAACAAATTATTTGTCTAAATCGCGGCGGAAATAAGGGCGAGGATTGTGGCCACGTAAAATCGATTTAAGCCCCCCAGTGGAAATCTTTCCACTGACCGTTCCAAGGCGGTTCTTCTGTGGCGATTTATTTATGTTGTTGTTTGTTACTTACTATGTGTATCACTTGTGTCTTTTAATTTTGGATGGCCATACGGCCATTTTGTGGGAAAGTAACTGTCCCTATGGCCTTCCTTTGTTTAGGTTTCCATTATGGTCTGGTTGCTTAATGTTTGTATTTCTTTCCCTTTGGTGTCTTTGATGGGTGGAGTAAGTTAATTGTATCGATTCCTGATCTTCGTTTTACTTCCACTTTTTAGATCCTCTAAGCGGTTTACCAGTACTAGTGTGCAGGCCGGATTCAGCTCTGCGTGGAAGCATCATGCAGCCCATATATTTCTTCAACCCCCTATGGGCGGGTGGGCTGAATATTATGGATAGCCATTTTGTGGGAAAGTAACTGTCCTTTTGGCTTTACGCTATTCATGTTCCCATTAGGGTCTAGTTATTTCATGTTTGTGGTTCTTTCCCTTTGGTGTCTCTGATGACCGATTCCTGATCATTGCCTTCACTTCTATTTTGACATTACATGTGGGCAGACAATTCACCTGAATGCCTAGACTTACTTCCCTTAAATAATGCTTGACATTACATACCAATTGTCTGATGGGCAGATGTTCACATGAAATGTGATTTTTTAAGCCTTATTTCCCTGAAAAAAAAAAAAGACTGCTTTCTGCTCTACAATTTTGTGAAGTACTTGATGGGTCAAAGGGAAAGGAGACATAGATTTTCCATTATTTTTTACAATGGAGACATAATAAGATGGCCAAGATGGTCCTGAATCACTCACCTGATTTTGAGATGTCACACAGCTTCTGAAAGTTGTATGTATAACTGACAGCTATCTTATTCCTTGAAGCATATATGTTGCACTTTGACAGATGGTCACCTTTGCAACATTCTTACGTTTGAATGTAAATGGCTTAAAGTTTAGGGAGGTTGTCATTTAAAGATTTTACTACTTTTCAGTCTGTCAACCATTTTGGTGGAAGGCCACCTAAACAACCTTCCTGTGAAGTTTGAATGAAATTGAACCAAAAGGTAAAGGAGGACTTGTTCTTTCCAAATACTTCTATTTAAGCTCTGGTAGCCATCTTGTTCATCCGAGCAGAACTGTTTATCTATTTCTATAAATGGTCAACTAAGCAAAATTCCTGTATGTCTGAATGAAACTGGACCAAAGGTGTTGGATAGGTTTTTTCTGTTTTGAGCTCTGGTGGCCATTTTGTTAATCAGAACAGAACTATCTGTGCTATTTTGGAAGAGACTCCTAAGCAACATTTCTATAAAGTTTCATTGAAATTGGCTCAAGGAGGAGTCATCAATTAGAGGTTTTTCAATTTTAAGTTCTGGTGGCCATCTTGTTCTCTGGAGTGGGACAATTTTAGCTATTTTGGTAGGAAACTACCTAGGCAACATTCCTATGAAATTTGCATCAAATTGGCCCAAGGTTTAGGAGGAGTTTGCATTAACAGTAAATCAATTTGATTTACTGTTAATGCAAACTCCTCCTAACCAAATTGATTTACTGTTTTAGCTATTTTGGTAAAGACCAACCTAGGCAACATTCCGTTTAGGAGGAATATTCTTTTAAAGCAAATTGTAGATGTTTTTCTATTTTTAGCTCTGGAAGACATTTTGCTAATTGGAGTGACATGGTTTTAGCTATTTTGGTAGCGGGTCACCTATGAAGTTTGAGGGTCATTTAAAGATTTTTCTCTTTTAGCTCTGGTGGCCATCTTATTCATTTGTGTGGAAAGATATTTAGCTACTTTTGCAGATGGTCACTAAGCAACATTCCTATGAAGTTTGAATGAAATTGACCCAAGGGTAAGGAAAGAGTGGTCATTTAAAGACTGTTCTATTTTTAGCTCTGATGGCCATCTTGTTCATTGGAGCAGAATGATTTTAACTATTTTGGTAGAGAGCCACCTGGGCAACATTCCTGTGAAGTTTGCATGAAACTGGTCAAAGGGTTTAGGAGGAATAGTCTTTTAAAGCAAATTGTTGACAATGGATATTGACTGATCACAAAAGCTCATCATGAGCACGAAGTATGTCATTTTGCATGAATGTGTGTACATACGATTTTTAAGTCTGTGACCATGAGGCCTTGGGCATTTATAGGGTATTGCTGAATAAATGTCTGGACCTATATCATCATACAAAATGGGAAGTCATATACAAGGAATGTTCGAAAAGAATTGCTTATTTCTATCTGGAGACTTCAAATTTCAAGTTAGCCCAAAAGTGCTCATTTCATGCCCTCGAAGTACTCCCTACAGCTAAAAATGCAAAGTTTCAGCCGATGTATCCACTTCTTGAAGGCGTCCCGGTACTCTGATTTGGGCACAGTAATAAGGTACTAATGAATGGCAAATCCAAGTGTCTGTCGGGACTGGTATTTCCGCCCAGCAAGGAATGATTTCAATTTTGGAAACAAAAAGAAAGTAGAACTGTCAGAGGATCTGACTATAGCCCCGCTATAGCCCTGTCAGAGGAGAAAGACTCATGAATTAAAGGTAAAGACTTGTGAGAGGGTTAAATCCCTAACAAGGTACCTACGCCTTATAGACTTTTCGCGTTATTAGATCTGAAAAACAGTCTAAGTTAAGAAAAAAAAAGTTTTGGATAATGAAAAAACCACATGCACATCTTAAGACCCCTTTGAAAACACCTGAAAAGTTTCAAAGGATCAGCCTACCACTGTAAGAGGAGTTGCGGTCACAAGGTAGCTACTCCCTATACATTTTAACATTAGAAGATCTCAAAAATTGTCTTAGTTAAAAAAGGTGAAATAAGTGAAAAAAAATATTTAAGGATAATGAAAAAAGAATATGCACATCTTCAGACCTATATGAAAACACCTGTAAAGTTTCAAAAGGATTGACCTAGAACTGTAAGAGGAGTTGCGGTCACAAGGTAGCTACTCCCTATACATTTTAACATTAGTAGATCTCAAAAATTGTCTAAGTTAAAAAAGGTGAAATAAGCGAAAAAAAATATTTAAGGATAATCAAAAAAAAAAATATGCACATCTTCAGACCTATATGTTAACACCCGTAAAGTTTCAAAAGGATTGACCTAGAACTGTAAGAGGAGTTGCGGTCACAAGGTAGCTACTCCCTATACATTTTAACATTAGTAGATCTCAAAAATTTGTCTAAGTTAAAAAAGGTGAAATAAGTGAAAAAAATATATTTAAGGATAATGAAAAAAAAATATGCACATCTTCAGACCTATATGAAAACACCTGTAAAGTTTCAAAAGGATTGACCTAGAACTGTAAGAGGAGTTGCGGTCACAAGGTAGCTACTCCCTATACATTTTAACATTAGTAGATCTCAAAAATTTGTCTAAGTTAAAAAAGGTGAAATAAGTGAAAAAATTATTTAAGGATAATGAAAAAAAAAATATGCACATCTTCAGACCTATATGAAAACACCTGTAAAGTTTCAAAAGGATTGACCTAGAACTGTAAGAGGAGTTGCGGTCACAAGGTAGCTACTCCCTATAAATTTTAACATTAGTAGATCTCAAAAATTGTCTAAGTTAAAAAAGGTGAAATAAATGAAAAAAATTATTTAAGGATAATGAAAAAAGAATATGCACATCTTCAGACCTATATGTTAACACCTGTAAAGTTTCAAAAGGATTGACCTAGAACTGTAAGAGGAGTTGCGGTCACAAGGTACCCACTATCAAATATTACAGACAGACAGACAGACAGACAGAAAGACAGACAGACGGAATTCCGGACAAGCCAAATCCAATATAGCCCCCACTTTTTTAAAGCGGGGCTATAATCACATGGGACAAGGTCTGGGGAATACGGGGGGTGAGACAAAACAGTTACTTTTTCTTTCTTCAAAAATACCTCAACTACTGCGGAGGTATGAGTGGTTGCATTGTCCTGTAGAAGACGGACACATTTAAAACCAGTGGCAGGACGTCTTTCTGATTATACGTTTTCAGTTTCTTCAGTACTACATCTTTGTGGTACTTTCGGGCGATGCTTTTGCCCTTTTTCACTGGCACTTTTATTGCGACCTTTTCACCAGAGAAGATTGCATACAAAACCTTCTTTGTACATAAAGAACATTTGGCAAATTATTGGGCATTGGCTGTGTTTAGTAGCCCAGATCTTATTGCTAACCTTTCTGACGGGCTCAAAATAATGGACCTAGATTTCATCACCTGTGGCGACATTGGCAAACTGCTTTTTGTCATATTTTGGAAACATTTGAAGCAGCTTTTTGGCGACTTTAACCCGTTGTCTCTTTTGCTCGTCATTCAACAGATGTGGCATCCATCTAGCAGAATCTTTCTTGACTTCCAAATGCTTCTTCAAAATAAGGTGAACCGTTGATAGTGATATGCCAACCTTTTGTGCAATATCACAAACTATAAATCTGGCATCTCCTTCAATGATTTCCTTTATTTTGGAAACAATTTCTTTACGAGATGCAGATTTTGGCCTATCTGATTTCAGTGCATTTTTGATGGACTCTACACCAAACTCAAATTTCTAAGGTCCAAAAGCAGTAGAAATTTGAGTCATCAGCTTCTTCAAAGAACAACCAAGTTTTGAGCAAGCTTTGGTGTAAGCCCATATTTCAGCTTTTTAGTTGACGCTTCTACCAACCATTTTTACTGCAGTGGCCAATGACAGTGTGTATTCAAATGGCAAATTTTAAGTCTTACACTTAGTCTAACATGGACATTTATACACCATTGTGTAGATATTGAAAAGCCCTATACAAGTTTGAATTGGTTTTGATCGTGCCCCACGTGGATATCAAGCCAGAGGACAAGAAGCAATTCTTTTCAAACATCCCTCTTAGTTTGGAAAATATGATCTCTTAAAAAAACTTTAATGTAAAACATAAAAGTTTTAAGACTGTGACCCTACAGATGGGGGTAGGATAGGTATTGTTGAATAAAATTTCAGTTCAAAATTTCTTTGTAAATGAAGTCCACCCTTATAGTGATGACTGCATTCCCTCTGAAAACTACACTACAAACTTTTTATAACACTCTTCATAATAACAAGGTTTTGGATATAACACAGTTTAAAGCTGGTTCCTAAAATGTATAGATAATATAGAAAAATGACCATAAATGGTCATTTTTCTAGATAATTATCTTGACATATTTGTTTGGATATTACACAGTTGTTTAACTAACATGGTTTCTGATAAAGACCCTAACAATGGTGTTATAAAGACGTTGTGGTTTATCTACAAATCAGAAAGCATTTTATTTTTTTATGTAAGGTTAATTCTACTCTGCTGTAATGATTGGTTATTTTAAACTTTGATAGTCTTGGGCATGCATATTATTTAATAAAAAACAAAAAAGAAAACAAAAACAAAAAATAATGTAAGATAAGTTGATTAGGTAAACTTAAAATCACATATCATGCAACATTTTAAAAAGCATGCAGATGTATGAGAGACTGCGTATCTTTTTGAGTTTTTGTATGTGTGTGTTTTTTTAAAGAAAATTTGAATTTGGCTATGCCATTCTTTTTCAGTTTCTACTAAGTTGTCTGGTTAAATTTGTTAAGATTATTAATGCGTAAATATTTAAGATGAAACAACTGGCATTTCGTCCAATATTTGATCAAAAGAGAAAAAATTTGGACTTCCTTTATGTTTTTCTGCACACTGAGCCCTCCTGAAAAAGGGGTCTACTCTTAACCCTTATCCCACTGAACCAAAATATACTACCATATACATCAAGTAATTTGATTGGTTGAAAGTCAAAAATGGGTGTGGCTAAATCAAATCAAAGACAAGGGTTAAAGGAAAGAATTTGTTTCTCAAGAACAATTTTTTCCCATTATGAGAAGACCTTCATTAACATAGGAAACAAAAATATTAGTACAATAGTTGCTTCCCAAGAAGTTGCATCTATTTCCCTGTTTCCCTTACTACTATTTGCCATAATTATTCCACATGCTCTGATAGAAGCACAACAATACTTTATCAAGAACTATCTTTGACACCACTTAAGGGGAATGGGAACACCTGGCACATTTTTCCACCATTTTTCAAAGGGAGAGAACTTTCGGGACTTCCTATTCGCTTTTCTATAAGCCCTGTCCCACTGAAAAAGGGGTCTACCCTTAAAGGAAAGAATTTGCTCCTCAGGAGCAAATTCTTTCTTTTAAGAGTAGACCCCTATTGATATGGGAGACAAAAATACTTTTGCAAGAGTTGCCTCCCCTGAAGGTGTTCCCATTACCCTTAAGAGTGTACTGGAGTTGAAACAGTGCTGATGGATCACACTAGCATATTAACTATTATGTTGTAAAGATACAAATACCCGTCGTGAGCTTTAAACTAGCTTTTGTTTGTTTGATTTGAGGTTTAACATCCCCGTCAACACTATAAAGGCTGGATAAGTGGCAAATAGAGTAGACCCTGATGAGATGCCGTGTTCTGCGGCATCTCACCTGGGTCTAAACTGTTTGCTCAGCCCTGTATGTCCAAATACATAATGTAAATATGGAATTATCAAGGTGGACACTGTATCACTTGTTTGAAATATGTCAGTGTGTTTACTAGTCGCTCTATATGTCTACAATGTAAAGTATCAAACTCTAGCTGTGAAAATGCATAAAAATAAGTAAACTAAACCCAAATTAAACAATACTTTTTCATAGTTGTAAAAATGGTATCTTTCTGAAAAGAAGTTTTCAATATTTTTACTTTTTTTTTGGCTTCAAACATAGACTATGGGTGCTTGTGTACCCTCGATCCATGTTTTCTGAGCAGAAAAAAAGTGAACTTAACAAGTCATACCCTTGCAAACATGTTAAAAAACAAAAATGATTTTGTCAGATTACATATCATTAAAACTATGATACGGCCCCCGCCCATAGGGGCTAGAAGAAATATATGGGCTGCATGATGCTTCCACGCAGAGCTGAATCCAGCCCACACATTAGTACTGGTAAACCGCTTAGAGGATCTAAGCCTGTCCAGGAACTGAAGTGCGAGGTGGACCGTCCATGCTAATAAACCCTATTGGTTTCATTGGGCGACAGGGCTTGAGCTGTCATTTCATCTCAATGTCGGGTAAAAGTCCCACAAAATTGGAAGCAATGTCTCCAAAATGACCTTTACAGTGTTGACGGGGAAGTTAAACCTCAAATCAAACAAACAAACAAAAACTATGATAATTTAGTATGGAAAATATACTAATATTTTTGCTTGAAAAATGTGAGCAGCTTTTGCATTTCACTTTTTTTTTCAGAAAAAATAACACAATATAAGATATTGTACTTTCTACAACAGTTAACAAATCGACCAATAATGAATTTGTTAAGTTAACAATGTTTTGAACAACTGGCCCCTGATAGCTTTAAATAACATTTAATGAATATAGGAAAATTTAGTGTGAGTGTGTATTTGTATTTTACATCCCACCAACAATTGAGGTCATATGGAGATGTGACCTCAGTTTAAAAGACTCATCCGAAAGTCTGGAGAAGCCCAGAATTGAACTCACATGTTGTGTGTAGTCATTGGAACTGCCTAAAGAGGTGATTCTAATGAGCACATACAACATACTCATATTCTATAGAAGATAGTGAAAATATCCTTAGATTATTTCCATTAAGCCCTCTGACCTGCGTCTATGAATAACAGTCTCAATAGCTTAAGTGAAATTGGAACAGCTGGCAGATTTTTCCGTCATTTTTCAAAGGGAGACAACTTTCAGGACTTCCTGTTTGCTTTTCTATAAGCCTTGTCTGACTGAAAATGGGATCAACTCTTAAAGGAAAGAATTTGCTCCTCAGGAGCATATTCTTTCCTTTAAGAGTTGACCCCTATTGACATGGGAGGCAAAAATACTTTTGCAGGAGTTGCCTCCCCTGAAGATGTTCCCATTCCCCTTGAACTACGCATTTCGAACACATTTTCATGGTCCCAGGGTTTTTGGAGCCAATGAAGTTTGACTGCAAAAAGTTGAGTTTACAAGGGTTTTCATTATATGCAGGATTATGAGATGTAGCTGTGAATAGGCATTCAGTCATGCAATGAATGACACTTTACTACACTGCATCATGTTAACATCTGAATAGCCCTCTAAACCCCATTTCAGAAAGTGACAAGAATTCTGCCAAAGGCTATGAGCGCATGTGGGGGACTCTTACATTAGGGTGAAAGTTAGGGTGGTCGCAAATGTTGACGGCTTGACAAATGGATGAATAGACAGAAAGTTCAACTCCTATGTCGCACCATGCTTAAAGCAGGTGCGACAAAAACTGGTGTTTGCAGGGGTAAACATTACTTCCCTTATTTTTGCTCCTCTATAAAGAGGTTCTAATGAGGTTCTAACGAGCAACTACAATCTATGTTTGGGGAGCAATATGAGGATCATTTGGAAAGTTCTTGCAACAGCCTTAATTATGGGGTTTGCTTGCCCACACAATTAACAACCATTTTTGTTTAGCATTTGTCCTCTATTGAACCATTCTGTCTTGAATGCATTCCTGAGCCCTGTAAATGTGCAGCATGGATTCAAAGTGACGTATTCAAGTATACTGGCTAGAAATGGTGACAAAAAGTGGTGATAATTTCCAAGAGATACACCAGGTGTATTGCGAAATTCGTGGAAAAGTAGGGTATAGAGCTGAGGAGATAATAGGTGATTTGGATAAAGTTTATGGGAAAAATGCACTAGCCTATCAGACTGTTGCCAGATGGGTGTGTATGTTCAGAGACAGTAGGGAGCACATTCAAAATGATCCAAGAACTGGTAGGCCCATTGACAGCTGATCTGAAAAAGATGTTGCTAGTGTGAAGATACTGTGAGAGGAGGATGCTCGATATTCTGTGCAGGAGTGAGTTGATTCCTCTGACTAAAATTAGTCCACCATCTTTTCCATTTCAAGCTCAGGAAGGTTTGAGAAATTTATTGACCCAGAGCAAAAACAGGACCGTGCTAAGAAAGCCTCATAGCTTCTTGCTAAGGATCCCAAACATTTAGGAGAAGACGTCTCAAGTGATGAGACCTGGGTATATTTTTTATGAACATGAGAACAAAGAAAAAAATAATATGCGCGGCAAAATTGGTCAGAGGCCGCAGACTGCGCAATGAACCAGGAAAATCAAACATGTTTTGTATGCCATATTCTTTGACAGCGATGGAATGGAGGCATGGGTTCTAGTGCCTGAGAACACATTCAAGTGTGATTTTTAGAAAATTTTACAAGAAAACAGTTCTGTCTCGTGCAGTAAAGCATCCATGAACAAGGCCGTGTGGTCTCAAACTTTTACATGATAATGTACCAGCTCTTTGTCTGCTGTAGTGCTGGAAGTTTTTGAGGAACAGCAGATTACTATCTTTCCACACCCTATATACAGCCCACACCTTGCCCCATAAGTCAAAAAAGAATACTTTGAGGGGCTGGAATAGTCATTTTTGTCAAGTAAACCTTATATCAATAACCCACCACTGTTGTAAGAACTTTCCAAATGACCTTTGTATAACAAATTTTCATTGGAAAAATAACCTTCTTTGATATATAAAAAATTCCATATGCCAAATGGACGCAGCTGTGAACATGCATACAATCATGCAATGTATGAACGCCCCCGCCCATAGGGGCTTGAAGAAATATATGGGCTGCATGATGCTTCCACGCAGAGCTGAATCCGGCCCGCACACTAGTACACTAGTACTGGTAAACCGCTTAGAGGATCTAAGCCTGTCCAGGAACCGCGGTGCGAGGCGGACCGTCCATGCTAATAAACCCTATTGGTTTCATTGGGTGACAGGGCTTGAGATGTCATTTCATCTCAATGTCGGGTAAAAGTCCCACAAAATTGGAAGCAACGTCTCCAAAATGACCTTTACAGTGTTGACGGGGATGTTAAACCTCAAATCAACCAACCATGCAATGAATGACATTTTACTACAAATTACTACAAAGGGGTATATGCATTCTTTGTTCACTTACGGATGGATCTCTGTACCAGCAATATGATCACTGCAAACAATATACAGTGCAGATATCACAGATTTCTTGTAAAATGATTTCAAAAATACCCTCTTCTTGAACATCTACACATGAACTCATGTAATGAACACAAATTTCTTTATACTTAACCCTTGTCCTGCTGATCCCGGATATGTCTTTTCTTTCAAACAATGAAGATCCAGATCAGATGGCTTCTGAAGAAGCCATCTGATCAGGATCTACATTGTTTGTCATTCAGTTTATGAATTTGTTGCAATAATTTGCATCAAGTAATCTGATTGGTTGATAATCGGTAGTGGGTGTGGCATATATGAATATTCAGCAGGTCAAGGGTTAAGTCATAATGTGAACAAAATTATTTACTTTATAATTTGGTGATTTTTCTCAAAAAAAGTCATATAATAAACAGTATTATAAAATTTATACTTTGGTGACTCGTGCCCCAAAAATGTCACAAAATTTAATAATAGTATGGCATACTTCATTCTATTTCGAGTAGTTAAAAAAGAAATTTTTAACCGTATCACTTACTTCATACTCCAATGACTCTTCCATTGATATATGTTGGACAAGTCCATTTGTCATATAAGGAGTGGTCGGTCGATTTTTTTTTCATTTTTATTCTATTTTTGACTGAAAACTCTGTTAGCAAATAGTGCAGGTCCTAATCAGATGCTGCATTCTGCAGCCTGCACTGTTTGCCAAGGCACCCCTTTAGGAGTTTCCCGCATGCAATATGGATTAATGGCATATTAATAACAGTAATTTTGACTTCATACATGTACTTTTGCCAACATTGCCAATATACAGCTGTAAGACAAATGGTCAAAAGTTATGGTCAATGTCATTTTTTTTTTGTCACAGACATATGGAAAGACAGACAGTCAGATGGGCCAAAATCTATATGCCCCTGAATTTTTTTTTTTTGGTGGCATAAAAATACCAGTCAGACAGCCACGAAGGAAGTTATGCATCATGTTAACTCGTCTGTGTAATGAGTTCCCTTGCAACCTCACTTTATAAGATATTGAGAAAACTGCGGTTTACAGGGGTATATGTCCTTCTTCTTAAACCCTAATTACAACTACCTCATCAAGGGGGCTCTAACAACTGACTCCTCCGTCAGAAGGCTATAACCACCTCTATGCCTAAATTCTTAGACAAACAACAGTATGTGTACTTATAAATGAAAATTGCAGTTTTTGGCAGAAAAGTCCATTGGTATTACTGTTTGACTAAGCCACAACATTAACAGTTACCTGATTAGCTATTTTGGTTGGTCTGATTTAGATGTTATTTTCTTGTCACATGATGTCACTGAGGGCTCAATTACCCACAGTCACTATTTGGAGCAGATATAACAAAAACACCACTTTTTCATCAGAAAAATATCAGTATTGGTAGATTATGTCACATGGCTGTGTTATCCAGAAGCTTAAATTCAAACTGTGCGATGAGACAACCAAGAGCCTTTAAACAGTTCGAATTCAATAATTAAAATAGACATAAACCTCTATAACACTGTTCATTAAAACATGGTTTTGGATATAGCAATTTGTTTAAAGATAGATCCCAAAAATGTATTAAATAAATAGAAAAGTGACCATAAAAATGTCATTTTTTATATAATTTGTGCATATTTATTCAGATACAGAGGACACTCGCTATAACGACAGTATTTTTTTCTTTTACAATTTGCCGCTATAGTGAATTTGCTGCTATAAAAAATCCTAATGAGGAGTTGTATAATACATGTAGGAAATAAACGACTTTCTCCCTTAATTACTCCAAGATACGAATGTTGTAGACATATCCACAACATTTGTTTCTTGGAGTAATAAATAACTTAAGTGTTCTTGAATATCTTCATTAAAAATCGTCTCATCTTGAGCTATAGGATTTATTCCAATGACATTGTTGTTATAACGAGTTTTGTCGTTATTTGTTTGTTTGTTTGATTTGAGGTTTAACGTCCCCGTCAACACTGTAAAGGTCATTTTGGAGACGTTGCTTCCAATTTTGTAGGACTTTTACCCAACATTGAGATGAAATGACATCTCAAGTCCTGTCGCCCAATGAAACCAAAAGGGTTTATAAGCATGGACAGTCCGACTCATGTGCACCGCTTTGCCTGGGCAGGCTTAGATCCTCTAAGCTGTTTACCAGTACTTGTGTGCGGGTCAGATACAGCTCTGCGTGGAAGCATCATGCAGCCATATACTTCTTCAAGCCCCAATGGGCGGGGGCCGAGTTTTGTCGTTATATCAAATGTTGGTATGAAGAGGGCTGACTGTATAATACATATGTTTAACTATCACGGTTTCTGCTTTAGAACGCAACAGTAGTAAGAAGCTGTGGTGTAGAGCCCTCTTTTAAAGATTTCGCCCTGCAAACTTACTTTTCCATCTTTGCGTAGATCTGTCCAAGCAGACAGTAGATCTGTGCTGTCCGTAGACTGACATCTCCATAATGATTGGACACCAGTTCTAGGGCTCGCTTTGCCTCAGACTCAGCCTGGCTTAAGGTCATTTCCTGGGTCTCTTTTGATGCCTGGAAGGCCTTCCACATCAGTGCTGATGCTGTAACACAATTCATAACACTCTTTTATTATACAGTCGAACTTCAATGGCTCGAACACCTTAGGGACCTCGAAAATCTGTTCGAGACAGGGGTAGTTCGAGCCACTGAGGTTACTGTCAGGAGGCATAATGATATACTTTTAGACAGCTTTTCGGTGTTCTATAATGAAAATGCATGCTGTGTGTACTCATTAGAATCGCCTCATCGAGGCGATTCTAATGAGTTCACACAGCATACATTTGCAAGATAAAAGACTAAAATCTCCTTAATTATCCCCCACTATTTCTTATGTAGAGGATTTCACTAGGGGCTCAAGAATGGGTTCGACACATCCATGGTAAACGAGCCATCGGTGTTCGAGCCATGTAAGTTCTACTGTACTTGAGTCAGCACAAAACTACCGTAATGATCCTCAAAATTCGGATAACTTGAGGACTTGTTGTAATTTTCCTAAAATTTTGACAAATTTGTTTCATGATCCAAGGTGCATATGGAATGCCAAACAGTGTAGACCTTGATCAGACTGCTCCTGAGCCTGAGCAGTCTGATCTAGGTCTGCACTGTTTGCTTAGGCCTATCTACCCAATACTTAGGATCAATACAGTAAACCTACAATAAGATTTGTATGATCAGCAAAGACTCAGACCTGTGCAGTCATGGTCTGATCGGTGTCTTTCCTGATTGCATGAGGTTTTTTTTTTACAGTCTCCAGACAATTCAACAATAGGTTAGCAAAAACTTAATCACATTATGTGACATAGTGCATTAATTCTTTCATAACTCAAAAACTTTATTTTTTTCTGGTGAAAATTGTGAATATTGGTCTTATTTATATCTAGATTGTGGTGCTTACCTGGTACTGCAAAGAGGACAAAGTTTGCCAATGATTGCTCTTGTATGACCTTGCAAATTAAGTCAAGGTCACTGAATTCTAATAAATAATAAAGTCTTTGGTAGGTTCTGATTAGATACTGATCCAAGATTAAACACAATGCTTGAATTCATTCAAGAGATAGGATGCAGAAAAGCTTCTTTAGGCCAAAATTTGGGTTTCTGAGAGTCTGAACCAAGTTAAACTCAAAATCCATAAGTTTGTTCATGAGAAAGGATGCCAAAATTTTAGACCTTGCAAATGAGAACAAGGCCAACAGAACCTACACACCGTATTTTTCTCTTCTAGCAGTATAACCATGCATTAGGAGATATAATGCATGGAAAATATTTTTCAGAGTCTTCTACCGGATTGTGTTGCCATTTATTTGCTAAAACCCTTTCAACCTTCATGGGAAGGGCTGCAACTAATGTTGTGAGAACATTTAGCACAACCCCACTGCTATATTTTAAGGTAATAAAATCTTCAACCCCGAAGACTGCTGCTTACATGTAGATCAAGTTGAGATGACTTCACTGCAGCTGGTGTTGACCGTGTTGTGCCGTGTGGCGGCGGTAAAACGTCTCCCCCTACATCAACCATAGTGCAGTTTATATTTTACTTTTGGTCCTTTGAGATCAGCGTGAATATTCTGAGAAATCAGAAATAAATTATTGGTTTAGACTCATATTCTAGACAGGTTTTTAATTATTTGGACCTCATTTTGATTTATATCAGTCTTTGAATCGACTGCCTATTCGAAATTCGCAAAATTGCAGTATGTTTTCTCTGGCTTTTTTTGCTGGATCATTACAGGGTCACTGATGAGGCTTTATTAGCCGAAACTACGTAGTATGACCCATCTTCTTTCTTATGAATGTTTTCATTGCTCTTAAAGGAACTCATTTTTTATTTTTATTTGCCTTTACTGCAGCTGGTGTTGTGCCGTGTGGCGGCGGTAAAACGTCTCCCCGTACATCAACCATAGTACAGTTTATATTTTACTTTTGGTCCTTTGAGATCAGCGTGAATATTCTGAGAAATCAGAAATAAATTATTGGTTAAGACTCATATTCTAGACATGTTTTTAATTATTTGGACCTCATTTTGATTTATATCAGTCTTTGAATCGACTGCCTATTCGAAATTCGCAAAATTGCAGTATGTTTTCTCTGGCTTTTTTTTGCCGGATCATTACAGGGTCACTGATGAGGCTTTATTAGCCGAAACTACGTAGTATGACCCATCTTCTTTCTTATGAATGTTTTCATTGCTCTTAAAGGAACTCATTTTTGATTTTTATTCATCTGGATTAACATTTTTGCCACTCTGTTAATGGTTCTACCTAAACCCACTATACACAAGAATGAATGTGCCCAAATTCAAAGATGACCGAGTCCATTTCTGAAATTATTGCTGATAGGGTTAACCCATTGTATACCAGTGGACTCTTCCATTGCTATATGTTGGACAGATCCATTTGTCATATAAGGGGTAATAGGCCTACTTTTTGTTCTTATTCTATTTTTGACAGAAAATTCTGTTAGCGAATAGTGCAGGCCCTGATCTGATCTGGGCCTGCACTGTTTGCCAATGGGTTTACCACATGCAATGCATTAAATGGAATTGCCAGTTTATGATTCATAGTACAGGGGACCCTAATTATAACAATATTAACTGTTCCCTACCATTTTGCCATTATTATAAAAAAATTGTCACTATTGAATCCGAATAATGAGTTGTAAAATATGCAGTATAGAATTTTTTTCCTTTAATTACTTCAAGAAACAAGAATTCCGCAGAAGGCTATGTCGCGCCTGTGGGGGCGCAAAGTCACCGAACCATGACATCTAGTCCAAGGTCACACATAGATGCTTGCATAAAAGTTGTCATTCTTAAATGCAAGCTTGCACCAAGTATCATTAATGAAGTTCAAAGAATTCTTGAGAAATGAACTTAAAAATTAGGGTAAACGCTAGGGTGGTCGCAATATTTTACGAAGTCAGTGAACCATGAAATGTAGGTCAAGGTCAAATATAGATGATTGCATTTAAGTTGCCATCCCGAGGTACAAGTTTGTTCAAAGTATTATTAATGAAGCTCTTAGAGTTCTTGAGAAATTAACTTGACCATTAGGGTGAACGCTAGGGTGGTCGCAATATTTTACAAAGTCAGAGAACCATGAAATTTAGGTCAAGGTCAAATTAGGATGCTTGCATTTAAGTTGCCATCCCCAGATTCAAGTTTGTACCAAATATCATTAAAGAAGCTCTTATAGTTCTTGAGAAATAAACTTGACCATCAGGGTGAATGCTAGGGTGGTCGCAATATTTTACAAACTTAAGTCAATGAACCATAAAATGTAGGTTAAGGTCAAATATGGATGCTTGCATTTAAGTTGTCATCCCGAGATACAAGTTTGTACCAAGTATCATTAATGAAGCTCTAATAGTTCTTGAGAAATAAACTTGACCATTAGGGTGAATGCTAGGGTGGTCACAAAGTCAGTGAACCGTGAAATTTAGGTCAAGGTCAAATATGGATGCTTGCATTTAAGTTGCCATCCCCAGATTCAAGTTTCTACCAAATATCATTAATGAAGCTCTTATAGTTCTTGAGAAATAAACTTGACCATTAGGGTGAGCGCTAGGGTGGTCGCAAATGTTGACGCCTTGACAATCGAACAGACGAACGAACGGAAAGAAAACCAGGCGCCTATATCGCGCCATGCTAATAGCAGGCCCGACAAAAAGTGTTGTGGACATTTTCCCCGAAGCGATTCTAACAAATATTTACAACATTTTTTTTTATTTATAAAATACAAATGAATATTTGTGAATATTTCCATTAATTTGTCATCCTGAGCTCCAATGGTTCCAATGAAAGGGTCTTTATAGAACATTTATAGTTAAACAGAATGTAGGTATAATGAAACATAGCAACAGATAAGGTAAGTATTTTCTGATAATTCAAGGCTAGTTTTCCTTATTTCTCCATATAAACCTATGTTGTGGGTACTCATTAGAACCGCCTTGCTGACAGCAAGGCGGTTCTAATGAGTACCCACAGCATATGCTTTTATGGAAAATTGACAAAAACTATACTTCAATTATCACAAAATACTTACCTTATCTGTTGCTATGGTGAGAGTTGACTGTCTCATACCTGAAGTATGCAGGAAGAGATACAACATTGTGTGGTCCTCTGGGAGAATTTTAGTAGCTATCCTAAGAGCCTCACATGCGTGTAGAAAGTATTTATCATTGTCGAACTTATGTAGGACCAGCAGGGCCTTGCTCACTGCCCGGTGGGCCAGGGCAACTTGTATGGTCTCACATACATAGATCTTCTTGGCAGTGGATAGAGCATGCTGTTAAAGGAAAACAGGAAGACTGCATTTACTCCAAATATTCAGACATTTCAACTCCTTACCAAATATGTTCTAAAACTTAAGCGGAATGGGAAAATCTGGCAGATTTTCCTCCCTTTTTCAAAGGGAGATGACTTTCGGGACTTCTTGTTCACTTTTCTGTAAGCCCTGCCCCACTGAAAAAGGGGTCTACTCTTAATGGAAAGAATTTGCTCCTCTGGAGCAAATTCTTTCCTTTAAGAGTTGACCCCTATTGAAATGGGAGACAAAAATATTTTGCAGGAGTTGTCTCCCCTGAAGATGTTCCCATTCCCCTTAAACAAGTACAATTTACTACCTGATGTGTGTCCAAAAATAACTGGATTAGTGGCAAACAGTGTAGACCCTGATGAGACACCAAATCTGGGTATACACTGTTTGCTAAGGTCTATCAGTCCAAATACATACAGTTAAATATGGTACTTTTACTTTAAAACCTTGGCCCAGTTGTTCAAGCTGGCCTCGTTGGCTCAGTCGGATGCGCGTCTGACTGGTGATCAGAAGGACGCGGATTCGACTCCCGCCGGGGTCGGCAACATTCTTTTGTGGAGATTGATCATGAAACCTTTTCTACGGTCATTCTCTCCCTTCCGCTGATTCAAGAAGGGCAGTTGTCAGTTTCTGGCGAAAGAATGTGCACTGTACTGGTTAACCGCTTACGTATAAGCCTGCCCAGGAAAGTGTGGATAGGTAAACTGACCGGCTCAAAAATGACCTAAACAGTGTTGACTGGGCCGTTAAACTCCAATACAAAACAAACCAGTTGTTCAAAGCTAATGATTTAATGAAAGTTAACAAATTGTTAAAACTTTGATCATTTAATATTGCAAATGGTTAGTAGAAAGCTACAGTGCTTAAGATACTGTATTTGCAAGAACAGATAACATTTTGACTACTAACCGGCTTGTAAAGTTCATGATATCATACTTTGAACAACTGGACACACAGCCCAGTTGTTCAAATCAGTTTAACTCAACAAACCCAGTGGAGGAAACATTTAATTTTCTAGTAATTACAGTAACTTTTTTGAGTATTTGGGATGAAAAATGAAAGTCTATGGTTTGAACAATTGCAGTGCAAATGCAAAACACACTTTTCAGCAAAACTATCAGTGTTTTAGCAATAATGAATTGGGCCCCATCAAGCGATTTTGGTACTTATCGCCTATGCGAGCAGCGAAGGTTCAGGCGAGACTGCGCATCTGCGCAGTCTAGCCAGAACCTTCGCTGCTCGCTCATACAAGCAGTGAATCAAGAGGAACCTTCAGACAGAAAGCCATATCCCTGGCCCCTTTGAATGGCTGGGCATGCGCAGTTAAAATTTGTCATGACGGAATGCTCGAAGACACAAATTGTCTTGGCGGGGCTCAATTAATGGCCAATGTTTTCATCGCCCGAGATAAGAGGGGGTATCCAAATATTATTTCTGCATCAAAACATATGTTGTAGGTAGTAATTAGAAGCAACTCGTCGAGGCATTTCTAACAAGTACCACAACACGTTTTCATGCAGAAATAAGAAAAATATCAATACTTTTCGGATGAAAAAAGTGCCTCGTATGGAGCTATGATTTTTTGATGTGATGATAACTAACACATTTCTTAGCCTTGAACAACTGGACCCAGGGTATCTAGAAACATATGAAAGTGTGAATGACAATGTCAAGTTTATCAGTATCTCAGGCAATCAGCTGGGGCCAGTTGTTCAAAGCCTCATTAGCTTAACGACCTTGTTCGTGGTCAAATTGTTAACTGATCTAGAAAGTACAATATCTAATACAGTGTTATTTTTGCTAAAAAAATGTGAGTAGCTTTTGCAAATGCAAATGCAAAAGCTACTCACATTTTTTTCAGGAAAAATATTTGTTGGTATGACATATTTAATTATAAAAGTTTTAACGATATGTTAACTAACGACATCATTAGTTTTGAACAACTGGCCCCTGAACATAACAAATAACATGTTAAACGGTATACAAAGAAAACCATCAACTACAATGTACATGAACATGTACTTAATTAATCTGACCCTAATATATATATCATTAGTTTCCTGTTAATGATTTCAAGCGCTTCATTTCTTTCAGTTTTGGCATAATAAATATACACCACAACAATCCAAAGCAGAAACCATGTTATTATAACACCATTGTTTATATCCAAACTAAATTTATAGATTCTAAATATTTGGGATCCAGCATAAACATTGTTACATTGTACATCAAAAACTGCATTATAATGAGCAGTTTTCAGGTTATCTTAACCCTTGTCCTGCTGAATATTTTAATCTGCCACTACCGATTATCAACCAATCAGATTACTTGATTCAAATTATTGCAACAAATTCACAATAAGAATGACAAACACTGTATATCCTGGTCAGATGGCTTCTTCAGAAGCCATCTGATCTGGATCTACATTTTTTCAAAGATAATGCCTATCCGGGCTCAGCATGGCAAGTGTTAACCTAATGCAGAACAAATATTGAGAATTCTCATGTGTTTGGTGTGCACTGGTTGTCAAGGATATCATGTACACCATCGTTTAGGCCCCCACCCATCGGAGCTTGAAGAAAAAGATGGACTGCATGATGCTTCCACGCAGAGCTGAATCCGACCGCACACGAGTACTGGAAAACCGCTTAGAGGATCTAAGCCTGCCCAGGCAAAGCGGTGTGAGACAGAATGTCCATGCTTACCTATTGGTTTCATTGGGCCACAGGGCTTGAGATGTCATTTCATCTTAATGTCGGGTAAAAGTCCCACAAAATTGGAAGCAACGTCTCCAAACTGACCTATACAGTGCTGACGGGGACGTTAAACCGCAAATCAAACAAACAAAAACACCATCTTTTAACCATTTTGTTCCAAAAACCCTCAAAACAGGTAACTAGCAAACACAGGCTTTCAAATGACTCCTTGTGAAAAAGTAGGAGAAAAGTAGGAGCCTGAGATATTAAAAAGTAGGAGAAAAGTAGGAAAAAAGTAGGAACCTGATGTAAAAAGCAGGAGTTAATGGTCACAAATAGGGGTGTAACAATGCATCGATAGTTCGATGCATCGCGATAGGGACTGCCTCGATAGCAATGCATCGATGGTACTTTGGACTATCGATAACTATCGCCGATAGTTCATTCAATTATTGATAGTTTTGATAGTTTTTATAGTTTTTTTTCTTGAATAGACTTTGAAAATGTACCTTTACTGTTGTGTAATAACGCAAGTAGTTTTGCTTAGGATATCCATGCAGCTGTAATCAGGACAGACTTATATGCCTTCACATACGCGCATGATGATCTTGAGTCTTTGCTGGTCGCACATGATTGTTATGGTTTTGCTTTGCGATGAATTTCTCGCCGCGCTGAATTTCCCGCCGTAATTTTTCGCACGTGCAGTTGAGGCAGTCAAAAATTTTCCAGCATCTTTTAACAAAGCGTCAATGATAGTTTGCTCACACGGTTGTTGCATGCAACTTTTTGAAAACATGACAGTGAAACCTGTGCGACATGTGAAGGCTCAGACCAGCCTGCGCAGTCATGTGCAAATGTTTGCTGTTTGAATGAACCTTCCGTAGTATGGCTTCCGGGACAAATGTCATTCCCAATTTTGACAACATTTGCTAGATGCACAGGCTGATCTTTTGTATGAAGTTATGTTTTTTTTTACTGTTTGCTGACCCATTTGCATATATCAATGTATACTAAACAACGGTATTAAGCAGTTTAACATGTTGTATAATCGACTTTTTCTACGTCCGACAAACATGATAGCTATTAGCTTATGAGTATTAGGACCAGACTGTTAAACTGCCGTTCTGGTCTCATTAGAAATGCTTCTCGAGAAATGCACAACATGTACGTGTGCGTACATAGAAGACTCAGATTATTTGACAGGTCTGCACAAATGCATTGATGATGACGTCATAAGTCAGCTGGTCAGACCGAAAGGGATTTCAAAATTTCTAGAGATCA
The DNA here is from genome assembly GCA_963580285.1 of Lucinisca nassula. Lineage (NCBI taxonomy): Eukaryota > Metazoa > Mollusca > Bivalvia > Lucinida > Lucinidae > Lucinisca > Lucinisca nassula. The sequence goes on along the minus strand of OY757014.1, from coordinate 177,291,209 downwards.
AGTGGGAACCTTTAAGCTGTCTTAAGTTTTATTTTCCTGCGGCCATGCTACAGGCTTTAGACAAAAGAAAAAAAAAGCTGATTCTGGACGTTTTGATGGTGGACAACCTGGTACAAACTGGCGATTTTTTTTCTTTTTCATGTGTCTATCTTATTTTATTTTCGGTTGTCTTACTTATTTTTGGGTCTGATAAACAGCAAATATTAAATATCTTGGGGGATATTAAACATGTTAAAAAAAATTTCAAAACGGCCCGCCAATTTCAGGAGAACTTTGAATTATTATTGCTGCTTGACTTAGCCGTCTGGTGTGCACGGACTTCACTCTCAACGTCCACAGAGTGCCCAGATCGAGCCCTGTACATATTGATAAATGAAAACGTCTAGCTTCTGATACTATCTTCAAATAAAAAAATATGTATTTTCAAGTTTAAATGCAGGTTGTTAGATTCATGTCGCCCTTAAATAGGTGCTAAAATGTCCTGCTGTGATAACGTAATATTGTGCAATGATTAATCCAGTTACCTAATTAACTGAATACACAGATTAATTTACCACAGGCGGCAAACATCAAACAATCCAATAACAATCAACATGTGACAGTTTTCACTTGCAGAAAATCTCAAACATTGCAAAGGTGTATGCGCATAGGTATTAAAGCTATGATAACCATCACTGATACGCATATATACTCCCTTAAATGTTGGAAGCAGCAAGTTAATTTTTACGCGGTTGGTCCTTCAGTAAGGCGGTGGGGATAAATAAAGTGTCGCCTCAGAATGACGTTTTTCTGAAGTAGCCCCCAGGGAATGAATGCTGATATTGAAACACACAATAAACATACACTTTTAGGCCATTGCAATTTTCCTAACTCATTCTGTCACTCTTAGTCATTTTCATGTGTGTCATATACCATCTAGGAATCATTTATAAGAGTACCCGATAGTATCACGATAGTATCGTGATAGTATGCCACGATAGTGATAGTATCGTGATAGTAGTTTCCACGATAGCAATACTATCGTGATAGTCAAAATTGGCATCGATAGTCAGCCCTAGTCACAAACATACCACCATATGTCTGACATTTTATGAGTTTTTCATTTTGGGCAGTTTTGTTTGTACATTTGAGTCTAATGTTTTTACATCCAAGTTATCTGGCACTTGTAAAATATTAGTGGCTAACCCATCTAGTACAGTTATTCATGCCTGCAGCTTGAACTTCTGATGCTTTTGCCAAGATTTTGTCACTGGCAGATATATGTACCTAGATACTGATATATGGCAAAATATAAATTCAAATGAATTGACGAATTTTGAAAATTTACATTAGCGAGAAGCATCAGCTGCAAGTTGTCCAGGTGAAGGCATCAATACACTGCTACAATGTATTCCTGTCATGCTAAACAAGACAGCATTTTAGTTGCTCACTGAAATCAAGGCATTATAGTATTGTTGCAATGAATTTCTGTCATGCTAGACAAGAAAGATCTCAGGTTGGTCAATCACTGCAGTTAAGGCATTGCATTACTGCTGCTTTGAATTTCTGTCATCCTCCATAAGACAGATCTCTAGTTTGTTGCTGCAAACATGCAATATCATGTTGGCATCGTAGCACTGCTTCAAAGATTTTCTGCCATGCTCAACAAGACAGAACTCTAGTAGGTCACTTCAGTGCAACACAGCACTGCTGCAATATTAAATTCATCTCATGCTCAACAAGACAGAATGCTAAATGATCATTGCAGTTAAGGCATTAAAGCATGGCAACAATGAATTACTTTCATACTTAACAGGACAAGAATTCTAGTTGGTCAATGCATTTAAGGCAAATTTAAGCAGCATTGTTGCAATGAATTTCTATCATGCTCAAAAAGTCAAAGCTCTAGTTGGTCACTGCAGTTAAGGCATCACAGAAGTGCTGCAATGAATTCCTGCCATGCTCAACAAGACAGAACCCTAGTGGGTCACTGAAGTTAAGACATCACAGTACTGCTGCAGTGTATCCCTATCATGCTCAAGACAGAACTCTAGTTGATCACTGCAGTCAAGGCATCACAGCATTGCTGCAATGAATTTCTGTCTTGCTCAACAAGACTAAGATCCAGTGAATCTCTGCAGTTTAGTCATCAGACCACTGCTGCAATGTATTTCTGTCATGCTCAGCAAGACTCAGCTCTAGAGGGTCATCCCAGTTAAGTCATCACAGCACAGCTGCTACAATGAATTTCTATCAAGCTAAACAAGACAGAACTCTTAGTTTGTCACTGCACTTAAGGCATCACAGCATTCCTCTTGTGCTAAACACAGATCTAGTTGGCCACTGCAGTTAAAGTGTCAAAGCATTGCTGCGATGAACTCCTGTCATGCTAAACAAGACATAGCTCTAGTAAGGCGTCAAAGGTATGGTATCAAAGAATTGCTGCTATGAATTGCTGGTCAGTTAAGGCCTCAAAAATTGCTGCAATGAATTCCTGGCATGCTTAACAAAACACAGCTCTAGCTGATCACTGCAGTTAAGAAATCAAAGGACTGATGCTATGAACTCCTGCCATGCTTAACAAGACAGAGTTCTAGCTGGGCAATGCAGTTGAGGCATCAAAGCATTGCTGCAATGAATTTTTGTTATGCTAAACAAGACAAAGCTCAAGCTGATAACTGCAGTTAAGGCACCACTGCACTGCTGAAGTGAATTTTTGTCATGCTAAAAAGAGTAGACAGAGCTATAGCTGGTCACCGCAGTTAAGGCATCACTGCACTGCTGAAGTGAATTTTTGTCATGCTAAATAAAACAGACCTATAGCTGGTCACTGTAGTTAAGGCAACACTGGTCTTCTGCAATGAATTTCTGTAATGCTCAACAAGAAAGAACCGTTTGTCACTGCAGGTAGGGCACGAAAGCATTGCTGTTGTGAATTTTCTACCATTCTCAAGAAGACAGAGCTCCAGTTGGTCACTAAGTTAAAACATCACTACACTTCTGCAAAAATTTTTGTAATGGCTGTAGATGGTCATTGCAGTTTTGCTGTACATCAACATATTCCAATTAGTGGTACAACTAAAAACAAACAGTAGCCAGTCTTTGAAATTATATCTTGAAAATATTGAGTGTGGTTACTGCAACTTGTACCTATTGAACTGTGACTGCATGGTTTTTGATTGCAAAGAATGATTAAAATACAATCTGAAATGTTTGTAGAAAGTCAATCCAATACAGAAAGAACCTTAAAATATTTCAGTTGTATTGTGAACAAGTACATACCTATGGATACCCAAATCCAAATAATCATATCTGTTAAATAATTACTTATCCCTGTAAAAACAAAGAGTTCTACAGAGCTCTACAACCATACCTAGTAGCTGACACCTGCTGTTTTTTCCATTGTGAGCCAACATTGAAACAAACTTCGCATTATAACTCAGTAGTGATAACCAGTGAACAGCTTCTACTTTAGTTGTAACATTCATAAGAGGTCGACAGCTGAATGTCACAAGATGCATTCTACATTTAGGCTGAGATATATGTTATACTTTTAATTGCTTTATTTATTTATTTGGGATCTTAGTTTTAAACAAATAAAAAAAGTAGGAGAAGTAGGAGTTTTTCTGGAAAAAGTAGGAACAAAGTAGGATGAGAACAAAAAAGTAGGAAAAAGTAGGACAACTTGAAAGCCTGCAAACAGTGCAGGCTCAGATCAGTTGAATTGGGTTCCTGCTTAATATAAGGAAGACGATTCCATTTGGTACAGCTGAAGCAAGTAAATATCACAGTAATGTCATGATAGTCATCACAATATGGCAGATGCCAGTCAAAACAATGCCAGTCAGAAAAATGAATGGTTTGCTAGAAAAAAAGAAGCTTTAGATGGGTGTGAGGGAAGCCTCATGATTCCAAACCGTCATCACAAAAACATGCCTATATAATTTTGACCCCTTTTAACCCCACTTTTATATAGTAAAACTTGGGTTTTTCAGGGGTAAACATTATTTTCCTTATTTCTGCTTAAAAGCATAGATTGTGGGTACTTGATAGAACCATCTCATCTAGGCGGTTCTATCGAGTCTGTGCAATCTATGTTTTGAGCAAAAATAAGAAAAATATCAGATTTTTTATCGGGAAATTTTCCTTTTCGGGTGGTAAAATTTTCCAATACATTTGTATATGCCTGCTTTCGTAATGGACCCTCAGGATGGCTTTCTATTCATCCCTCTCACCAATGAAAGATTCTTACATGCTTACCTTAGCGATAGACAACCCAGCTTCATCTTGTTTGAACTCTGTGGAGAAATGACACAAGGCCAGCAATGCCTTTAAGTAGAGTGGATTCCTTACACCAAAGTGCTGTCTGAAATATGACAAAACCTACCATAATGGTCTCCTCTAATAGGCAGGCATGGGGTGCATAGGTAAGGGGAAATTGTTGTGTATACTGAATCACTGGGGCCTCCAACTGATATTGGCTTACAGTTGGACGAGGCCTGCTGTCATTGCAGCAGGTTCATGTAGAGGGGGTATGTTGTTATTCCTTCCATTTATTTTCTTCTTTCTCCTCTGTCCCTCACTTTCATCTCCTCTACTAACTTTTTTATCTTTTCTCACTTTCTGTGGGAGATGACACAAAATGACTCACAAGGGTTGACGTGGCTGTTAAACAGTAACATAATCAATCCATTTTAAAAAAGCAACCTGTACTAAGCCAACCTGAATTCAGAAAGATGAGTTCCCAAAAAAGACAAATTCATTAAATCTCTGTCTTTAAGAAACTGTGCTGCTAAATATGAGGAAGGCGATTCCATTTGGTACAGCTGAAGCAAGTAAATATCACAGGAATAAGTAAGCAAGCACACTATGATTATCCTTCAGGTTACACATGTAATGCAAAACTTGTCTATAAATGCTCTGAAAAAGGGGTAATCCTTTGGAAGCAAGGAATACAGCACAGAATTAGAAACTATGAGTGTACTAAATTACGAGTTAGTTTTGGCCAATTAGACATCAGTGACCCTCAATTTTCTAAATGTAGAAAATATTACCCACACTATGATGAAGGGCAGGGAGACTTTTTACAGCCACCACGCATTCCCTTAACACCAGCTGTGGTGAAGTTAAATGTTCTCAAAAAGGGGTAATCCTTTGGAAGTAAGGACTACAGAACAGAACTGAAAACTATGGTGTGTACAAGATTTTTCTGGACCAGACTAGCTAGTTTTGGCCAATTCGGCCAATTACCCTTTCAACCCTGTAGACTGGTACAGATTCATAGCTCCAGATAAGAAGATACAATGAGGATAATTTTTAGAGAAATCTTATTTTTCAGTGAAAGCGTATGTTGTGGGTATTGAGGCAATTCTAGCAAGCAGCAATAAGGATAATTTTGGGAAAATTCTTATTTCTCCATAAAACTAGAGCTGCCGCCTAACGGGCGCCAATTATACCCCCGCTACCGACAAATTTTTACAAGTATTTGACCTTGAGGAAGGTCAACGTAAAGGTCAAGGTCAGGTTTGTGTATATCAATCTTAAGTACTAGTGGCAAGGTGTGTGGTGTGTGAATATTATAGAAATCGGTCTAAGAATAAGGAAGTTATGAGCAATGTTAAAGTTTTTTGTAACGGACCAACGACAGACGATTTGTAACGGACCGACGACAGACGACAAGCTGACTCCTATATACCCCCTTCAAACTTCGTTTGCGGGGGTATAAACATACATGTATGCTCAATTCTAACAAGTATAGTTCGAACAATTTGACATGAGACTGACCTTTATGCAAGGAATAAATTAATCAGTGTTATCGCCTAATACGTCGGCTTTCGTAAACAGACGACAGACGACAAGCTGACTCCTATATACCCCCTTCAAACTTCGGTTGCGGGGGTATAAACATACATGTATGCTCAATTCTAACAAGTATAGTTCGAACAATTTGACATGAGACTGACCTTTATGCAAGGAATAAATTAATCAGTGTTATCGCCTAATACGTCGGCTTTCGTAAACTTCTCATGAATTTCGGCATCACGTGAATTGCGACCCATTTACCGACCTCCATGTATTGAATAACAATATCGCAATCTTCGGAAGACGGCGAAGATAAATACATGCATTCAGTCGGGCGTAAAATTATGTTAATAGAGTTCACGAGTCTCAGGTTAATTTGTTCGAACTATACCAACAATATATGCTTCTGTTTTGCCTTAACAGTCCTTGTTCAATACTCCTCTTTATCTGGAATTATGAACCATCACTGCAAACACTGTGTAGATCATGATTTATCACATGACGTCGCCTCTGAGAGTGTAATAACACCATGTAATATTTTTGATAATCCATTACTGGATTAAATATGCAAATTAGCTAGATACGTCCCGTAACATTACATGTACAACGTCCTTACCGACGTCGCATTTACTAACAGCGGAATATTGATATTTTTGTAAACAATCGTGAATCAAATGCGTTTTAAATGTTATATGATAAACAGAATCTTGCATTCGTGCCCATGTAATAATGAATTTAATAAACTCGTTGAAGAAAAGGGATAAAATGCTCGGCAAAGCCTCGCATTTTATCCCTTTTCCTCAACTCGTTTAATAAATTCAATAATACATGAACACTCATGTAAGATCCTCTATGTATATCATGATGAAATGTATCCCAACAGAATCTACCACAAAAATCCTAAAAATTCGGACACTTCAATGACTCATCATAATTCTGAGTTTCACAATTCAGCAAGGAGTCCAAAAGGTGTAGAGGGAAGAGCAAACAGTGTAGACCCTGATCAGACTGCTCCTTCAGAAGCAGTCTGATTTGGGTCTTCACTATTTGCTTAGACCTATCTGTCCCAATACTTAGGATCATTACGTAATACTGTTTGCCATAGTGTTGATGATTTTGCCGGCCTTGGTAGCTCAGTCGGATGCGGGTCTGACTGGTGATCAGATGGATACGGGTTCGATACCTGCTGGGGTCGGTAACATTCTTTCGTGGAGATTGACCATGAAATCTTTTCTACTGTCATTCTCTCCCTTCAGCTGATATAAGAAGGGCAGTTGTCAGTTTCTGGCGAAAGAATGTGTACTGTACTGGTTTTAGCCTGCCCAAGAAAAGTGAGGATAGGTAAACTGATTGACTCGAAAATGACCTAAATAATGTTGGGCCGTTAAACTCCAATACAAACAAACAAAACTTAACTTCAAATCTACAAGAATGGAGCTTCATATAAAAGGTGAAAGTTACTCAGACCAGACTTGAATGTGTTGTAGTTTAACTAGTTTAACCAATTTCATGCAGGAAACCCCTAAATAAAATAATATTTGAAAATGTCCAAAAGTTTATAATGGAAACCAAGTGATTTTGATTTATTGTGTTGTGTATAGGACTGTGAAAGCTCTTTGTGAATGCTACTGTAACAAAGTTCTGACTCGCTGACCGGGTTGATGATGTAAGCTCTTGCCCTCTCTCTCCTTTTCTTCTTATATCTTATTACATGTATCATTATTTATATTCATATCATAATTATTATTATTAATTTAGTTACTAAAAACTGTTCTTCACAGTGTTCTATTTTACTGAAACTTTGAATTGTTTCTTTTTTATGTTTTATTTTTTTCTCCATATTTCTCTTTGCATTGGCTGGTTACACTACTCACCTTGTAAACCGGGGGTCACAGGATCAATCCCGGGCTTCTCCAGACTTTCAGCTGAGTCTTTAAACCGAGGTCTGTCTCTGTATGACCTTTGCTGTCAGCGGGACTTATAACTCAAACACCCACTCACTCTTTGCATTGGCATTTTGTACACATTTTCCAACTGGTATTGCTTTTGTAGCTTTTCTTATATTATTTTGTTTCTATCTTTGCATTGTCTTTAAAATTTTATTATAGGCATAAAGACAAACCTTATTTATCATTTAACAATATCCTCTTATGTACAATAAAATGGTGACATTTTGTCTTAGGCTATCAAATGCCATCAAATTAACAGCTGATATATAGACAATACCAGATTTCTGTCTTATGATATCAAATTTATCAGGCAAGGCTTTATGAATGTGCGTAGAATCGCCAGGCTTGCATTCTCGAAGCCAATGGATGCTCTTTACACGGACTTGCTAACATGATTTACAGCAGAAAGCTCTTACTTGGCGGTCTGAACAGCGTATATTGCAAGTTTCTCTGCCCGTTTCACCTGCCATCTTGCACAGTAAGTCATCACAGCATTGCACAATGTGTGAACCAGTTGAGCTTCATGACCTGGCTTTATTTCCTAGAAAAAAAAAGAAGTACTGTAAAATTCTTAACCCTTATCTTGCTGAATATTCATTTAAGCCGCACCCATTTCTGTCTATCGGCCAATCAATTTACTTGATGTAATTTATTGCTACAAATTCATAAACTGAATGCCAAACAGTGTAGATCCTGATCAGATGGCTTCTTCAGAAGCCATCTGATCTGGATCTACACCGTTCGCAAAGATAGGGGTTGTCGTGAAGAGCAAGATAAGGGTTAACCCTTATCTTGCTGAATTTTCATTTAAGCCACACCCATTTCTGTCTATCAACCAATCAAATTACTTGATCTAATTTATTGCTATAAAATCATAAACTGAATACCAAACAGTGTAGATCCTGATCAGATGGCTTCTTCAGAAGCCATCTGATCTGGATCTACACTGTTTCCAAAGATAGGGGTTGTCGTGAACAGCAAGATAAGAGTTAAAACTTGGGACACCTTGAGGACTTGCTGTAATTTTCCTAAAATTTTAATACATTTGTTTCACGATCCAACAAGGGGTCCAAAAGGTGCAGACGAAATGGAAAACAGTGTAGACCCTGATCAGACTACTCTGGGTCTGCACTGTTTGCTTACGCCTGTCTGTCCCAATTCTTACGACATGAAAGACGTAACAAAGGAAAGAAGCATAGCCTGAAAAAATCCCCGCCTATGGTGGGATTTGAACCCGGGCCACTCGGGTGATAGTCCAGAGCTCTAACCACTGAGCCAAAGAGTCGACTCCCTGACGCAGTTGTCAGAGTGTGGTTATAAACCTAGAAGCTATGCATATGATCTAGCAAGGTAGATAATGGAAGGGAGGTAACACAATACTTAGGATCATTACAGTACACCTCAACCCCATTATAACAGATATCATTAAAACATGAGTTTGGATATAACACATTTGGGAAGATGGAGCATAGACATACATAGGTTATATATAAAAATGTCCATAAATCTATAACAATGTATGGATTACCGTATTCGACCTATTTACCGCACCGTGCGCTTAGTTTTTTCAAAATTGTATGAAAATATTGTGGTGAAAAATCTACCTAATAAGCGCACACTCAATACAAAAATAAATTCGAAAAAAAGCTTCCGATATGATTATTTTATAGAGTTGAATTTCAGCATAGGGGTTCACCACATATACATATGATTGTCCGGGTCAAAGATGCAGCAAAACTCAATATGAATTTGTTTGGAGGTTACTGTAAAGTGTGCGCTTGTGTATTTTTTTCCAGAAAAAGCTTGGGTGTGCGCTTATAGGAGGATGTGCGGTAAATAGGTCGAATACGGTATATAAAAACATGACCATAAATGACCATTTGCAACAGTATATTACTGTGATACACTGTCGAAAGTTCTACATCATTATGTAGTTTTTCATTGGCTGACATTCAATTCTATGCAGCTGACAGACATCACTGTTTTCGTATTTTTCTTTTCTTTTTATAAACCTAACAAATAAATAAGTGCTTTAAAATGTGGATAACTGCATTGAAAATTGTCATTTGGGGTGGCGTACTGTTGTTTTTACAGTCGCAAATTACATTTTTAGCTCCGCTGATGAGTCTTGGTTAACCCATAAAATGCCAATCACGACAATTGCCGTCTGCATTGCCGTCTGCCGGTTACCTTAAAAGTAATTTATTTCAAACAGTGTGGACCCAGATCAGACTGCTCCTGTGGGAGACTGCTCCTGTGGGAGTAGTCTGATCTGGGTCCACACCGTTTGCATGTATGCATATATGTTTTTAAAAAGTTTGCAAAACAATTCAGCAAACAACATAAGCAGACGGCATTTTCAGATGCAGTTTTTCTCAGTGTCTTAGGGGTCAAACGAAAATTTCTGAGCATAAAACTGTGCATGAGATTTGTAATGCCCCAAATTATAACAATACAAAATTTTCCTCCACAGTTTTCTACCAGAGATTAAATAAAGGTTTTGCTGTGATGCATACTGTAATATTTGTTACGAAAATTTTCAAGAATGGCAAAATTTGAAAACCTACCACTTAGGGACATAACTCCAAGAGTTATGGGCCCTTGGCCAAAAATTCTCCTATTACACTTTCCATACATATAGTCCAGGTGTGGTATAAGTTTCATTGAAGTAGGACCACAAATATACAAGTTATTAAAATGCATTTTACAAGAAAAACGCCAAGTGGCATTACGGACGGGTTTTTCAGGGTTAACCAAAAGGTAAACCGGGAAGCGGACACCCGGCCGGCCACCTGCCCACACATCGCTATTCTAAAGGACAGAATTTTTCCTTGAAAAACCCATCCAAAAATTTGAAAATCTATCAAGGGACATAACTCAAGAAGCGATGGATCCCTATTCCTGTATACACACTACATCAAGTCATTGTCCATGTTTACTGTATACACACTACATCAAGTCATTATCCATATTTCCTGTATACACACTACATCAAGTCATTGTCCATGTTTCCTGTATACACACTACATCAAGTCATTGTCCATGTTTCCTGTAAACACACTACATCAAGTCATTGTTCATGTTTCCTGTATTCACACTACATCAAGTCATTGTCTATGTTTCCTGTATACACACTACATCAACTCATTGTCCATGTTTCCTGTATACACACTACATCAAGTCATTGTCCATGTCTCCTGTAAACACACTACATTAAGTCATTGTCCATGTTTCCTGTATTCACACTACATCAAGTCATTGTCTATGTTTCCTGTATACATACTACATCAAGTCATTGTCCATGATTCCTGTATTCACACTACATCAAGTCATTGTCTATGTTTCCTGTATACACATTACATCAAGTCATTGTCCATGTTTCCTGTATACACACTGCATCAAGTCATTGTCCATGTTTCCTGTATACACACTACATCAAGTCATTGTCCATGTTTCCTGTATACACACTACATCAAGTCATTGTCCATGTTTCCTGTAAACACACTACATCAAGTCATTGTCCATGTTTCCTGTATACACACTACATCAAGTCATTGTCCATGTTTACTACATCAAGTCATTGTCCATGTTTCCTGTAAACACACTACATCAAGACATTGTCCATGTTTACTGCATCAAGTCATTGTCCATGTTTCCTGTATTCACACTACATCAAGTCATTGTCCATGTTTCCTGTATTCACACTATATCAAGTCATTGTCCATGTTTCCTGTATACACACTACATCAAGTCATTGTCCATGTTTATAGAAAGTTTCAGCTTTCTAGCTTTCACAGTTCCTGAGAAAACCTAAGAATGGCAAATTGCCAAGGGACATAACTCCAAGAGCTATGGGGCCTTGGTCATACACCTTCCTTACCTTAGAGACCAAGTGTGGTTTAAGTTTAATTCTAGCAGGACCACAAAGCTTGAAACACCAAAGTTATTAAGCAAAATGCATTTTAATTTTTATTAACGGAATGACAGAATCACAGGACATGGCAAATCCAGTATAATAAAAAAATATCCACAATATTTGCAAGGTTATTCTAAGGAATGTCCACAACATTTGTTTCTTGGAGCATAAATGAATATCTCCAATTATCTGCTTCATACTGCATGCAGGCAAAGGATTCCTTCCTTAAGAATTGTCAATTTAACAAGTATTGGTGTTATATTGAATGTTTGTACAACCCATTTTGTACCTGAAACCCCAAAACAGGTACCCTCGCAAACAGTGCAGGTCCAGATCAGATGCCGCAGAATGCGCCATCTGTTCAGGGCCTACACTATTTGAAAAAAGTTCAGCTATTTTCCAAATAAATTTCAAAGACATCACAAACTGTCAATCCTAAATTTTGAAATGGACTCCTGCCATATATAAGGTGGAAGATTCCAGTTGTTACAAAAATGGATAAAGTGGGTTGACTGTAACAGAATTACAGTCGAACTTCAATGGCTCGAACACCTTTGGGACCCGGAAAATCTGTTCGAGACAGTGGTAGTTCGAGCCACTGAGGTTACTGCCAGGAGGCATAACGGGTTTAATTTTGGGACATCCTTTTAATTTTTAATGTTCTAAAATATAAACAAGAGGACCAAGCTGAGCTTGGTCCTGTATCGCTCACCTGAGCTGACAGATTCAAAGTTTCAGGAAGTGCCAACCTTTACTGGAGGATTAATGGAAGGACATGGTGATGACAGGGTAAGCAATTTCTGCCAATCAAGTAGAATGTGACTCTATGATAAATAGACTGACCTCACCAGTTTTCAAACTCATTCAAGCTTTTATTCCTGACTTGCTAAGAAGATCCGATATAAAATGACGGGGCTATGGTGATGACAAGTTCAAAAATAAGCAATTAACTGCTGCAATCAAAGGGATGTTACTCTGTGACAAAAAGGCAAACCTCACAAGTTTTCAAAAACTCCGAGCTTTTCTGCCTGACTTATTTGTTTGTAAGTTTCATGAAGATCCGATCAAAACTGAAGGGGCGGCAGTGCTAACAAGGTCGAAAATATGCATTTTTAAGCAAGCAAAGGCACGTAACTCTATGACAAATGTGCCGACTTGGCCAGTATTCAAACTCATCTGAGGTTTTATTCCCAGCCACCTTACATAAAGTTTCAGAAAGATCCGACCAAAACTGAAGGGGCTACAGTGATGACAAGGTCAAAATTTGGCATTTTTAGCAATCAAAGGGATGTTACTCTAAAATAAATGAGCCGACTTGGCCAGTTTTCGAACTCATCTGAGGTTTCATCCCCAGCCACCTTACATATAAGTTTCAGAAAAATCGGATCAAAACTGAAGGGGCTACGGTGACGTCAAGGTCAAAAATCAACATTTTCAGCAATCAAAGGGACATAGTAGTACGATAAATGGGCTGACTTGGCCTGTTTTCCAACTCATCCAAGATTTTATCCCCAGCTAACTTACATATAAGTTTCAGAAAGATCTGATCAAAACTGAAGGGGCTATGGTGACGACAAGGTCAACAAGAGGGCCATGATGGCCCTGGATCGCTCACCTGATCCATAGTGTAACAAGTGGGCCCAAGAGAGGGCCATTATTGGCCCCAGGGCTTTAATGTGCATAATGTTGAGGGAGGTCTTAAAGGTGAAGCTTCATACCAAACATCAACAAAGGCTATAATTTGAACAATCTTGGCAAAGGTCCACTAGATGAAGCTTCACATCAAATATCAAAGACCTGGGCCTAGCGGTTTCAGAGAAGAAGATTTTTAAAGATTTTCCCTATATAAGCCTATGTAAAACCAAAGGGTCCCGGGACGGGGGCATTTTTTGCCCCAGCACTATAATTTGAACAATCTTGGTAGGGGTCCACTAGATGAAGCTTCATACCAAATTCAAAGTCCTGGGCCTTGTGATTTCAGAGAAGAAGATTTTTAAAGATTTTCCCTATATAAGCCTATGTAAAACCAAAGGGCCCCGGGGCGGGGGCATTTTTGGCCCCAGCACTATAATTTGAACAATCTTGGTAGGGGTCCACTAGATGAAGCTTCATACCAAATATCAAAGACCTGGGCCTTGTGGTTTCAGAGAAGAAGATTTTTAAAGATTTTCCCCATATAAGCCAATGAAAAAACCAAAGGGCCCCGTGGCGAGGGCATTTTTTGTCCCAGCACTATTATTTGAACAATCTTGGTAGGAGTCCACTAGATGAAGCTTCATACCAAATATCAAAGTCCTGGGCCTTGTGGTTTCAGAGAAGAAGATTTTTAAAGATTTTCCCTATATAAGCCTATGTAAAACCAAAGGGCCCCGTGGTGGGGGCATTTTTGTCCAAGCACTATTATTTGAACAATCTTGGTAGGGATCCACTAGATGAAGCTTCATACCAAATATCAAAGTCCTGGGCCTTGTGGTTTCAGAGAAGAAGATTTTTAAAGATTTTCCCTATAAGCCTATGTAAAACCAAAGGGCCCCGGGGCAGGGGCATTTTTGGCCCCAGCACTATTATCCGGGGCAGGGGCATTTTTGGCCCCAGCACTATAATTTGAACAATCTTGGTAGGGGTCCACTAGATGAAGCTTCATACCAAATATCAAAGACCTGGGCCTTGTGGTTTCAGAGAAGAAGATTTTTAAAGACTTTGCCTATATAAGCCAATGTAAAACCAAAGGGCCCCGTGGCGGGGGCATTTTTTGTCCCAGCACTAAAATTTGAACAATCTTGGTAGGGGTCCACTAGATGAAGCTTCATACCAAATATCAAAGTCCTGGGCCTTGTGGTTTCAGAGAAGAAAGTTTTTAAAGATTTAAACCAAAGGGCCCCGGGGCGGGGGAAATTTTGGCCCCAGCACTATGATTTGAACAATCTTGGTAGGGGTCCTCTAGATGAAGCTTCATACCAAATATCAAAGTCCTGGGCCTTGTGGTTTCAGAGAAGAAGATTTTTCAAGATTTTCCCTATGTAAGCCTATGTAAAACCAAAGGGCCCCGTGGCGGGGGCATTTTTGTCAAAGCACTGTTATTTGAACAATCTTGGTAGGGATCCACTAGATGAAGCTTCATACCAAATATCAAAGTCCTGGACCTTGTGGTTTCAGAGAAGATATAGATTTTTAAAGATTTTTCCTATATAAGCCAATGTAAAATCAAAGGGCCCCGTGGCGGGGGCATTTTTGTCCAAGCACTATTATTTGAACAATCTTGGTAGGGATCCACTAGATGAAGCTTCATACCAAATATCAAAGTCCTGGACCTTGTGGTTTCAGAGAAGAAGATTTTTAAAGATTTTCCCTATATAAGCCTATGTAAAACCAAAGGGCCCCGGGGCAGGGGCATTTTTGGCCCCAGCATTATAATTTGAACAATCTTGGTAGGGGTCCACTAGATGAAGCTTCATACCAAATATCAAAGACCTGGGCCTTGTGGTTTCAGAGAAGAAGATTTTTAAAGATTTTGCCAATATAAGCCAATGTAAAACCAAAGGGCCCCGTGGCGGGGGCATTTTTTGTCCCAGCACTAAAATTTGAACAATCTTGGTAGGGGTTCACTAGATGAAGCTTCAGACCAAATATCAAAGTCCTGGGCCTTGTGGTTTCAGAGAAGAAAATTTTTAAAGATTTAAACCAAAGGGCCCCGGGGCGGGGGCATTTTTGGCCCCAGCACTATGATTTGAACAATCTTGGTAGGGGTCCTCTAGATGAAGCTTCATACCAAATATCAAAGACCTGGGCCTTGTGGTTTCAGAGAAGAAGATTTTTAAAGATTTTCCCTATATAAGCCTATGTAAAACCAAAGGGCCCCGTGGCGGGGGCATTTTTTGTCCCAGCACTATAATTTGAACAATCTTGGTAGGGGTCCACTAGATGAAGCTTCATACCAAATATCAAAGTCCTGGGCCTTGTGGTTTCAGAGAAGAAGATTTTTAAAGATTTTCCCTATATAAGCCTATGGCGGGGGCATTTTTTGTCCCAGCACTAAAATTTGAACAATCTTGGTAGGGGTCCACTAGATGAAGCTTCATACCAAATATCAAAGTCCTGGGCCTTGTGGTTTCAGAGAAGAAGATTTTTAAAGATTTTCCCTATATAAGCCTATGTAAAACCAAAGGGCCCCGGGGCGGGGGCATTTTTGGCCCCAGCACTATAATTTGAACAATCTTGGTAGGGGTCCACTAGATGAAGCTTCATACCAAATATCAAAGACCTGGGCCTTGTGGTTTCAGAGAAGAAGATTTTTAAAGATTTTCCCTATATAAGTCTATGTTAAACCAAAGGGCCCCAGGGCGGGGGCATTTTTGGCCCCAGCACTATAATTTGAACAATCTTGGTAGAGGTCCTCTAGATGAAGCTTCATACCAAATATCAAAGACCTGGGCCTTGTGGTTTCAGAGAAGAAGATTTTTTAAGATTTTCCCTATATAAGCCTATGTAAAACCAAAGGGCCCCGTGGCGGGGGCATTTTTTGTCCCATCACTATAATTTGAACAATCTTGGTAGGGGTCCACTAGATGAAGCTTCATACCAAATATCAAAGTCCTGGGCCTTGTGGTTTCAGAGAAGAAGATTTTTAAAGATTTTCCCTATATAAGCCTATGTAAAACCAAAGGGCTCCGGGGCGGAGGCATTTTTGGCCCCAGCACTATAATTTGAAAAATCTTGGTAGGGGTCCACTAGATGAAGCTTCATACCAAATATCAAAGACCTGGGCCTTGTGGTTTCAGAGAAGAAGATTTTTAAAGATTTTCCCTATATAAGCCTATGTAAAACCAAAGGGCCCCGTGGCGAGGGCATTTTTTGTCCCAGCACTAAAATTTGAACCATCTTGGTAGGGGTCCACTAGATGAAGCTTCATACCAAATATCAAAGTCCTGGGCCTTGTGGTTTCAGAGAAGAAGATTTTTAAAGATTTTCCCTATATAAGCCTATGTAAAACCAAAGGGCCCCGGGGCGGGGGCATTTTTGGCCCCAGCACTATAATTTGAACAATCTTGGTAGGGGTCCACTAGATGAAGCTTCATACCAAATATCAAAGACCTGGGCCTTGTGGTTTCAGAGAAGAAGATTTTTAAAGATTTTCCCTATATAAGCCTATCTATGTAAAACCAAAGGGCCCCAGGGCGGGGGCATTTTTGGCCCCAGCACTATTATTTGAACAATCTTGGTAGGGGTCCACTAGATGAAGCTTCATACCAAATATCAAAGACCTGGGCCTTGTGGTTTCAGAGAAGAAGATTTTTTAAGTTTTTGGTGAAAAAAATCTGTTTTTGGCTCCTGTGACCTAGATGTGCAACGGACCGGAACCATTTGAACAACTTTGAAAGGGGACCACCTAAGGATCATTCCTGTGAAGTTTGGTCAAAATCCGATCAGTGGTTTAGGAGGAGATGTCGTTTAAAGAAATTGTTTACGCACGCACAGACGCACGGACGCACGACGGACGACGGACGACGGACAAAAAGTGATCCCAAAAGCTCACCTCGTCACTACGTGACGGTGAGCTAAAAATCGGCATTTTCAGCAATCAAAGGGACGTAAATCTATGATAAATGGGCCAACTTGGCCGGTATTCGAACTCATCCTATGTTTTATCCCAAGTCACCTTACATATAAGTTTCAGAAAGATTCCATCAAAACTGAAGGGGCATGGTGATGACAAGGTAAAAAATCGACATTTTCAGCCATCAAAGGGACATATCTATATAGTAAATGGGGCGACTTGGCCGGTTTTCGAACTCATCTGAGGTTTTATCCCCAGCCACCTTACATATAAGTTTCAGAAAGATCCGATCAAAACTGAAGGGGCTACAGTGATGACAAGGTCAAAAATCAACATTTTCAGCAATCAAAGGGACCTAACTCTATGATAAATAGGCCACCTTGGCCGGTATTCGAACTAATCCGAGGTTTTATCACCAACCACTTTACATATAAGTTTCAGAAAGATCCGATCAAAACTGAAAGGGCTACGGTGATGACAAGGTCAAAAATCGGCATTTTCAGCAATCAAAGGGACGTTACTCTGTGATAAATGTGCCAACTTGGCTGGTTTTCGAACAAGTCTGAGATTTTATCCCCAGCCACTTTACATATAAGTTTCAGAAAGATTCGATCAAAACTAAAGGGGCTACGGTGATGACAAGGTCAAAAATCAACATTTTCAGCCATCAAAGGGACATAACACTACGATAAATGGGCTGACTTGGCCTGTTTTCGGACTCATCCGAGCTTTTATCCCCAGCCACCTTACATATAAATTTCCGAAAGATCCGATCAAAACTGAAGGGGCTATTGTGATGACAAGGTCAAAAATCGGCATTTCAGCAATCAAAGGGACGTAAATCTATGATAAATGGGCCAACTTGGCCGGTATTCAAACTCATCATAGGTTTTATCCCAAGTCACCTTACATATAAGTTTCAGAAAGATCCCATCAAAACTGAAGGGGCTACGGTGATGACAAGGTAAAAAATCGACATTTTCAGCCATCAAACGGACATAACTATAAAGTAAATGGGGCGACTTGGCCGGTTTTCGAACTTATCCAAGGTTTTATCCCCAGCCACCTTACATATAAGTTTCAGAAAGATCCGATCAAAACTGAAGGGGCTACAGTGATGACAAGGTCAACAAGAGGACCAAGCTAGCTTGGTCCTGTATCGCTCACCTGAGCTAACAGATTCAAAGTTTAAGGAAGTGCCAACCTTTACTGAAGGCTTTATGGGAGGACATGGTGATGACAGGGTAAGCATTTTCTGAAAATCAAGTAGAATGTAACTCTATGATAAACAGGCTGACCTCACCGGTTTTCAAACTCATTCAAGCTTTTATTCCTGACTTGCTAAGAAGATCCGATCTAAACTGAAGTGGCTATGGTGATGACAAGTTCAAAAACAAGAGTTTTCAAACTCCTCCAAGCTTTCTGCCTGACTTCCTTATTTGTAAGTTTCATGAAGATCCGTTCAAAACTACCGGTAAAGGGGCAGCAGTGATGACAATGTCGAAAATAGGCATTTTCAGCAATCAAAGGCACGTCACTCTATGATAAATGTGCCGACTTGGACGGTATTCGAACTCACCTGAGGTTTTATTCCCAGCCACCTTATATGTAAGTTTCAGAAAGATCCGATCAGACTTGGCCAGTATTCAAACTCATCCAAGATTTTATTCCCAGCCACCTCACATATAAGTTTCAGAAAGATCCGATCAAAACTGAAGGGGCTACGGTGATGACAAGGTCAAAATTTGGCATTTTTAGCAATCAAAGTAATGTTACTCTAAAATAAATGAGCCGACTTGGCCAGTTTTCGAACTCATCCGAGGTTTCATCCCCAGCCACCTTACATATAAGTTTCAGAAAAATCCGATCAAAACTGAAGGGGCTATGGTAATGACAAGGTCAAAAATCAACATTTTCAGCCATCAAAGGGACATAACTCTACAATAAATGGGCTGACTTGGCCTGTTTTCGAACTCATCCAAGATTTTTTCCCCAGCCACCTTACATATAAGTTTCAGAAAGATCCGATCAAAACTGAAGGGGCTACGGTGATGACAAGGTCAAAAATCGGCATTTTCAGCAATCAAAGGGACGTAAATCAATGATAAATGGGCCAACTTGGCCGGTATTCAAACTCATCCTAGGTTTTATCTCCAGTCACCTTACATATAGGTTTCAGAAAGATTCGATCAAAACTGAAGGGGCTACGGTGATGACAAGGTAAAAAATCGACATTTTCAGCCATCAAAGGGACATATCTATATAGTTAATGGGGCAACTTGGCCGGTTTTCGAACTCATCCGAGGTTTTATCCCCAGCCACCTTACATATAAGTTTCAGAAAGATCCGATCAAAACTGAAGGGGCTACAGTGTTGACAAGGTCAAAAATCAACATTTTCATTAATCAAAGGGACCTAACTCTATGATAAATAAGGCCACCTTTGCCGGTATGCGAACTCATCCGAGGCTTTATCCCCAGCCACCTTGCATATAAGTTTCAGAAAGATCCGATCAAAACTGAAAGGGCTACTTTGACAAGGTCAAAAATCGGCTTTTCAGCAATCAAAGGGACGTTACTCTGTGATAAATGGACCAACTTGGCTGGTTTTCGAACTCATCCGAGATTTTATCCCCAGCCACTTTACATATAAGTTTCAGAAAGATTCGATCAAAACTGAAAGGGCTACAGTGATGACAAGGTCAAAAATCAGCATTTTCAGCAATCAAAGGGACGTTACTCTATGATAAAAGGGCCGACTTGGTCGGTTTTCGAACTCATCCGAGATTTTATCCACAGCCACCTTACATATAAGTTTCAGAAAGATCCGATCAAAACTGAAGGGGCTACGGTGTTGACAAGGTCAAAAATCGGCATTTTCAGCAATCAAAGGGACGTAACTCTATGATAAATCGGCGGACTTGGCCGGTTTTCGAACTCATCCATGGTTTTATCCCCAGCCACATTACATATAAGTTTTAGAAAGATCCGATCAAAACTGAAGGGGCTACGGTGATGACAAGGTCGAAAATGGGCATTTTCAGCAATCAAAGGGACGTAACTCTATGATAAACGGGCCGACTTGGCCGGTTTTCAAACTCATTTGAGTTTTTATCCCCAGTCACCTTACATATAAGTTTCAGAAAGATCCGATCAACACTGAATGCGCTACGGTGATGACAAGCATTTTCCCACAGTAAGTCTATGGGACCTTGTGGTTGCCATAGGAACCAAAGTTTTTGAGCGATTTCAAAAAAAAGTTTATGTCATCAATGCCCCACCAGAGGCATGCTACAGATGAGAAATGATTGAGATCAGCCTACAGGATACAGAGATATAGCTGCTCAAAAGTGTGGACGGACGACGGACGGACGGACGGATGACGGACGACCCACTATACTATAAGCTCCCCTGGAGCCTTCGGCCCAGGTGAGCTAAAAAGTATGCTGTGTGTACTCATTAGAATCTCCTCATTGAGGCGATTCTAATGAGTACACACAGCATATATTGGCAAGATAAGTCGAAAAATTCCCTTAATTATCCCGCACTATTTCTTATGAAGAAGAAATCCCTAGGGACTCAAGAACGGGTTCGAGTCAGCCTTGGTAAACGAGCCATGGGTGTTCGAGCCATCAAAGTTCTACTGTACCTTCAAAGCATTCTGTGACCATGAGAATGCTGGATTAATAGATCCCAGCTCCAACAACATGTGACTCAACTCATTGTTTATTTCTGTTTCGTCTAGAAGATCCTGCCCAAATGACATCATCTTTATCTGCCAGGTCATCTCAACAGCACACTGAAACGCCTGATTCGCTCCTATAAAATTGTAATTTCTGTTCCGCAGGTGCATCAGTTTAATGTAGCCATGGTATTTTGTCATCCATATGTCCAGATGGTGCGACTCACTGAGAAAAGCTAGTAAAACTGCCATAACTTTTTCAGCATCTGTGTAATAACCGTAGTCGGTCATGAAGTCAATGAGATGGAATGCCAAAAGCGTGAACTGCTTTACACTTTCGCTATTTCTTGCTACGTTTGAATTGCTTTTCAGAATTGAGTAGAAAGAGTTTAGAACATCCTGAAGGAGGTTTACATCCATACTTTCTAAAGATTTCAGATATTTAAAGTATAAATGGTAATTTTCTTGCTCCTGCATAATTTCTTGTACAACATCACACATGCACAGTTCAAAGCCAGTTGGAAGAAGTTTACGTCTCGCCAGAACTGTGACAATCTCTAACTTTTTCATCAACTCCAGGGCATGGTTTTCCTGTTTCAATTGATCTTTATTAGCCTGTTCTGCTGAGTTCCGTAATCGCTGGAAGTGCTTCTCAGGAACCTGGAAATGAAGAAATCTATCATATAGCCCCAAACAAGGTGGTTCAATGAGGATAATTAACCCATTGTATACTAGTAGTCTCTACCACTGCTATATGTTGGACAAGTCCATTTGTTATATAAGGGGTGTCAGACCTATTGTTTTGATTATATTCTGTTTTTGACAGAAAATTCTGTTAAACAAATAGTGCAGGCCCTGATCAGATGCCGCATTCTGTGGCATCTGATCTGGGCCTGCACTGTTTGCCAAGGTACCCATTTAAGGAATCAGATCAGAACCATTTTACCAATTTTAAATGGCTTCAACAAAGTTTTGATTCAATTTGACATGTGTTTTGAGAAGATATGAAAATAGATTTTCAGGACTGCCAGCATGTTGCCCAGTTTGACAATTGGATCAAACCAAATGACTGGCTGGAATCTTCATATAAAATTTTGTGGTTCTCCTGGGTATCAGATGGGAACCATTTTAGAAATTCTTAATATACTGGAGGGATGGTCAGTTTTCCTGATACCTTTCACCTAATTTCTAGTCTATCAAACTTTTGGTTTTGGAGATGTTGAAATAGATGCACATGATGCCCATCTCAGAATTTGAATCAAATAATTTTGAATCTGCAAGCTGACTGGATGATACTGCAAAAATCCTAAAAGTTTGGACACCTTGAGGACTAGCATTAATTCTCCTAAAACTTTAACAAATTTCTTTCATGATCCAGCAAGTCCAAAAGGTGCAGAGGGGTAAGTAGTGTAGACCCTGATCAGACTGCTCCAAGGAGCAGTCTGATTTGGTCTGCACTGTTTGCTTAGGACAGTCTGTCCCAATACTTAGGATCATTACAGCATGGTTGACAAACCTCAGGAGCTTGAAATTCAGTGCCACGATCAATCCTAATAGCCCATAATTGAAAGTGTTGAGAAGCTATTTCTTTGAAATTGCTTCTGAGTTTCATTATATATATATATAAATATTTTTTTTTTGGGGGGGGGGGGAGCAGGGGGGGTAAGGCTTTATGAGTATATACAATACATGTATGATGGTCCATTGATGGACAATACTTCAAGCACCTGTGGAAAGTTGGATGAATGACTGACAATAGGCCATAGCATAAACTGATGTATAGTTGTCTCTGATGGGAGCTGTGGGTTAATTGTATCGATTACTGATCATTGCCTTCACTACTTTTTTACTCCATGTAAGCCAGTGACAGAAAATTTGTCCTGTGTATTCATTTATGCCAATCGCAGCAATTGTCATCTGCTTTGTTGTCTGCTGGTTACTTTAAAAGACATTACAAACAGTGGGAACCCAGATCAGATGGCTCCTCTAAGAACAGTCTGATCAACAACATTTTCAGATGCAATTTTTCTTTACATCTTAACACTTGTTCTGCTGAACACAACAACCCCTACCATAGCAATCATTGTAGGCCCAGATCAGATGTCTTCTGATCAGGATCTACACTGTTTGTCATGCAGAATGTGACCTAAAAGGACATATTGTATCATTGTTATTTGATTGGTGAATAATGAAGAATAGTCAGAAATGGGTGTAGCTAAAGTAATTTATTCAGAAAGACAAGGGTTAAGCGACAACCCTTTTTGTACCAAATGGAATCTTCCTCCTTACATATCCCAGAAGTCCATTTCAAAAGTTAGGGGTGTCAGTTTGTTTTTTCTTCCAAATTTATTTGGAAAATGGCTTAACTTTTCGCAGACAGTGTAGGCCCAGATCAGACATCAGGCATCTGATCTGATCTGGGCCTGCACTGCTTGCCCTGATGCCCTGGGGTTTCCGGTACTAAATGGGTTAACTTAATTATTGGTAAAGCACAGGTGCAAAAAATACTTATCACTTCCTTACCACTAACAATGAGCTAAAATTCTCTGGTGTTGATATCCACTGTTGAAAATAACCCTTAATCAGTGTTAGGGAATTGCTTCTTTCGAATTTCCCACTCCAGACCGAAAACCGGTCATCCTCACGCAACTCTTTCAGTACCAGCTCATCTTCCTGTTTGCGTTCCTCATCTAAATTTAAAACATTCTGTGCACCTGACGAAGTGATTGTGGGCAAAGGATGGTAGTGAGGCAGTTTCATGGACTCTCTGGAGAATGCTAGGTCTCCGAACTTTGAACCCTGGGATTGTGGTCTATGAATGACAGTGTTGTCCAGAAACTCGACAAGAACTTTATATCTCTTTTTAATATCTTGACCAGCATCTGGGTTCTGAAGAGCTTCTCTGAAGGCTCTATACCAATCAACATTCTTTCCTTTTCCTGAAATAGGAAGTATGCAATTTAACCCATTTAGTACCGGAAACCCCAAAACGGGTACCTTGGCAAACAGTGCAGGCCCAGATCAGACGCTGCAGAACGCGGCGTCTGATCAGGGCCTCCACTGTTTGCAAAAAGTTCAGCCATTTTCCAAATAAATTTTGAAGAAAACACAACCTGACACCCCTAAATTTTGAAATGAACTCCTGCTATATATAAGGAGGAAGATTCCATGTGGTACAAAAAGGGTTAATGCAACATGCTGACTACATTTGGAAGATTTTGTTTCCATTCCTTCAAAGGGACAAAACTTTTGTTGACATGAATTTGATCTCATAGTATTGTAAGTTTGATCACTTGTAACTTTATATTAAGGGGAATGGGAACACCGTCAGGGGAGGCGACTCCTGCAAAAGTATTTTTGTCTTCCATGTCAATAGGGGTCAACTCATAAAGGAAAGAATTTTCTCCTGAGGAGCAAATTCTTTCCTTTAAGAGTGGACCCCTTTTTCAGTGGGATAGGGCTTACAGAAAAGCAAACAGGAAGTCCTGAAAGTTGTCTCCCTTTGAAAAATGGTGGAAATTTGTGCCAGGTGTTCCCATTCCCTTTAAAACTCATAGAAATTGTAATTATATACACAAGAACACATTCAATTGTATACATACAAAAACATTCTACTGTCTTCTACTAGATTTCAAATTCGCCATTTTGTGGGAAAGTAACTGTCCTTTTGGCTTTCCGCTAGGGTCTAGTTGTTACATGTTCCTGCTTCTTTCCCTTTGGTGTCTTGGATGGGAGCTGAGGGTTAATTGTATCGATTCCTGATCATTGCCTTCATTTCTATTCTAACACGAAAATACAGAATCCTGTGTTTTCTGTTTCCATATCACCAGTAATCTGACAGGACTGGCATTTGCTGGGACAATAGAAAGCAGCCATGTGTAATGCAGGAATCAGATGTGTTTGTTTGTTTAATATGAGGTTTAATGCCCCCCCAGCCCCCAAATTATATACATGTAGGTCATTTCAGAGATGTTGCTTCTAATGTTATTTGACTTTTACCCAACACTGAGATGAAACATAACATCTCAAGCCCTGCTGCCCAAGCAAACCAATAGGATTTATATGCAAAGACTGTCAAGACTTAAATCACTTTGCCTCGGCAGGCTTACACCCTCTAAGCGGTTTACCAGTACTCATGTGCGATCAGTTTCAGCTCTGCATGGAAGCACCAATTCTTTATTTATTGCAGCCCAATCTATTTCTTCAATCCCCAATTGGTGGTGGCCTAGAATGATGATACTGGTACATACAGGCAGAATAAAACATCACATTTGCCAACTTACGTTTGAAAAAGTATTGGAAGAAGCAATAGATGTAGTATGTAACTTGATCTGTCACACAGTATTTTGTTTGATTTGAGGTTTAACGTCCCCATCAACACTATATAGGTCATTTTGGAGACGTTGCTTCCAATTTTGTTGGACTTTTACCCGACATTGAGATGAAATGATATCTCAAGCCATGTCGCCCAATGAAACCAATAGGGTTTATAATCATGGACGGCCCGCCACGCACCGCAGTTCCTGGACAGGCTTAGATCCTCTAAGCGGTTTACCAGTACTAGAGTGCGGACGGTTTCAGCTCTGCGTGGAAGCATCATGCAGCGCATCTATTTCTTCAAGCCCCGATGGGCAGGGGCAGCTGTCACACAGTATCATACCTCATTGATACCATAATGAACCTAAGTATTGGGACAGATAGACTAAGCAAACAGTGCAGTCCCAGATCAGACTGCTCCTGTTTGAATAAATGTGTTTAAAATGTTTGCACGAAGATGTGTAACACACAACATAAACAGATGATATTGTCAGAGGCATGAACAAGTCAGCCATGGCAAAGTAACGAGATGAAAAATGATAAATTACAGTGACTCAAGCTACACTGATCTTTAACAAATTTTCATGGCCCCAATTTACTCCAAAAGGTGTTCAAGCAATTTGAAGTCAAAGGTGTTCAAGCCATTGAAGTACATATATTGTGTTTTTTTATTTTTCAGAGAAAATAAAGTTTGATATTTGAATCATCTGCTAGTTTGAAACTCAAGTCCAGTCGGTCTGAGCACTGAGCAGAGCAGACTCACCATGCAGCCCAGTCTATTTCTCCAAGCCACAATGGGCGGGGGTAGCTCTTCTAACAACTACCCACATATGTTTTAATGGTGTACTGTTTAAAGAAAATTATCACCACATTATCCTTAATATTGAACCTTATCTGGAGCTACAATATTTACCATATATGTATTCGGACAAGCAGGCTTCGCAAACAGTATACAGTAAAAATCCTAAAAATTCGGGCACCTCAAGGAGTTGCTTTAATTCTCCTAAACTTTAAAAAAAATCTTTCACATTTCAGCAAGGAGTCGAAAAGGTGCAAACAGAATGCCAAACAGTGTAAACCCTGATCAGACTGCCCCTGAAGGAGCAGTCTGATCATGGTCTGCATTGTTTGCTTAGGCCTATATGTCCAAATACTTAGGATCATTACGATAATCCAAATGAAACACCCCAAAACATTCTGCACTGTTTGCAACTCATAGAGCTATTTTCATAAACAACACCCAATTGTAATTTGTACTGCTTCAAATTTTAGAACAACCCAGCAGGCACATGACGTAATTGTGATATCACATCTATGTCGGTACAATGTCATGATGTTTATGCAACATCAAATCAACGTCGGTGCGATGTCGTGATGTTGCACCGACATTGATTTGATGTTGCTCTAGTGATAAGTGCCTGCTGGAGAAGTGTCAAAATATTAAGGGTTAATAAGGTATGTACCTGTCAAAATATCCACAAGAACCCTGGCTTTATCTCCGGGTGTAGAACCACAAGTGATTCTTCTCAGATCATCTTCCGTAAGAATGCCTGCCTCAATGAGGTAGCGGAGGACGTGTTCCACTCTCAGCTCCTGTATCAGAGCTATCCTGTTTATTCTCAGTCTCATCACATTCTGTTTGTCCAGTCCTGACCCTCTCGTTCCAGGTTCTGGGCTAAAAACAAATCAAAGCACTGAAAGTACTGAAGAAAGCTGATTTAACAGGCTTAGTTATAAACAAACCAGTGTCATTATTAGCTCAAACAGTTTTCACAAGGTCCAATATGGTTAGAAGGGAGCAGAATAATCTGCCATGTCAATAAAGTCTGCCAAAACAAACAAACAAAAAAAAAAACTTTTCTATTTATTTTTCATGCTAATTACTGTATATAGATTGCATAGTACAGTCAAACCTGTTATAGTGCCCACCTCTATTAAGCAACCAACCTGTCTTAACCCATTTGGTACCAGAAACCCCAAAATAGGTACCCTGGCAAACAGTGCAGGCCCAGCTCAGATGCTGCAGAATGCGGTGTCTGATCAGGGCCTACACTGTTTGCAAAAAGTTCAGCCATTTACGTACCATACTACGTAGTATTACCCATCTTCTTTCTTATGAATGTTTTCATTGCAGGGTCACTGATGAGGCTTCTCCCAGTGGAAATCTTTCCACTGACCGTTCCAAGGCGGTTCTTCTGTGGCGGGTTATTTATGTTGTTGTTTGTTACTTACTGTAAATAAATGTTAAAGAAAAGACAACCTGACACCCCTAAATTTTGAAATGAACTCCTGCTATTTACTACAGGTGTTCATACTTGCCCATGACTTGTTTTATGGAATAGGCTCCCTGCAGATACAGTCAACTTCAATGGCTCGAACACCTTTGGGACCTCGAAACTCTGTTCGAGACATGGGTAGTTCGAGCCACTGAGGTTACTGTCAGGAAGCATAACGAGATACTTTTAGACATCTTTTCGGTGTTCTATAATGAAAATGTATGCTGTGTGTGCTCATTAGAATCTAATGTGTACACACAGCATACATTTGCAAGATAAAAAACTAAAATCTCCATAATTACCCCCCACTATTTCTTATATAGAGGATTTCGCTAGGGGCTCAAGAATGGGTTCGACACATCCATGGTAAACGAGCCATCGATGTTCGAGCCATCGAAGTTCTACTGTATTGTACTTTTAAGCCTTCTTGAGAGAAGTGCATGAGCAAGATCAATCACTTAAGGCCAAAGAAAGTGATATTGTTTTTAGTCTGCATTTAAATCTCATTCATAATAATAGTGAAACTCTGTCACTCTTTTAGCTGTCGAAATAATCGAACCAGGAAGAGCATTCCAAAGGGAAGAATGATTCTTTATAAATGTCAGTTCTTGCAGTATGGGTCTGAAAAGCTATTGAATGGTGCCTTCTACAGTGCCTAGCTGGGGGAACAAGGTCATCTGTTGGAATGCTGGCAGCACCCTTTAGACCTTGTATAAGAGTATGAGCCTACTGTCTCTTCTCCTTTTCTTGAGAGACTCCCATCTTAATTTTCCTAGAATTCCAGTAATGTTCCCAGTTTCAAAGCAGTAGCCTGGAAACCATAACTCTTTTCACCTAAGGTTGAGCAATCCTGCTTTCAATTTTTTGTTACAAGAATAATTTTCTGCAGGTATTTTTTAAACATGTGACGAAATGCCTAAGAGAATTTCAAGATTTAAGAAAATAAACATCACATCTGTTTATTCTACAGCCTTATAGAAATCCAGGGTGTGTTTGGGGCATGTTCTCATAACTCCGTTCACCCAAATTTATTTGATTATCATAAGAAATCAGATTCATTCTATGAATATTAGCCTCCTTGTACCATATCTCGAACCATTTTGACCATAACTTTCTATTTAAAAGTTAAAAGGGTGGAACTTTGACATTTGTCTCCATTTCAGTTTATAGGCTTGACTTCGACAAGAACAAATCTATGACTGGTTTGTCATTATGTCATAGATCGGCACGTGAGTAGCTCATGCTCGTTCTACCATGTAACGATGTCCCGAAGGACTTAAGGGAACCAATTCTCAAACCACTAGGATTTCACGATTTATGGACAAGAAGGCATCCAGACCTCAGTGAAAATTCACTTTCTCTATCTTATTATCCACAATAGTGAGGAAATTTTCAGATAAATGTGTCATATCTCAATTTATAACAGATAGAAGTTGGCTTCTATATACTCCAAATTTTCACTTTTTCAGCTCCAGAAAACATTCTGATCACCCTCTCTCCTACATTTGATTGATTTTTGGTATTATGGTGCTGCCATTTGAGTACATTGAACTTACAATGCAGTTTATAGACATCAATCAAAAGATTTAGGGTTCCAGTCATACAGTTTATACTATACAGACATCAATCAAAATATTTAGGGTTCCAGTCAGACAGCGCTGAGCTCCTTGAATATTTTTTTTTTTTTTTTTTTGATTTTGGTTTTACGGCCCTTTCAAGATTATTTCACTCATATCGAGTCCTTGAATATTGAATATTGGGGAAATCAGGGGGTATGGGTAATAAATCTTACTTCATTCATTGCACACGATTTGACAGCACTAAATGTTTTCTTCAACATGTACTAGTAGAACATGTGTATTTAATAGAAAAATAGCATGTGACCTAATGTGACAGGTTAAGGTAACATTGTACCTTTTTTTCTGATGAATCTCCCAAAATCCAGTTTGTGTCATGTATTTCTGCAGCCTGCACATGCATTTCAAAACGAGGCCCGAACACTACGCAAACACACCTATACAAATACATCGCCACCTTTATCGCCGAAAAATTGAAAATAAAATTTCTTTCTCATGAGAAAAAATGCAATTTATCTTCAATTTGGTTCAAGAATTGGTACCGTTAGAGATGTGGTACAAGGAGGCTATCCATGATGAGTATTTTATTTAGACTGTGCACTACTTTAATTTGTTGATACTATTTGAGCCCCGCCAAGCGAATTTGTGTCTTCGAGCATTCCGTCATGACAAATTTTAACTGCACATGCCCAGCCATCAGAGGGGCCAGGGATATGGCTTTCTGTCTGAAGGTTCCTCTTGATTCACTGCTTGTATGAGCAAGCAGCAAGGTTCTGGCGAGACTGCGCGGATGCGCAGGCTCGCCTGAACCTTCGTTGCTCGCATAGGCGATAAGTACCAAAATTGCTTGACGGGGCCCATTTATACTCAGTCACATGCTTGTCACTGGTTAGAGATTATTTTGGAGTACCCCTTTAAATATTAAGCATTTGGGGCCAAAATTTGATTTCTGTGAACTAAATTGTAAATCACTGCTAATTTTCTTCAAAACAGGTTGCAAGGTTTTCTTTTTTTTTTCTCCTATTACTGCTACTCACTCACATCTGAGTATTACGAGCAGGATTTCCTGGGTGGTAACCAGTATTTTTTTTTTTAAGCAATATGGATGAAGTGCCTTGCTCAAGGGCACAACACTTTGGTCAGCGTGAGGCTGGAACCTGCCACCTCTCGATCACAAATCCGATGCGCTTCTACTGCACCAAAGTGCTCCACTGTTAGTTATTAACTAGAAATTCTGATGTGACAGAACTGTAAAAATAATTCCTTTTCGTATTACTCAAATAAGAGGGTGAACGGAGTTATGAGAGTAAACGGGGGTCAGTCTGAAAGCCCCAAGACACCATATGACACCAAATTTATTATTTATTTCTTTCCACAAGAGTGTTAGAAGGCTTTTCAATACCAGACATGTTAAGTTTTGAAAATAAAAATGAGGGAGACAGCGCGTTCGAGGAGGATTGGCGAGTGCAAAGGCGCGAAGTCTTGGTGGCAAGCTCTCAGGATAGGCTAGAACATGGTGCATTCTGAGAGCTTTTTGAACATTTTTTGTTTATTCTCTACACTCCTGTTCATAGATAAATAACTAACTAATATTTTAAAATCATTTCATTGAGACGATGCCTACAAACTAACACCTAGCCATACCAGTGCCCCCATCCCGACCCCCCAGCCCCCGGTGTATAATGCTTCAGCACAAGAGCATATCTTATAATTTATGCCCAGATAGGTCACAACAAAAGTAGCCCAATTGATTCTATATTCCAAGGGCCATCCAATAACCAAAGTTTCAAAAGTGTAGCTCCAGTAATTTAGAAGGTATGGCAAAATAATACTTTTTGACCTTTGACCTTGGGGTCATGTTGAGGTCGAGGTCATCCCAAAAGTAGCCCAATATATTCTATATTCCAAGGGCCATCCAATAAGCAAAGTTTCAGAAGTGTAGCTCCAATAGTTTAGGAGATATGGCAAAATAATACTTTTTGAACTTTGACCTTGGGGTCATGTTGAGGTCGAGGTCACCCCAAAAGTAGCCCAATATATTCTATATTCCAAGGGCCATTCAATAAGCAAAGTTTCAGAAGTGTAACTCAAATAGTTAAGGAGATATGGCAAAGCCATACTTTTTGACCTTTGACCTTGAGGTCATGTTGTGGTCAGGGTCATGTCAGAAGTAGCCCAATTCATTTTATATTCCAAGGGCCATCCAATAACCAAAGTTTCAGAAGTGTAACTCCAATAGTTTAGAAGATATGGCAAAATAATACTTTCCGACTTTTGATCTTGGGGTCATGTTGAGGTCAAGGTCACCCCAAAAGTAGCCCAGTTGATTCTATATTCCAAGGGCCATCCAATAAGCAAAGTTTCAGAAGTGTAAATCCAATAGTTTAGGAAATATGGGAAAATCATACCTTTTTACCTTTGACCTTGGGATCATGTTGAGGTCAAGGTCATGCCAAATGTAGCTCAATTCATTCTATATTCCAAGGGCCATCCAATAACCAAAAAAGTTGCAAAGAACATTCTAGCTGATATACAAAGTTTCAGAAGTGTTACTCCTATAGTTTAGAAGATATGCCAATGTCATACTTTTTGACCTTTGACCTTGGGGTTATGTTGAGGTCCACCAATAGTATTCCAATTTTTCTATTTTCCAACGGCCATCCAATTACCAAAGTTTCAGATGTGTAACTCCGAAAGTTTAGAAGATATGGCAATGTCATACTTTTTTACCTTTGACCTTGGGGTCAGTTTGAGGTCAAGGTCAAAACAAAAGTAGCCCAATTAATTCTATATTCCAAAGACCATCCAATAAGTTTCGGAAGTGTAGCTCCAATAGTTTAGAAGATATGGCAAAATAATACCTTTTGACCTTTGACCTTGGGGTAATGTTGAGGTCGAGGTCACACCAAAAGTAGCTCAATATATTCTATATTCCAAGGATCATCCAATAAGTAAAGTTTCAGAAGTGTAACTCCAATAGTTTAGGAGATGTGGCAAAGTCATACTTTTGACCTTTGACCTTGGGGTCATGTTGAGGTCAAGGTCATGCCAAAAGTAGCACAATTCATTCTATATTCCAAGTGCCATCCAATAAGCAAAGTTTCAGAAGTGTAACTCCAACAGTTTAGGAGATATGGCAAAGCCATACATCTTACCTTTGACCTTGGGGTCATGTTGAGGTCAAGGTCATGCCAAAAGTAGCCCAGTGCCATCTACATCCCATGATCATAAGGTCACAACAAAAGTAGCCCAATTGATTCTATATTCCAAGGGCCATCCAATAACCAAAGTTTCAGAAGTGTAGCTCCAGTAATTTAGAAGGTATGGCAAAATAATACTTTTTGACCTTTGACCTTGGGGTCATGTTGAGGTCGAGGTCATCCCAAAAGTAGCCCAATATATTCTATATTCCAAGGGCCATCCAATAAGCAAAGTTTCAGAAGTGTAGCTCCAATAGTTTCGGAGATATGGCAAAATAATACTTTTTGACCTTTGACCTTGGGGTCATGTTGAGGTCGAGGTCACCCCAAAAGTAGCCCAATATATTCTATATTCCAAGGGCCATCCAATAAGCAAAGTTTCAGAAGTGTAACTCAAATAGTTAAGGAGATATGGCAAAGCCATACTTTTTGACCTTTGACCTTGAGGTCATGTTGTGGTCAGGGTCATGTCAGAAGTAGCCCAATTCATTTTATATTCCAAGGGCCATCCAATAACCAAAGTTTCAGAAGTATAACTCCAATAGTTTAGAAGATATGGCAAAATAATACTTTCCGACTTTTGATCTTGGGGTCATGTTGAGGTCAAGGTCACCCCAAAAGTAGCCCAGTTGATTCTATATTCCAAGGGCCATCCAATAAGCAAAGTTTCAGAAGTGTAAATCCAATAGTTTAGGAAATATGGGAAAATCATACCTTTTTACCTTTGACCTTGGGATCATGTTGAGGTCAAGGTCATGCCAAATGTAGCTCAATTCATTCTATATTCCAAGGGCCATCCAATAACCAAAAAAGTTGCAAAGAACATTCTAGCTGATAAACAAAGTTTCAGAAGTGTTACTCCTATAGTTTAGAAGATATGCCAATGTCATACTTTTTGACCTTTGACCTTGGGGTTATGTTGAGGTCCACCAATAGTATTCCAATTTTTCTATTTTCCAACGGCCATCCAATTACCAAAGTTTCAGATGTGTAACTCCGAAAGTTTAGAAGATATGGCAATGTCATACTTTTTTACCTTTGACCTTGGGGTCAGTTTGAGGTCAAGGTCAAAACAAAAGTAGCCCAATTGATTCTATATTCCAAAGACCATCCAATAAGTTTCGGAAGTGTAGCTCCAATAGTTTAGAAGATATGGCAAAATAATACCTTTTGACCTTTGACCTTGGGGTAATGTTGAGGTCGAGGTCACACCAAAAGTAGCTCAATATATTCTATATTCCAAGGGTCATCCAATAAGTAAAGTTTCAGAAGTGTAACTCCAATAGTTTAGGAGATGTGGCAAAGTCATACTTTTGACCTTTGACCTTGGGGTCATGTTGAGGTCAAGGTCATGCCAAAAGTAGCACAATTCATTCTATATTCCAAGTGCCATCCAATAAGCAAAGTTTCAGAAGTGTAACTCCAACAGTTTAGGAGATATGGCAAAGCCATACATCTTACCTTTGACCTTGGGGTCATGTTGAGGTCAAGGTCACGCCAAAAGTAGCCCAGTGCCATCTACATCCCATGTTCTATCCACAGGCAAAGTTTGAAAAGTGTACCTTAATCGGTTTCAGAGGAGATCCATTCCATAGAAACGTGACAGACGTACGTACGTACACACATACATACATACATACATACAGACATACATACAGACCCACTGACTGACAGACACTCGACTCTGACACGAAAATAATATACCCGATTATTCTTCGCAAAAGCGGGTATGATAATCCAAAATTTCGATCTAGTCTCAAGCACAACAACTTTATTCCCCTCCGACTTTTAAGTGCGTAAATACGGTGAATAATACTGCAGTTGTCACGGTCAATAACGGTACATTTTCAAGTTCAAATTAATTGCAGACATGTCATAACAGCTTGTCCAATTAGCAATTAAAGATACTGATAGTTATATAAACTTGACACGCATGATTAACACAAGCTGCAACCGATATACATGTACTCACAAGATCAAAAGTGTCAGGTTAGCGAGAAAAGGGATTAAGAATGCAGATAAGTTTATAATTTAATGATCCAGCCATAAGACGAGGACCCCTCCATCCACAACTTTTACACCCGCTCATCAAGCAAGTCCAAGGTGAACATCAATGATCTCCACCACCAAAATCGCCATGAAATCCACCGTCCATAAACAGCAGCTACCGTTTTTCTGTATGCCCTCGGAAAGTGACGTCATCCCACCCCAGCAAGCCCGCACGTGTTTAATGTTTAATCGTTCTATTTATTTTAATGGGGCGTATTTCTTTCATAAAAATGTTTGCTACCGGTAAGAGCTGGATAGGGAACGGCCTTCCACAATTCCCGACTTATCCCGGGAAGCTCTGTGTCAATCACCAACATCAGCATACAGATGTGTTTTCACACATTAAAGCGTTTGACTTTTCCCGCCAAGCATCTGCTATTTTGGCGCCAAAACATAACCATGCACGAGACAGTAGAAAAGTCTGTTTTTATCATGCATAAATCTACCGTTAGATGTTGCTAAACATCTTAGGAGCGATTACATCATTTTCACACTGATTGTGGATTAAATTTTATGATTGGGGGATAAATGCAAATAAAAGCCATAACTTAATCTTATTTTCACACCTTGTCTCACAGAAGATTGTAGGCTTAGTGAGACCACCAGAGGCTTTTGTTAACAGTGTAATAGTAGAATAGACTGATCCGTGACAAATAGGGTTGGCGTTTATAACACAATTCGGTTAACTAACATGGTCCGTTGGTTGAAGGAAATTAACCGTTATGATTTACTTTCATTTTTGCAATCACTTCAAGAAACGACTGTTTTCATTTGTAAATGCCCATCTGCAGGTGTGGAACCGTGTTTTAATCCCCAATAATACTAGACAGTGCATTAATTATTACAAGTTTTACTCACGGATTAACTCGGATTTTTCAGCTGGTTTGCACACACGAAAATACAAGCACAGCTTTTCAAAAATTTGCCCAAAAACGGCATTTTCATTTTTCCGGGAGTTTTATCCTGAATTTCGTGAGGCGTGAGAAAAGCTATTTTTTCGAGAGTCTCCCGCGATTTTCGGGAGACTTAACATGTCTGAATACATAAAAAGTATTTTATAAACAACATTAATACGCTGTTTACGTCGTAAACAGTTACACAATGCAAATGTATTAGAGCTGGGGCGATATCATCGATGCATCGTGATATTTCTGCTGGTGATACTGTATCGCGATACTGATTCCGTGTATCGATACTTGGTGATACTTTTGAACTATATCAACAAACATCGGAAACACAAGCGATGCATTTTTTTCTAAGCCGATTATGCCGATAAAGATTGTTCATCCAAAAGGCGCCACTTATATCCAATAAAAATGGTTGGTGTATATGCAGGGACATGGTAACTACTTGAACCAACAGTTATGGTCAAGTGACTGGAGTATGGATCCATGTGCTACATAACTTTTTCACACTTAAATGTTGGTATTTTCAGTTATGCCATTCAAATTTATTCAAAAGTGTTGCTTCCGAAATACGTTTGTGTGGTTGATGGTGTGTGTCTTGGATGGGTCTGTGCTTTGTTTGATTTGTTTGATTTGAGGTTTAACGTCCCCGTCAACACTGTATAGGTCATTTTGGAGACGTTGCTTCCAATTTTGTGGGACTTTTACCCGACACTGAGATGAAATTACATCTCAAGCCCTGCCGCCCAATGAAACCAATAGGGTTTATATGCATGGACGGTCCGACTCGTACCTCTTTGCCTGGGCAGGCTTAGATCCCCTAAGCAGATTACCAGTACTCGTGTGCGGGTCGGTTTCAGCTCTGCGTGGAAGCATCATGCAGCCCATCTATTTCTTTAAGCCCCGATGGGCGGGGGCCAAAGAATGGGTCTGTGCAATTCGATGGACCTGTAAAGTTGTATTACATTTTATTGTTGATTTTAGCCGTTGCTACTAACATAAATGATGCTGAATCAGAAATAGAATGTGACAAATCAGCATTTAAATCGCTTGTATGGAAACAACTGAGTGTTCTTTCTTATTTTATTGCAAATAAGGAAATACCTAATAAACCAATGTACTGTGTATACTATTATTGAACAGGCAACTTTTGTTTCCATCTATGGAAGTATTACTTTGCAACAAAAGTCCAATTTACCTAAAAAAAAGCATAGCAAATGTGTACAAAGCAAGTATCGTGATACTGTATCATATCGCCTGTCTGGTATCGCGATAGTATTGTGATACAGTATTTCTGGTGATACCCAGCTCTAAAATGTATATACTCTTGTAGTTATCATCGAAGGCAATTCGGTAATGTTATAAACACCGCCAAGACACTTATCTATGGCCTTTGTTGTTAATTGCCATATCCTCTAAGACATTTATAGCATGAAAAGTTAAAACCAGCCCAATACTAAGAAGTTATAGAGATAAATTGGTATTCTCTGTTCTATATTCTGAAATTTGGGATTTACTGTATCAAATAATTTTTTTGCTTCAAAGTTCAAAACCAAAGCCTTATATCTAAGAAGACATTTTATCATTGCCTATTTTCCCTTTTTTGTTCGTAATTGTTAAAAAATAATGTCATGTAACCCATCCATCCATTTGTTCCGATCTTAGGATGAAAGGTACCGAAAATATAATTTAATTATGTCATTTATGCCCATCAATTACTACCTCCGAACGCAATTGTACTAATATACCTGTGTGAATATACTTTGTTTGAACCTACCTGCGAAAGAACCTACCGGCGAGGATCATCGGCCTAATTAATGGCTTAGCTAAAGACTAATTACTAATAGCTGATATCTATGCATGCAAACGGCCACTTGTTTACTGATTACGTAATTGTTCGCTTAATCCTTTATAATACTTTTCACACCTAATGAAAAGTCACAAATGTGTCTCTGCAAAGATGACACGGCAAAGTGTCGGTCCCATGCAAAGTGTCGGCGACCGATAAAATATTACTATAATAAATGTGTAATAATAAAGGTGTTGTGGGGTATCTTGGGGTGTCTTGTGATGTATTTGGGTTTTCAGACCGACCCGAGTGAAGAGATATGAGAAAAGGGGGTAGGCTTCTTGACCCAGTTACCCGTGGTCTTAATGTAAATAATTGCTTGTTACAAATCTAGCAGCTCTATTCTGAATCAGAATAGTTCTCGTCTTTTCAGAATCAGAACGTCACCAAAATGAGTGGAACCATATTGCCAAGGGAGGCAATAAGTATTTCTTAAAGAGATGTGTCCCCTTTAGCCCATCTATTCCCTTGGATAACAGTAACGCTTAATTTTAGTTGAAACTGCTGCTTAGCAACCGTGAAGCAGGTGCGAGTTTGATGTAAACAAACTTCAAGCCGTGTATTTTGCAACATTCCGAGTATTAATTTAGAACACTTACTCCTTGAGGACAAAAGTGCCCTTTCTAGGCATAGTGGCAGTCATTTTGGCTGCTGTTATTTAAAAGGAACGCGTCTTCAAGATAATTTTATTCAGCTGACAGCCCTCATCTTCGCACCACCAAGACAGTTCACAGTGGAACAAATTTGAGATAGTATAAAAGCCGGTAGTAAAGGTCGGAAGTCAAGACCAAAAGTCGGGACCAAACTATAGTCGGGTCTCCCAAAGGGGTGAAAAATTGTTTTCAAATCAAATTCATTTCAATTCAAATTTTATTAAGATTGCCAAAAACATTTTAGCGCATTTCACATAAAACATATACAAACACCACAATAATCTTACAAATACACACACATACATACATACATACATACGTACGCCAAGGTGCGCTATCGGTATTTTTAGCTTGAATGTTTGTTACTGTAAAATTTACCGTTACATTAATTAAATTAGTTAAACTGATATAAGTAATTACACAAAAATAAATAAATAAATATCTAAATAAATAAATGATGAAAAATAATAATTTCAGCGGCGATAGTGAACGTCATCCCGAGGTACGCTATCGTTTTTTTTTTTTTTTTTTTTTTAAGCTTGAATGTAACTTTCAAGTTTGTTTTTGTAAAATTTACGTTATACTAATTAAATTAGTGTAACTGTTGTAAGTAATTAAAAACAAAATGAAAATTTTTTGCGGTGAAAGTGAACATGTGAAAGTGTCAGGTATTGTGTATTCAGAAGTGACATAACATCGGACAGAATACCTTGTTTCGTGGCTCGGTTATACTAAATACCACAAAGTACCACAAAGTACTACAAAGTACCACAAAGTGAAGCACAAAGTACCACAAAGTGAAGCACAAAGTACCACAAAGTGCAACAAAACGGGTCTGGGGTGGCTTGTGGGGAGGGGGGTAGGGTATGTCTGGTCCAGCGATCTAGACATGAGTTCCTTGGCCATTTAACAATATCGTTTAGATATTGTGTCAGTTACCGAACATCAACAGAAATGTCTGTCAGCGCATCTCACCTAATTCACTTTACCTCAACGAGGTGGTTCTATTAAGAAATAAAAAAAAAAATTTACCCTTGTAAACCTCAGTTTTACTACCTAAAAGTGGGCTTTTAGGGGGTTGATATTATGTAGGCATGTTTTGTTGATTAAACACTTTCTAAATTACACTGGTTCAATGGAAAAAAGAAACATTTTGTCAGAAGTTATGGAGCATATAATTTTAATCTGCAGCCGACAGAAAGCCAATTAGATCATTTGTAATGCAAAAAGAAATTGACCAAATGTCATCAACTAGTGGGGAACAATAATTGGGATAATTAGTTTTAAGGCGGTTTAAAGACTTTTTAAAAAGAACATATTCAGGTATGTTTTTAATGAATTATTAAATGTAATTACTCTTTTTGTTGTTGTTGTTATTGAAGGACCATGAAATAACATGTTTTTCATACTATATTAATTAGGTTTTAATCAACTGATTAAACTAATTTTTGTTATTGTTAACACGAAATAAAGATATTAATTAATAACAAACATTACCTAAGCCGTTTGATGTGTGTCAGTAATTGATATTAAATACAATTATTTCAAGGAACATCAAAAGATATAAAATAATTGCAACCTCTAAATTCTGCTATTTAAACTGATACCCAAAAATATGATTTATTCAAAAGTTCGTTTTATTAGTGTGTTGTTATATTGTGCAATTTTGGATCCTTGAAAAGGAATAAAAACTAAACCGGAAAATTAAAAGCATAGAAGCAAACAATTTTGAATAAGTTTCAATTCTTTAAGTGTAAAATTATAAGTGTGAATCATGCCTCGCGCTCGGAAAAAAATTAACGCGAGAGATCGTTGATGGCATCCAACTTCATTCAACCAAGCAACTTTGATAGATCGCGTCTTCGAGTTGACTTCACAGCTTTAATGTATTTAGAAACAAGTCAAGAGGATATACAACCAGACCACCAGCCAATTTTAACTACGGGCAATGGAAATTGTCTGTTTAACGCTCTTTCAATTGCGCTTGCTGGTAATGAGACATTAAGTGTTGAGCTGAAAGTCCGTACCTGTATTGAAATGGTTCTGAATAAGCATTATTATGTGACTCAGGCGTTTGCAAATGATTTTCTCTTGTGTTCTCCAGACTTTGAAGAATCGTGCAAAACTTGTGCAACTCATGGAGGATACTCCAGTGCTTGGACTTTACAAGCAGCAGCCAATGTCATAGGTCATGATATATTCGGGATATACCCAAAAGTGAATGGAAAGTCCGATCATACAGCAAACTTACTGACCAGGGTACATGTACCCCGCGCAAAGGAAGAAAACAACAGTGTACTTTCTATAATGTGGACCAAGATGGGACATCATGGTACAGGTATGTGGCTACCAAATCACTTCATGCCCCTCATCCGAGTCATTCCTGAGAACGAGGAAAAGAATAGTACTCCGATGAAGTCCGATGTCTCAGTACTCCCGGAGGAATTAAATGAATCCACCATCAATGCAACAGAGAACCATCTGTCTTCAGTTCCAAATGAGGATCCGAACAGTGTTATGACAGAAAGTTCAACTTTGGAACAACTGAATGAGACTGTCACACGTGAAAAAGAAACAACTGTACTCGATATGACAGAAAATGTGAATCAGAATAGTAAAGAAATATCAAGTTTTAATGAAGTGACATATGTTGAACATGATCAAAATGATATTGAAATGAAGGAAGAAAATAGCAGTTCTCATCCCTCAGTTAGACCACTTCCTTATAATAAATCTCTGACAGCTGGAGATTTACTGAATGTGTTGAACAGTGATATACCCTCTACGTCAACGGTTCCAACTGGGAAAAAAGAAAATGTTTTTGTTGTTCTGGATGGAGAAGAAAACATTAAAAAGAAGCTATCTGGCAAAACGGCAAATTACAATGATGATTGTGGCGTATGGGATAGTTCAAAATCAAGAAGTGTGAAAACTCAGTTTTTGCTAGAACGACAGGAGGATGGCCCGACACAAATTGGACAAGTGGTAGTGAAGGATAACGTTATCTGCACCGAGAGAACTGTGAAGGGAAAAGTCACTTTAGAGCCCATGAGGCCACAGCCCGAAATGAGTGAAATTGTAACCCTCAATAGATATTACACAGTTTTGAAAAGAAATAAAGACTACAAGAAGCGCGTAAGTTGGTTTCAGAATTTACCTAAATCACTTGAACACAGACAGTATGTAATGGTTGTGGAATATCAAGGCGACTACACTGAGAATATTATTCCCAATGGAAACTCAAAGGTAAATGAGCAGCCATACAAGCGTTCCAACCCACAGACAATTAAATTGATCAAAAGTGCAGTCGCTCATGAAAAACCAACTGAAGCATATAATAAATTGTTAAAACTCGATGATTCATCTCTGTTTCCACGTGACCTAAAGCAGTGTCAGAATTACAAAACCAACATGGATAATGGAACCAGTAAAAGTAGAAATGTGGCGGATGAATTGTTGAACTGTTGTAAGTAATTAAAAACAAAATGAAAATTTTTTGCGGTGAAAGTGAACATGTGAAAGTGTCAGGTATTGTGTATTCAGAAGTGACATAACATCGGACAGAATACCTTGTTTCGTGGCTCGGTTATACTAAATACCACAAAGTACCACAAAGTACTACAAAGTACCACAAAGTGAAGCACAAAGTACCACAAAGTGAAGCACAAAGTACCACAAAGTGCAACAAAACGGGTCTGGGGTGGCTTGTGGGGAGGGGGGTAGGGTATGTCTGGTCCAGCGATCTAGACATGAGTTCCTTGGCCATTTAACAATATCGTTTAGATATTGTGTCAGTTACCGAACATCAACAGAAATGTCTGTCAGCGCATCTCACCTAATTCACTTTACCTCAACGAGGTGGTTCTATTAAGAAATAAAAAAAAAAAAATTTACCCTTGTAAACCTCAGTTTTACTACCTAAAAGTGGGCTTTTAGGGGGTTGATATTATGTAGGCATGTTTTGTTGATTAAACACTTTCTAAATTACACTGGTTCAATGGAAAAAAGAAACATTTTGTCAGAAGTTATGGAGCATATAATTTTAATCTGCAGCCGACAGAAAGCCAATTAGATCATTTGTAATGCAAAAAGAAATTGACCAAATGTCATCAACTAGTGGGGAACAATAATTGGGATAATTAGTTTTAAGGCGGTTTAAAGACTTTTTAAAAAGAACATATTCAGGTATGTTTTTAATGAATTATTAAATGTAATTACTCTTTTTGTTGTTGTTGTTATTGAAGGACCATGAAATAACATGTTTTTCATACTATATTAATTAGGTTTTAATCAACTGATTAAACTAATTTTTGTTATTGTTAACACGAAATAAAGATATTAATTAATAACAAACATTACCTAAGCCGTTTGATGTGTGTCAGTAATTGATATTAAATACAATTATTTCAAGGAACATCAAAAGATATAAAATAATTGCAACCTCTAAATTCTGCTATTTAAACTGATACCCAAAAATATGATTTATTCAAAAGTTCGTTTTATTAGTGTGTTGTTATATTGTGCAATTTTGGATCCTTGAAAAGGAATAAAAACTAAACCGGAAAATTAAAAGCATAGAAGCAAACAATTTTGAATAAGTTTCAATTCTTTAAGTGTAAAATTATAAGTGTGAATCATGCCTCGCGCTCGGAAAAAAATTAACGCGAGAGATCGTTGATGGCATCCAACTTCATTCAACCAAGCAACTTTGATAGATCGCGTCTTCGAGTTGACTTCACAGCTTTAATGTATTTAGAAACAAGTCAAGAGGATATACAACCAGACCACCAGCCAATTTTAACTACGGGCAATGGAAATTGTCTGTTTAACGCTCTTTCAATTGCGCTTGCTGGTAATGAGACATTAAGTGTTGAGCTGAAAGTCCGTACCTGTATTGAAATGGTTCTGAATAAGCATTATTATGTGACTCAGGCGTTTGCAAATGATTTTCTCTTGTGTTCTCCAGACTTTGAAGAATCGTGCAAAACTTGTGCAACTCATGGAGGATACTCCAGTGCTTGGACTTTACAAGCAGCAGCCAATGTCATAGGTCATGATATATTCGGGATATACCCAAAAGTGAATGGAAAGTCCGATCATACAGCAAACTTACTGACCAGGGTACATGTACCCCGCGCAAAGGAAGAAAACAACAGTGTACTTTCTATAATGTGGACCAAGATGGGACATCATGGTACAGGTATGTGGCTACCAAATCACTTCATGCCCCTCATCCGAGTCATTCCTGAGAACGAGGAAAAGAATAGTACTCCGATGAAGTCCGATGTCTCAGTACTCCCGGAGGAATTAAATGAATCCACCATCAATGCAACAGAGAACCATCTGTCTTCAGTTCCAAATGAGGATCCGAACAGTGTTATGACAGAAAGTTCAACTTTGGAACAACTGAATGAGACTGTCACACGTGAAAAAGAAACAACTGTACTCGATATGACAGAAAATGTGAATCAGAATAGTAAAGAAATATCAAGTTTTAATGAAGTGACATATGTTGAAAATGATCAAAATGATATTGAAATGAAGGAAGAAAATAGCAGTTCTCATCCCTCAGTTAGACCACTTCCTTATAATAAATCTCTGACAGCTGGAGATTTACTGAATGTGTTGAACAGTGATATACCCTCTACGTCAACGGTTCCAACTGGGAAAAAAGAAAATGTTTTTGTTGTTCTGGATGGAGAAGAAAACATTAAAAAGAAGCTATCTGGCAAAACGGCAAATTACAATGATGATTGTGGCGTATGGGATAGTTCAAAATCAAGAAGTGTGAAAACTCAGTTTTTGCTAGAACGACAGGAGGATGGCCCGACACAAATTGGACAAGTGGTAGTGAAGGATAACGTTATCTGCACCGAGAGAACTGTGAAGGGAAAAGTCACTTTAGAGCCCATGAGGCCACAGCCCGAAATGAGTGAAATTGTAACCCTCAATAGATATTACACAGTTTTGAAAAGAAATAAAGACTACAAGAAGCGCGTAAGTTGGTTTCAGAATTTACCTAAATCACTTGAACACAGACAGTATGTAATGGTTGTGGAATATCAAGGCGACTACACTGAGAATATTATTCCCAATGGAAACTCAAAGGTAAATGAGCAGCCATACAAGCGTTCCAACCCACAGACAATTAAATTGATCAAAAGTGCAGTCGCTCATGAAAAACCAACTGAAGCATATAATAAATTGTTAAAACTCGATGATTCATCTCTGTTTCCACGTGACCTAAAGCAGTGTCAGAATTACAAAACCAACATGGATAATGGAACCAGTAAAAGTAGAAATGTG
The DNA here is from genome assembly GCA_963580285.1 of Lucinisca nassula. Lineage (NCBI taxonomy): Eukaryota > Metazoa > Mollusca > Bivalvia > Lucinida > Lucinidae > Lucinisca > Lucinisca nassula. The sequence goes on along the minus strand of OY757014.1, from coordinate 177,247,196 downwards.
GCGGATGAATTGTTGAATATTATAAGACAATTTCAGAATCACCCCTTTGTAAGTGAAATTATACACTCCAGAGATAAGCAACAGCCCTTGTTGTTTTGTTACACTGAAGAACAAATTGCAGATCTTAGGTCATTCCTGAATTCAAATGCCGGTGTTATTGGACTTGATAGAACATTCCTGCTTGGAAAGTGTTATGTGACATTGTTAGTTTATAAAAGCCACAAAGTTGTGCGCAAAGAGACAGGCGAGCCACCAATTATATTAGGACCACTAATGTTACACTGGGATGGCAAAACAGAAACATATTATAGATTCTTTTCATATTTACGCGTAATTCTGGGCATAAACATGGACAAAATTGAAATGCTTCTCGGCACAGACGACGAGAAAGCGATGACAAATGCCTTGGATCAGGCGTTCCCTGGCACTAAAAGGCGTCTGTGTACAAAACATATAAAAGACAACCTGTTACGCCAAATGACAGACAAAATCCCAAAGAGCACATCTGACAGAAATGCTATCGTGCATAAAATTTTTGGTCCTAATGGCATTGCCAGAGCAAATGATAGCGCTGTATTCGATGAAAGAAATCAAGAACTCAAAGAATCGCTAAAGGATCATTCTGATTTATTAGAGTATTATGTAAAATACGTGGAACAAAAAATATCGGAACATTGTGTCAACAAAGATGATGAATTATGGACTAATAACAACACTGAATCGATGAATCATAGGTTAAAGATTGCCACAGACTGGAAACCCATGAAAACGGACGAACTAGTTGAGAAATTATATGACGTGGTGAGGGTCCAGATGATTGACATCCGTCGTGCTTTATATAATTCAGGAAACTTTTCGGTCAGACAGTGCAGCGTTCCTCCTTTCCACTTGTTAATGGTATCACCCAGTGAATAAAGTAGAAGTAAAACAAAGAATAAGCCCGGTTACGTAAACTGACAAGCTCGATATGACCTAAGTAATGCTAACAGAGCTGTAAGACTCAAACCCAAAAGTAAAAGTGGGTATTTAACCAACACATATACACAGTCACCAAAGAATGACAGACCAACGTCGTAACGACGGCGATACATGGCAGCGATGTATTGCCGCCGGTCACAAGTTGGCCTGACGTTTATGCTGGCTGGGTAAGAGGTTATGGCTTCCGTTGAGATCATCACGTTAACAAGTCCATGTAATGAACACCACATTAAACTACATGTATGTAAAAATATTTGTTCATGAAACATGACAAAAGGCATTTAGCACACATGTGTTCACATTCTGCCTCACAATGTATACTACAAAGTATCACACAAAGTACCACAAAGTACATCACGAAGTACCACAAAGAGTATCAAGGTGAAGCTAAATGGATGGTTAGGATCCTATGGCCCTATCAACAGTTTTTCAGTCATGTTATACGGCTGATGGAGAATATGTCACATGATGAGAACGAAATCAAAGCTGCACACAGAATCCGTTTGACTATTTCTTGTATCGTTAGACCCCCCCCCCCACACACACACACTCCACACAAGCCCCACTCCCCATTTTGAAATTATAGTATATAATGATACACTTTGTGGTACTGTGTAACTACTTTGTGGTACTTTGTGATTCACTTTGTGGTACTTTGTGGTACTTTGTAGTACTTTGTGGTACTTTGTAGTACTTTGTGGTACTTTGTGGTATTTAGTACGATCCTCGTGGCTTAAGGTTGTGTACCAACATGGCTTGCATGCTATGTCCATATTCTTAGCATTTAGTTGCATCTAAAATTTTACTAGAAAATTATAATAAAATAATTCTTAAGTAACTTATATTGAACTCCGAAGTGCCTGTGATAAATTTGTGTAATTTTAATTTAATAGATCTAGCACAATATCTTAAAGTCTTTCGGATAAAAGTTATCTGTGATTTTTTTTGATTTTTTTTTCTATTATTTTTATCTATATCATATAATATATAAATCTGTATGTTAAACTGTTAAATATTGCCTAATCATATGTTTATTTTACAGCTGCTCTACACATGTTAGTTTTACTAATGTTTGTCGGGAAATAGCTAATGTAGCTAATGTTAATTGTTTTTTATGATCCGACTCGAAATAAAATTTCTTGTATCTTGTATCTTGTATCAAGTGTCAAGGAAACTTGACATTGATCTTGACAAGTAAATCAAATTCCTGGAATATATTTCCATGTTCGTAAAGGTTATAGATCTATTCTTCGTTAATACTGATTGATAGTTGAATGTGAAAATTCAAAATTAATTATAAAAATGGCTTTTGGCTACATAAAAAGCCATTCCTTTTGCGCATGCGCTAACCTACTAACCATCTTAACTCCAAGCTATCGGAATTATTTTATGAAACAGTGGTAAACGTTTGTAAGAACACCGATCTATGTTCGGCGTCTACAGGAAACATCAGTGTTGAAATTGCTTCTTGCCATTTATTGAGAACTTGTCTGGTAACTGATAACTTTCCACTTTTTACCGTCCAAACAAAGGCTTTGTTCCACTTCCGGTTACGGAGGGTAACTCACTGAACAGCTGATTTACAACTTCCGCCATGCTCGTTGTTTACACGTTCTGCACTAACATGTAGATAAAACATGTCTGCATCGTTTCAGAAGATCTACATATTGTTACTTTGTGTTATCGCTATAACAGCATATCACGTTACTTCACAGACCGGACTTGGTACCACAGGGGACTGCAGGACAGGTAATATGGCTAGTATTGTTGAGCCGGAATTTCCATGTGGGTCATGTAAACATGAAGTTACTGACAGTCATGCTGCAGTGCAGTGTGATGCATGTATGTATTGGTTTCATGCTCATTACCAAAATATTTCCCCTCATCAGTACGCCTCCTACGCCAGTCTTGAGAGTTTCTCTTGGATCTGTCTAAACTTTGGTTCTCCCAATTATACTAGTACATGATCCTCCGGGCTGCTGTCTGCTGTACCAGTGCCAGTATCAAATTATTATAGCTCATTAGAGTGTTCACAACTTGACGATTCTGGAACAGACCAGATATCCAATACCCCCCTGGCCGAGGCCCCCTCAGCCGTGATAGTAGTGCTTTTAACCTAGGTACTGAAACACCATTTACATCTACACCTATTAAACAGAACCTAACTCCAGTAATCTCCAAATTCAGCAAACTCAAAGTTCTGTGTTTAAACTGCCAATCCATACAAAGTGTGGAGAAGCGTGCAAGATTCTATGCCTTGTTAGACCTACATAAACCTGACAAAGTAATTGGTACGGAGTCTTGGCTCCATAAGGGTATCTCAGACAATGAGATCTTCCCATCACACCTGGGGTACAACCCACCCATTAGACAAATAAAAATCAAAAAAGAGTTCCTTTTAGAGCAATGAAAACATTCATAAGAAAGAAGATGGGTCATGCTACCTAGTTTCGGCTAATAAAAAGTAGAAGTAAAACAAAGATCAGGAATCGATACAATTAACTTACTCCACCCACCAAAGACACCAAAGGGAAAGAAACACAAACACCAAGCGACCAGACCACAATGGAAACCTAAACAAAGGAAGGCCATAAGGACAGTTACTTTCCCACAAAATGGCCATATGGCCATCCAAAATAAAAAGACACAAGTGATACACACAGTAAGTAACAAACAACAACATAAATAACCCGCCACAGAAGAACCGCCTTGGAACGGTCAGTGGAAAGATTTCCACTGGGAGAAGCCTCATCAGTGACCCTGCAATGAAAACATTCATAAGAAAGAAGATGGGTAATACTACGTAGTTTCGGCTAATAAAGTAGAAGTAAAACAAAGATCAGGAATTGATACAATTAACTTACTCCACCCATAAAAGACACCAAAGGGAAAGAAATACAAACATTAAGCGACCAGACCATAATGGAAACCTAAACAAAGGAAGGCCATAAGGACAGTTACTTTCCCACAAAATGGCCTCATCAGTGACCCTGTAATGATCCGGCAAAGAAAGCCAGAGGAAACATACTGCAATTTTGCGCATTTCGAATAGGCAGTCGATTCAAAGACTGATATAAATCAAAACGGGTTCCAAATAATTGAAAACCTGTCTAGAATATGAGTCTCAACCAATAATTTATTTCTGATTTCTTAGAATATTCACGCTGATCTCAAAGGACCAAAAGTAAAATATAAACTGCACTATGGTTGATGTACGGGGAGACGTTTTACGGCCGCCACACGGCACAGCACCAGCTGCTGTGAAGGCAAATCAAAATCAAAAATGAGTTCCTTTAAAGGTGCATTATTGAGCTATCCGGAAAAAATGCTTCCGAAAATAAAATACATATAGCCGGTATTTTTCTTTAAAACAATACAAATGAATGCATTTTAAGCAAAAATGCAAACAATTATGATGACAGGTAAACGAGTTTGAGAGGGATTCCCCAACTAGGTTTCGAACACTAGTAAGATCTATTTTTAGTTCGTGACAAAAATTGAATCTCCATATATGACGTTATGCGACGTTCATTTTTGGCCTTGTTTGCTTAGGCCATGCCTGAATCGGAAAAAAAATATGAAGCTGAATACCATGCCATAAGTAACGACACTCAGAGACGATACTGTCGCCATGAATGTGTAAAGTGACAGATTTATTTTTAGAACAGAAATTCCGAACACATGTTCAGATCGAAGGGTAAACACGAATGAAAACGACCATTTTCACAAAGTTCTGAAGCTGTATTTGGCTCCAAAAGTGTACACATGACAAAGGAGTATGCATTGAAGATAAAAACCAGGAAAAAAAATTGAGACCCGGTAGCTCAATAATGCACCTTTAAGAGCAATGGAAACATTCATAAGAAAGAAGATGGGTCATACTACGTAGTTTCGGCTAATAAAGCCTCATCAGTGACCCTGTAATGATCCGGCAAAGAAAGCCAGAGGAAACATACTACAATTTTGCGAATTTCGAATAGGCAGTCGATTCAAAGTAGAAGTAAAACAAAGATCAGGAATTGATACAATTAACTTACTCCACCCATAAAAGACACCAAAGGGAAAGAAATACAAACATTAAGCGACCAGACCATAATGCAAACCTAAACAAAGGAAGGCCATAAGGACAGTTACTTTCCCACAAAATGGCCATATGGTCATCCAAAATTAAAAGACAAAAGTGATACACACAGTAAGTAACAAACAACAACATAAATAAATCGCCACAAAGACTGATATAAATCAAAACTGGGTCCAACTAATTGAAAACCTGTCTAGAATATGAGTCTAAACCAATAATTTATTTCTGATTTCTTAGAATATTCACGCTGATCTCAAAGGACAGATCCACTGAAGCAAAGGGTGGCGGAGTCTTCATCTTAGTAAGTGAGAGATTAGTGGCATCTGCACAGCCCCAGCTCTCCACAGACTGTGAAGTTGTATGGGCCAAAGTCCAAGTGGTAGGTGCCAAGCCGCTGTTAATCGCCGCATACTACCGTCCTTCGGAACACGATCAGGTGAGTGCAGAGGAACTCAATAAATCACTAACCCTTGTCGATCCATCCATTTCTCATGTCTGGGTAATGGGGGATTTCAATTACCCAAAGCTGTCATGGGAAGAAAATCAGCCAGTAGTAAAGCCAAACTGCTCCCATCCTGAAAAGTACCAAGAATTTATTTCCATACTTGATGACAACTGCCTTACACAAATGGTACAAGAGCCCACAAGCGAGAATAACATAGTGGATCTCTTTTTGACAAAAGTCCCACCTTAGTGGACTCCACCAGTGTTGTTCCGGGTATCACGGACCATGGGGCAGTTGTCTCAGTTGTCAGACTCAGACCATCCATTCGGAAAATTAAGCCTAGAGATATTAATCTATACTCTAAAGCAGACTGGACCAGTATAAAACAAGAAATGCAGACATTCTAGTCTGTATTTCTCTCTACCTATGAAGGTAAGAGCACTGACCAGCTGTGGCAAGAGTTCAAGGGCGAGATTGACAATCTCATTAAGAAGTACGTCCCCACCAAAACACTCAGAGGCCGTAAAAATCTACCCTGGGTCACAAGGAAATCAGAAGGAAAATGAACCTAAGAGACCGCTTATACCAGGTGCAGAAAAAATCCACCGATGACTCTGACTGGGAAAGATTCAAAAAGGTAAAGTATGAGGTGGATAGCATGTTAAAACCTCTTACAACAGCTACCTTGACAGTCTTGTCGGTGTCGTTGACGACTCTTTGTCTACCAGTAGCTCTCGCCCGGATAACAAAAAGCTTTTCTCTTATCTTAAAAACTGTAGACAGGACTCTCAGGGCAGTGCACCTCTAAAGCAAAATGGACAAATTGGCCGAAACTAGCTAGTCTGGCCCAGAAAACATGTACACTCCATATTTTTCACTTCTGTAGTGTATTCCTTGCTTCCAAAGGATAACCCTTTTATAGAACCTATTTAACTTCACTACAGCTGGTGTGTGGGAATGTGTGGCGGCGGTAAAACGTCTCCCTGCCCTACATCATAGTGTAGATTATATTTTCTTGTCCTTTGGGATCATTGATTCCATTGTGGAATTTTGAAAATATCTGAAGGTCACTGATGAGGCCTAATTGGCCGAAACTAGCAAGTCTGGCCCAGAAAACATGTACACTCCATATTTTTCTCTTCTGTAGTGTATTCCTTACTTCCAAAGGATAACCCTTTTATAGAACATATTTGTACTGGTACTGTCGAAAAGGCAAACATTCTGAATAACCAGTTTCAGTCTGTTTTTACTCCTAAATCCTCGCTTAAATTGTCACAGCTGTGTACCCAAAAAGTCCAAGACCTCCCGGACCGGACCGCATTAAGCCCTTGCTTCTTCAAAAACTCAGCCTTGAAATTGCTCCAATCCTTCAAGTCATTTTCACTAGGTCAATGGAAGAAGGGTCTCTGCCATCCGATTGGTTGAAAGCAAATGTTTCACCAATTTTCAAGAAGGGAGACAAGTCATGCCCGGCCAACTACAGGCCCATATCTCTTACTTGCATTCTATGCAAGCTATTAGAACATATCATAACTTCAAACTTGGTGAAACATTTGGACAAAAATCAGATTCTCTATGACCTCCAGCATGGTTTTCGTGCCAGGAGGTCCTGTGAGACACAGCTCACCATGCTAGTAGAGGAACTCCACAGAAACCTCCAAGATGGTAAGCAAACAGACATAATACTGCTGGACTTCAGCAAGGCGTTTGACAAGGTCAGCCATGAGAAATTCATTTACAAACTCCATGGTTACGGTGTCAGAGGCAAGACCCTGAGATGGAGCAAGTCGTTCCTCAATGGCAGGTCACAGACTGTTGTCTTTGAGGGGGATTGCTCCGAGAAAGTTCCAGTTACATCAGGTGTCCCTCAAGGGTCAGTCCTCGGACCAATTCTCTTCCTGGCCTACATAAATGACCTGCCTGAAAAGGTAAAATACCAGGTCAGACTATTTGCCGATGACACATCTGCATATCTAGCTATAAATAGCCTTGCTGAGTCTCAGCAGCTACAAGCTGACCTTGATATCCTACAGGACTGGGAGGTAAACTGGAATATGGAATTCAACCCAGGGAAGTGTCAGGTAATACGTGTGACTAGATCACGATCACCACTCCCTACAGCTTGGGAGTAGACATTTCACATGACCTTTCCTGGAAGCCCCATATTGCCAGAATTACAGGTAACGCAAACAAGTCCCTTGGCTTTCTGCGCAGAAATCTGAAGGCCAAAAACCCCGAATTTCGAGAAAAAGCATACAAGGCCATAGTCCGTCCCCAGCTGGAGTATGCTGCTCCAGTCTGGGATCCCCATGTCAAGGATGACATAAATAAAATTGAGATGGTACAGAGGAGGGCAGCTCGATGGGTTCTTAGTGACTACTCGCCATATTCAAGCGTTTCTGACATGCTGGAGAAACTCGGCTGGCGTACCCTCGAGCAGCGGCGTGTAGATTGTCGACTGGTCTTGTTCTACAAAAATCATCAATGGTTACGTAGCAGTACCTCTCCCAGTATATATCATACCATTGAATCGTGACTCCCGGCGTAAAACCCACTCACTGGCTTACAGACAACTGTACACCAGGACTGACTACTACAAATTCTCATTTTACCCATTAGCAGTTGTTCAGTGGAATAATCTCCCTCCAACTATCGCTACCCTGACCAGCCTTGACAGTTTTAAACAGGCTGTCAGTCAGGTGTGCCACTCCAAACCCTAAATGTACCACCATTGTTTTTTATCCTCACTTTTCTTTCTTCTGTATAATACACTAACACTATGCACTTTTATTCATTCCTTACTATCCCGCTTGTTTTCTTATCCTCTACTTTATCGCATGTTGCGGGGTACCCGGCACATAATACTCAGTTGAAGGTGGATGCCGTATGAAGAGATAGATAGATAAATAATAAATAGATAGACTCGGCGAATTTGATGGTAACCGTGTAATTTAAGTGTTTAATCAATTACCCTGGGAAACAGTGCAGACCCAGATCAGACGCCACAGAATGCGGCGTCTGATCAAAGCCTCCACTGTTGCATAGTGGTCAGCCATTTTCCAAATAAATTTTGAAGAAAACACAGCCAGACATCCCTAAATTTTGAAATGGACTCCGGCTATTTATAAGGAGGTGATTGCAGGCCCTGATCCGCTTCGATCGTCTGTCAGGGTATTTCTCCCGATTCGAAAAATTATATGAGGACAACTGTTTATCCTGATTTGTACAACCACCTGCACTGCATACTTTAGGCATTCTCTTTTCAGTCTCTCAGAATTTTACGTGTGAATATCGTTCCTTTTCAATTAAAAGGTTTCTCAAAATGGCGAAGCTTTTCACCACCGGTTTTGGTTGCTATGCAGAAAGTGACGTGACTATCGAGAATACCCGGATGACCGACTTCATTAATATACATATACATGCATATATGATTTTAAGGTGAAGCTAATACTCAGTTAGCCCATTTATGGCTGGTGTTATTTCCGATAAATACGACTAAAGCGAGTTAACATATATTAACGGGGAGATGTTGCATTGATGAGTTAGGAGGCCTTCATGCGGACTGAACAAATTATTTGTCTAAATCGCGACGGAAGTAAGGGCGAGGATTGTGGCCACGTAAAATCGATTTAAGCCCCCCAGTGGAAATCTTCCACTGACCGTTCCAAGGCGGCTCTTCTGTGGCGATTTATTTATGTTGTTGTTTGTTACTTACTGTGTGTATCACTTTTGTCTTTTTATTTTGGATGGCCATATGGCCATTTTGTGGGAAAGTAACTGTCCTTATGGCCTTCCTTTGTTTAGGTTTCCATTATGGTCTTGTCGCTTAATGTTTGTATTTCTTTCCCTTTGGTGTCTTTTATGGGTGGAGTAAGTTAATTGTATCAATTCCTGATTTTTGTTTTACTTCTACTTTATACAGCCACCACACGGCACTTAATCACTTTTGGTCTATAAAAAATTCTAATGAAGTTTTAAATAAATTGAAATCCAGACGTTTTCGTGCTTCAAGTCTGTCTACTTATAATTTTGCCACCCTTTACACTACACTTCCTCATACTCTTATAAAAGAAAAACTTGGTGATTTAATTGAATCGTTATTTCATAGGGAAGACTCCCTCTATCTTGCATGTAATGTAAGAAATGTTGTTTTTTTCACTGCTGAAGAGCATAAAAAATATACTTTATTGACATGTCAGAAAGTGTGTGAAGCTCTCACCTTTCTACTTGACAATATTTACATAAGATTTGGTACTAAGTTATTTAGACAAGTTGTGGGTATTCCGATGGGTACTAATTGCGCACCCAATTGTCGCTGATCTGTTTTTGTTTTGTTATGAGGGAGACTCGAGATCTATGATGTCCCTTTCTGCTGAAAACCAATCTGAAATCATTGAAGCTTTTAGCTCGTCTTATTGCCTCCGTTTCTATTTTCTAGATATTTTGATGATTTATTAAATATTGACAATATTGCTGATCTGTTTTTGTTTTGTTATGAGAGAGACTTCATGATGTCCCTTTCTGCTGAAAACCAATCTGAAATCATTGAAACTTTTAGCGCCACTTCTAGATATTTGGATGATTTATTGAATATTGATAATACCTATTTCGATGGTTTGATCAGTCAGATTTACCCCCCATAACTTCACTTTAATAAAGCAAATTCTTCTGATACCGAGGCCCCGTTTTTGGATTTACATCTATCTATAGTAGATGGGTTTCTTGCAAAATTTATGATAAACCCGATGATTTTGATTTTGAGATTGTAAATTTTCCTTTTTTGGATGGTGATGTTCCTCGTGTGCCATCCTATGGTGTTTATATTTCGCAATTAATTCGATTTGCCAGAGTGTGTAGTCATGTAACTGACTTCAACACTCATAATAAATTGTTAACGGCTAGACTTCTTAATCAGGTTTATCGGTACCATAAACTACGCAAAGCATTTTCAAAATTTTATAGACGTCATTCTAATTTAATTTCGAAATTCAATATTGGACTTATTATATGACGGTTCCAGCGTAAAAGCATAAATGGAATTTTATTTTATTTTAGTATTCTTTATGTTGGTTGGCGCCTGATGCTCCGCCTTTGGTACATGTCGGGCCCCTCGGAGTCTAACTGTTGGTTTTCTTTTGCTCCAGCTATTCTGTTGTTGTATGCTGTCGAGTCCTCAACCTTGTTTCATCTCTGTAGTTTTTTGATTTATATGTTCTCGGAGACGTTACATTGATGAGTTAGGAAGCCTTCATGCGGACTAAACAAAATTAGTGTATACCGCGACAGAGGTAAGGGCGAGGATTATGGCCATGTAAAATCGATTACAGCCCCCCCCCCCCAGTGGAATTCTTTCCAATGACCGTTCCAAGGCGGTTCTTCTGTGGCGGTTTATTTATGTTGTTGTTTGTTACTTACTGTGTGTATAACACTTGTGTCTTTTTATTTTGGATGGCCATTTGGCCGTTTTGTGGGAAAGTAACTGTCCTTATGGCCTTCCTTTGTTTAGGTTTCCATTTTGGTCTGGTCGCTTCATGTTTGTGTTTCTTTCCCTTTGGTGTCTTTGATGGGTGGAGTAAGTTAATTGTATCGATTCCTGCTCTTTGTTTTACTTCTACTTTTTAAATCTCTTCTGCAACAAGGTCTATCGGAACCCGAATTTTATGTTGACTTAGTATATCATCATGGTGTAGTTTATATTTTCTTGTCCTTTGGGATCATTGATTCCATAGTGGAATTTTGAAAATATTAGAGGGTCACTGATGAGGCCTAATTGACCGAAACTAGATAGTCTGGCCCGGAAAGCATGTACACTTCATATTTCCAGTTCTGTGGTGTATTCCTTGCTTCCAAAGGATAACCCTTTTATAGAACATATTTAACGTCACTACAACTGGTGTCTGGGAGTGTGTGGCGGCCGTAAATAGTCTCCCTGCCCTACATCATAGTGTAGCTTATATTTTCTTGTCCTTTGGGGTCATTGATTCCATTGTGGAATTTTGAAAATATTAGAGGGTCACTGATGAGGCCTAATTGGTGGAAACTAGCTAGTCTGGTCCAGAAACCATGTACACTTCATATTTCCAGTTCTGTGGTGTATTCCTTGCTTCCAAAGGATAACCCTTTTATTGAACATATTTATCGGTACTATAAACTTCGCCAAGCATTTTCAAAATTTTATAGACGTCATTCTGATTTATTGTCAAAATTAAATATTGGAAGTAAGTTAATTGTATCTATTCCTGATCTTTGTTTTACTTCTACTTTTTAAATCCGGATTTTACTTAGTATATAAATTCAGAAAAGGCTGTATTCCTTGCTTCCCCAACCTTGTTTCATCTCTGTAGTTTTTTGAATTGTATGTTCTCGGAGATATTACACTGATGAGTTAGGAAAATAAAAATCAAAAATAAGTTCCTTTAAGAGCAATTAAAATATTTAAAGAAAGAAGATGGGTCATACTACATAGTTTCATGCGGACTAAACAAAATTAGTGTATACCGCGACAGAGGTAAGGGCGAGGATTATGGCCATGAAAACTCGATTTAAGCCCCCCAGTGGAATTGTTTCCACTGACCGTTCCAAGGCGGTTCTTCTGTGGCGGTTTACTTATGTTGTTGTTTGTTACTTACTGTGTGTATCACTTGTGTCTTTTTATTTTGGATCACCATTTGGCCATTTTGTGGGAAAATAACTGTCCTTATGGCCTTCCTTTGTTTAGGTTTCCATTTTGGTCTGGTCGCTTCATGTTTGGTCTGGTCGCTTCATTTTGGTCTGGTCGCTTCATGTTTGTGTTTCTTTCCCTTTGGTCTCACGGCACCAGGAAAAATGGTAACTTTAAACGTAAATCACGTGCGTTTAAACGAAACAATACTAGACTGAAGTGACTGTCAATTATATTATTAAATCATGGACGCCACTCTATGCTTTCATTTTTGAGTTCATTACCCGTTTCTGTTTTACGACTTCTGGACACCGAGGCGAATAAATTCTACGATAGTTCTCATCAGTTATATGATGCGGCTCTCTTAACTAGAGGCTATACTCAGCATACTCTCCGTCCTTACATTGATTCTGAAATTAATCATAAATGCCATTTCTTCAAAATATCCTTCATTAATAAGGGTATGGATTTTATAGATTTGCCCAGTATCTTCCGTGAGAGATCGGTGCTTTCTTCCATTCCTGCTTATTTTCAAAATACTGAAACACCTATAATTTGCTATAAATATAACAAACCTGTTAGATCTATCATTTTTAATTTCAATAAACTTGTTTCAGATCTTGATATTGATACTAATACTCCTGATTCATGTGATTGTAAAAACTCAAAGTATTGCTATCCTGCTGCTGGTCATGTAATTACTGGCAATTTGAAAATTATTCCTGATTCTAGGATAAGGAATATAATTTCTAAAGGACCGAAATATCGGTTTCCTTCTAAAATTGATTTCAGTAAATGTAGAGATGAAATCGCTGCTTCCTTGAATGAATTCGGTAATCGATGGTGTAAGCGAGAGTATGTTGAGCATAAAGCCCTTAAGGACTGGAAACTTAGCATTTTAAAACTAGTGAATAAACGCATTTCTTTCTATTCTCAAGGCCGCTAACAACGTCGTGGTTGTGTGACGGCTCCACTATGTTAACACGCTTAAGCAGGAGCTTGGTGATACTAAGGCTTATGAACTTCAGCCTTTAGCTGAAGAGAGAGCTATAGTAGATAAACATGTTTGTCTTTCAGGCACCAAGTTTGCTGTGTGTGTTAACGAAGGCCAAGACAAGCTTCCTACACTATACTGGTTACCAAAACTTCATAAAAAACCTTACAAAGCACGGTTTATTGCAAATTCTAGCTCTTGCACTACCACTGAACTTTCTAAATTATTAACTTCCTGTCTTACTGCTATTAAAACGCATGTAATTAAATATTGTGATAAAGTCTTTGAAAGATCAGGAAGAAATCTGTTTTGGTCTATAAAAAATTCGAATGAGGTTTTAAATAAATTGAAATCTAGACATTTTCGTGCTTCTAGTCTGTCTACCTACGATTTTTCCACTCTTTACACTACAGTTCCTCATAATCTTATAAAAGAAAAGCTTAATGATTTAATTGAATGGGCTTTTCACAGAGAAGATTCTCTCTATCTTGCATGTAATGTCAGAAATGCATTTTTCACTTCTAAAGAGCATAAGAATTATATACACTTTGGTCATGTCAGAAAGTGTGTGATGCCCTCACCTTTCTACTTGACAATATTTATATTAGATTGGGTACTAAGTTATTTAGACAAATTGTGGGTATTCCGATGGGTACTAATTGCGCACCTCTTGTGGCTGATCTGTTCTTGTATTGTTATGAAAGAGACTTCATTTTGTCGCTTTCCATTGATAACCAATCTGAAATTATTGAAGCTTTTAGCTCTACTTCTAGATATTTAGACGATTTATTAAATATTGGTAATACCTATTTTGATGGTTTGATCAGTCAGATTTACCCCCTAGAACTTCAGTTAAATAAAGCAAATTCTTCTGATACCGAGGCCCCGTTTTTGGATTTACATCTATCTATTGTAGATGGATTTGTTTCGTGCAAAATTTATGATAAACGCGATGACTTTGATTTTGAGATTGTAAATTTTCCTTTTGTGGATGGTGATGTTCCTCGTGCGCCATCCTATGGCGTTTATATTTCGCAATTAATTCGATTTGCTAGAGTGTGTAGTCATGTAACTGACTTCAACACTCGTAATAAATTATTAACGGCGAAACTCCTTTATCAGGGTTATCGATACCATAAACTACGCAAAGTAGAAGTAAAACAAAGATCAGGAATTGATACAATTATCTTACTCCACCCATAAAAGACACCAAAGGGAAAGAAATACAAACATTAAGCGACCAGACCATAATGGAAACCTAAACAAAGGAAGGCCATAAGGACAGTTACTTTCCCACCCAATGGCCATATGGCCATCCAAAACCAAAAGACACAAGTGATACACACAGTAAGTAACAAACAACAACATAAATAAATCGCCACAGAAGAGCCGCCTTGGAACGGTCAGTGGAAGATTTCCACTGGGGGGCTTAAATCGATTTTACGTGGCAAAGCCTTTTCAAAATTTTATAGACGCCATTCTGATTTAATTTCAAAATTCAATATTGGACTTAAATCTCTTCTGCAACAAGGTCTATCGGAACCCGAATTTTATGGTGACTTAGTATATAAATTCAGAAAAATATATAACCGCAATGACTTCAGCACCCAATTTCGTAAAATCATTCTTCGATATAAAAAGATTGGGTACAACATGGATATTATACGACAGACTGCATGCATGGTAGTTAACCCAATCACGGTTGGCAACTTTGCTTCCCTCTTTAATTGCACGCCGGTGGGTCAGGCCTCAGATTCTATGACGTAAAATCGATTTAAGCCCCCCAGTGGAAATCTTCCACTGACCGTTCCGAGGCGGCTCTTCTGTGGCGATTTATTTATGTTGTTGTTTGTTACTTACTGTGTGTATCACTTGTGTCTTTCAATTTTGGATGGCCATATGGCCATTTTGTGGGAAAGTAACTGTCCATATGGCCTTCCTTTGTTTAGGTTTCCATTATGGTCTGGTCGCTTAATGTTTGTATTTCTTTCCCTTTGGTGTCTTTTATGGATGGAGTAAGTTAATTGTATCAATTCCTGATCTTTGTTTTACTTCTACTTTCCAACGTAAAGGCTTATTGAGAATTAGAGAGATAATGTTGGTTGGTGCCTGATGCTCTGTCTCTGGTCGGGCTCATCGGAGTCTAACTGTTGGTTTTCTTTTGCTCCAGCATTTCAGTGGTTTCTTGCTGTCGAGTCCTCACCGTTGTCCCACCTCTGTGGTTCTTTGATTTTTGTGTTCACGGAGATGTTGCACTGATGAGTTAGGAGGCCTTCATGCGGACTGAACAAATTATTTGTCTAAATCGCGACGGAAGTAAGGGCGAGGATTGTGGCCACGTAAAATCGATTTAAGCCCCCCAATGGAAATCTTCCACTGACCGTTCCAAGGCGGCTCTTCTGTGGCGATTTATTTATGTTGTTCTTTGTTACTCACTGTGTGTATCACTTGTGTCTTTTAATTTTGGATGGCCATATGGCCATTTTGTGGGAAAGTAACTGTCCTTATGGCCTTCCTTTGTTTAGGTTTCCATTGTGGTCTGGTCGCTTAATGTTTGTATTTCTTTCCCTTTGGTGTCTTTTATGGGTGGAGTGGGTCAATTGTATCAATTCCTGATCTTTGTTTTACTTCTACTTTGATGTGTGGAGTAAGTTAATTGTATCGATTCCTGATCTTTGTTTTACTTCTACTTTTTAAATCTCTTCTCCAACAAGGTCTATCGGAATCCGAATTTGACTTCGTATATAAATTCAGAAAAGGCTGTATTCCTTGCTTTCAAAGGACAACCCTTTTATAGAACATATTTTACTGAGAATTAGAGCGATCTAATTCAATGTAATGTTGGTTGGTGCCTGATACTCTTTCTCTGGTTGGGCCCATCAGAGTCTAACTGTTGGTTTTCTTTTGCTCCGGCATTTCAGTGGTTTCCTGCTGTCATCTCTGTGGTTGTTTGATTTTTTTTTGTTCACGGAGATGTTGCACTGATTAGTTAGGTTACCTTTATGCAGACGGAACAAATTATTTGTTTAAATCACGACGGAAGTAAGGGCGAGGACTGTGACCACGTAACAGCGACTTAAGCCCCCAGTGGAATTCGTTTCCGCTGACCGTTCCAAGGCGGTTCTTCTGTCGCGGTTTATTTTTGCTATAACTCACATAACTCACATAACTGGAACACCGGAACAGGCTATCTAGCCTATGAAGGGGCCGCATTCTGGTAATAATCTCTGGGTTTTGGTCCGGGGTCGTAGCACCAGGGGTTGAACTTGTATGGATGGTCTTACGACATGAAAACCGTAACAAAGGAAAGATGCATAGCCTGAAAAAATCCCCGCCTATGGTGGGATTCGAACCCGGGCCGCTCGGGTGATAGTCCAGTGCTCTAACCGCTGAGCCAAAGAGTCGACTCCCTGACGCAGTTGTCAGAGAGTGGTTTTAAACCTAGAAGCTATGCATATGATGTACCAAGGAAGATAATGGAAGGGTGGTAATGCTGTCCGTAACACACCCCCTCTTCAGGGAAGTCATCATACATGATGACGAGAAGCCAACTTCGACATGAAGTCATTTTCGGCATATAAAGTCCGATCCCGGACGAGCCCCCATTTTACGAAATGAAAGCCGTAAGAGATGGAACTTCCAAAGTGAGTTTAAACTAGTCCACTTCTAGATATTTAGATGATTTATTAAATATTGATAATACTTATTTCGATGGTTTGATCAGTCAGATTTACCCCCAGAACTTCAGTTAAATAAAGCAAATTCTTCTGATACCGAGGCCCCGTTTTTGGATTTACGTTTATCTATTGAAGGTGGGTTTATTTCGTGCAAAATTTATGATAAACGAGATGACTGATTTTGAGATTGTAAATTTTCCTTTTTTGGATGGTGATGTTCCTCGCGCGCCATCCTATGGCGTTTATATTTCGCAATTAATTCGATTTGCTAGACTGTGTAGTCATGTATCTGACTTCAACACTCGTAATAAATTATTAACGGCTTAACTTCTTAATCAGGGTTATCGGTACCATAAACTACGCAAAGCATTTTCAAACTTTTATAGACGCCATTCTGATTTAATTTCAAAATTCAATATTGGACTTAAATCTCTTCTGCAACAAGGTCTATCGGAACCCGAATTTCATAGTGACTTAGTATATAAATTCAGAAAAATATATAATCGCAATGACTTCAGCACCCAATTTCGTAAAATCATTCTTCGATATAAAAAGATTGGGTACAACATGGATGCTATATGACAGACTGCATGCATGGTAGTTAACGCAATCACGGTTCGGTTGGCAATTTTGCTTCCCTCTTTAATTGCACGCCGGTGGGTCAGGCCTCAGATTCTATGACAGTTCCAACGTAAAGGCTTATTGAGAATTAGAGAGATCTAATTCAAGGTAATGTTGGTTGGTGCCTGATGCTCTGTCTCTGGTCGGGCCCATCGGAGTCTAACTGTTGGTTTTCTTTTGCTCCAGTATTTCAGTGTTTTTTTTTTTTTTTTGCTGTCGAGTCCTCACCGTTGTCTCACCTCTGTGGTTCTTTGATTATTTGTGTTCACGGAGATGTTGCACTGATGAGTTAAGAGGCCTTCATGCGGACTGAACAGATTACTTGTCTAAACCGCGACGGAAGTAAGGGCGAGGATTGTGGCCAGGTAAAATCGATTTAAGCCCCCCCCCCCCCCGGTGGAATTCTTTCCACTGACCGTTCCAAGGCGTTTCTTCTGTGGCGGTTTATTTATGTTATTGTTTGTTACTACTCAATGTGGGTATCACTTGTGTCTTTTTATTTCGGATGGCTATTTGGCTATTTTGTGGGAAAGTAACTGTCCTTATGGCAGTTAAACTAACCTTTGTTTAGGTTTCCATTATGGTCTGGTCGCTTCATGTTTGTGTTTCATTCCCTTTGGTGTCTTTTATGGATGGAGTAAGTGTATTTGATGGGTGGAGTAAGTTAATTGTATCGATTCCTGATCTTTGTTTTACTTCAACTTTAAAACAGTTCAGGGAGGGTGCTAGTATTACACTTTCTGGTTGTTTTTCTTTGGGTGTTTGTGTCGCTTATATTATTTTATTTTGGATAGCCTATTGGCCATTTTGTGGGAAAGTAACTGTCCTTTAGGAGAATTTAAAAGTACAAACAGTGTATCTGAGGGTCACTGATGAGGCCTAATTGGCCGAAACTAGCTAGTCTGGCCCAGAAAACATGTACACTCCATATTTTTGACTTCTGCGGTGTATTCCTTGCTTCCAAAGGATAACCCTTTTATAGAACATATTTAACTTCATGCCTTCATGCGGACTGAACAAATTATTTGTCTAAATCGCGACGGAAGTAAGGGCGAGGATTGTGGCCACGTAAAATCGATTTAAGCCCCCCAGTGGAAATCTTCCACTGACCGTTCCAAGGCGGCTCTTCTGTGGCGATTTATTTATGTTGTTGTTTGTTACTTTCTGTGTGTATCACTTGTGTCTTTTAATTTTGGATGGCCATATGGCCATTTTGTGGGAAAGTAACTGTCCATATGGCCTTCCTTTGTTTAGGTTTCCATTATGGTCTGGTCGCTTAATGTTTGTATTTCTTTCCCTTTGGTGTCTTTTATGGATGGAGTAAGTTAATTGTATCAATTCCTGATCTTTGTTTTACTTCTACTTTACTACAGCTGGTGTGTGGGAATGTGTGGCGGCGGTAAAACGTGTCCCTGCCCTACATCATAGTGTAGATTATATTTTCTTGTCCTTTGGGATCATTGATTCCATTATGGAATTTTGAAAAATATCTGAGGGTCACTGATGAGGCCTAATTGGCCGAAACTAGCTAGTCTGGCCCAGAAAACATGCACACTCCATATTTTTCACTTCTGTGGTGTATTCCTTGCTTCCAAAGGATAACCCTTTTATAGAACATAATTAGTAAAGTAGAGATTAAAATCAGATAGAAACAATATTTTATGGTTCATGGCATTGGATGATGGAGGGTCCATATGGTCGATCTGAAGGAATCCAGATCGGAGCCAAAAAGCGGCATGAGGAAGGTGATTCCATTGTACCACAGCCAAGGGAAAGCAACTGTATTTATAGTAACTGGCAGTAGTAGGGATTTGAATGTAGTGCATAGTATGCATATTTTTTGGTAGTTCTGATTGGATGTCGGATGCATGTAGGGAGCGGAATCTCGACAAGGCCTTATAGAACAATATGAGGCGAGCATCGGCCCGCCTCTGTTCCAATGATCTCCATCCCAGGGTATTTAGCATCTGGGTTACACTTCTATATGAAGAGTAGTCATCTAGCTGCTCTTCTTTGCACCTGTTCAACCTTATTTATAGCAAACGCTTTACTGTAGAGAGACTGGAACAACATACTTAGGCACCCAAATCTCGCCTGGAATCTCGTTCAGTTTCTCGCGATAATCCGCCATCTTTACAGAGTTCATGAGAATTGTATTCCTATCCAAAAATTGCTTCTCAAAGCCAAAAGGAGTTAAAGACCTATTAAAACAGAAACACAAAATGCGTCGAAATAATTTTAAAAAGCTCTTTTCGAAGACCGATGCATCAAACGCTGAAGTTTGGTCGCGGGAAAGTTTCGAAACTACGTCGCGCGTTTAAATTAACTGAAACGGACCGCACTGAGCCGCAAAGGTAAGACGGTAAAACCAAGCACCGCGACTGGACCAACGGGTAACCGGAGCATTTGCCGAAGCATTTACCGCAACTTCTCGGTAGGGTGGAAAATACTTCTCGTCTGGCCAAGCAATTTAAACTTTTCACAAACTATCACTCAGGGGTATAAAATAAAGCCCTCGGAATTGTATGAGACACAATGAGCTATCTGACTAACTTTGGATTTCTACCGTCCCAAGATTTACAAATGATTATTAGCCCCAAATCTATAGTATAACGAAGTGCTTCAGGGTACTTTAAAGTGCAAAGTTTCAAAGCAGTAATTGCCTGTTACAAATCTAGCCGCTCTATTCTGAACTTTCTCAATTTCATCATTAAGGACCACTCCACTGGGGTCCCAGATACAACTACCATATTCCAAGATTGGGCGAACAAGACCTTTATATGCTGTCTCTTTTACATCCTGAGGGCACTGATGAAGATTTCGCCTCAGGAAACCAAGCGTTCTATTTGCCTTAGTACACATGTTGCTAAGGTTCCGGGTCGTTTCGCCCGTGGGTCGTTTCGCTCTGAGTCGTTTCGCCCTGATTTTGGGGGTGGGTCGTTTCGCCCTTACCTGGTGAGTCGTTTCGCCCGTGAGTCGTTTCGCCCGTGGGTCGTTTCGCCGCAATTATATTTTATGGGAGTGATAAACGGAATGGATGAGTAAATGGACGGATGGATGAATAAATAAATGAATAAATGGGTGAATGGAGTTGTGCGGTTGTTATATGGACGGACGTACGGATGAACGGCATTTTTAATATACGGAGATAGATAAGTTAATGAATGAATGGAGAGTATTGTTAGCTGGACAAACGGAAATGAATGAATGAATGAATGAAGTGGTGCTTGTGTAGATGGACGGACCGTTTCTAACGAGCACCTGAGCAGAAATATGAAAAATATAAGAATCTTTGATCATAACAAATTTTATTTTTTTTTTTATTTGGTGGTAGAATTTTCCATTATTTGAATAAGCGTGTTTTCGTAATGCTATCTATTAAACAGATTAGTACGATAACACAGCCGTGCGACATAGTGCAGGTTTTCACACCTATAAAATGACTATTTTTTTTTTTTTTTTACTTTTTTATGAAAAGCTGTGGTATTTTTTTCTTATCTATACTGCGAACATATGTTTAGGCGGTTCTAACGAGTACCAACAACCTTTGTCTTGTAGCAGAAATAACAAAAATAATGTATACCCCAATAAACCCCAGTTTTCACCATATAAGATGGGATGTAGGGGATGTTCATTCCACCGACTTGTTAATGTGATGCTATAGTTTCATGTTATGCTTCGTTATATATTTATAATGTAAAATATGTGTTTTGTTACGCATAAAATTATGGGAAAAATGATAAGAAAGTATAAAACGTTATGTTTCTATTCCTACCAAGGCTGAGCTACAGTAGAGTCTGTATAAAAATTAAAACAACTTTTTACACATGACACTTAATGTGTAATATTAATTATTACTCTTTAAGTGACATTTTTGTTAACTTTTACTCAGAGACCAGTGTTTAAAAATATTTTGTTTGTTGAAATTGAGGTTTAACGTCCCCGTCAACACAATTAACGTAATAATGTAACCAGTTATATCACGTCACTATTTGTGCAAAAAGAACAACTGATAAGTATTTAAAATATCATAATAGCAAGTCTATGAAATAACGTCCCCCTAAACCCAACTAAACCCAGCTGGTGTATGGGAATGTGTGGCGGCGGTAAAACGTCTCCCTGCCCTACATTGTGTAGATTATATGTTCTTGTCCTTTGGGATCATTGATTCCGTTGTGGAATTTTGAAAATATTTGAGGGTCACTGATGAGGCCTAATTGGCCGAAACTAGCTTGTCTGGCCCAGAAAACATGTACACTACATATTTTTCACTTCTGTGGTGTATTCCTTGCTTCCAAAGGATAACCCCTTTATAGAACATATTTATACAGTGAAAAATGGGTTTTCGCATATACTTTATTTCTCTTATTTCTGATTCTATAAAAGAGACAATTAGACGGTTCTAATCTAAAATCTATGTTTTGAGCAGAAAGAAATATATGTCACATTTTTGAAATATAAACAGTCATTTTCACAACCATAAATCCCACTTTATTGCAAAGACTTGTTAACCTTATGTGAGCTCGAATATCTTTCTCAAAACGGTGGTAGCGCAGTTGCTCAAACCTGAAGAAGAAGCCATCAGAAGGTCGTCCAGCTGCACCAAACGAGGGCAATTTTTTTCCGGAACTCCCAATACCCCCATCAATCCCTTTACATACCCAAAACAAACAAAACCTCAATCAATAGGGCTTGAAAAAATAAGGGCGAAACGACCCACCTAATCAGGGCGAAACGACCCATGGGCGAAACGACCCAGGGCGAAACGACTCAGGGCGAAACGACCCACGGGCGAAACGACTCATGGGCGAAACGACTCACGGGCGAAACGACCCGAGACCGTTGCTAATATGAGTATTCCATCTCAAGTTGTGTGAGATTGTCACTCCAAGGTATTTAATGGATTCCACATTCTCGAGGACCGTTCCCTCTAAGGTGTAAGAAGCCTCAACTTTATTAGATCTCTTCCTAGTTATCTGCATAATATTGCATTTAACTGGCTGAAATCTCATGCCCCATTTACGTGCCCAACATCCTAATCTATCTATGTCAGCCTGAAGTTTCATTGAGTCATCTGTATGTCTAATTTCCCGGTAACAAACACAGTCATCTGCGAACAGTCTTATTTCTGAGTCAATGTCAGTGGAAATACCATTGATGTACAGGGAGAACAATAGTGGACCAAGAACGGTCCCTTGCGGGACTCCAGACAAAACTGGAGCCCACTCCGAAGATTCACCATTAACAACAACCCGCTGTTAGCAAAGAAAGGAATCTATCCATTTGAGGGTCTTTCCCCCAATTCCATAACCAAATAACTTAGATTTAAGTAGTTCATGAGGAGGTGTAAATGAGTGTGTTTGCTTAAAAGGCAGTGCCTTTATTTCATATTATTTGACTGGGTACATGGGCTCCACACAGGGGAGGCATACTCAAGCTGGGACCTAACAAGGGTAATATAAGTTGTTTCACGTATGCCTTGATGTTTGGAGCGTCACCAAAGACATCGGTGAACTGTCTTGTTGGTGAACTCAGTTAGCTAATCAAGTACACCAAAACAGTTTAGATCAGTTCCAGTTCCTCCTGGAAAAAATGAATTTACAAAGACTTTATCGCGGATTTCAGGTATAGTAGTCAAAAACGGAGAACAACAAAAAAAGTCTTTGTTCCCAAAATGCTCAAATCCACTTCAAGACAAAGTCAACATGCCTTTAATGAATATCATTAGTTTTCGTGCCAAATGACGGGTAGTTTACTTTCTTTCTTTCTTCCGGTTTCGCCTTAACCCCAGGAGGGGACACAGACGGTGTACATTTCATACACTCCAGTTTTGCAGGCTGAAAGCCTACACAGTAATCATGTAATTACGGTAGGGTTCTTTAACCTGCACAGGGGATGGTTCTCCCTGCACAGGGGGCCTCCAGTTAACGTCCCGATCCGAAGGACGGTGCACTTTATGACATTCATCCCTGCAAATGATGCCAATGGAGCGTGTTCGGACACCGAAATTTTTCACACCGCTGCCGGGGTTCGAACCCGGGACCTCTAGCGTCAGAGGCAAGTGCACTAACCACTGAGCTATCACGCTCCACTTAAATCGGTTTAGTGCTTAAATCGGTGTCATATTGTTTGATAATGAGTTTAATATGGTGTTTATGAGTGCAGCTGATGGAGAGCTCAGTGGTTAGTGTACTTGCCTCTTCCTGGTGTGTGTATTTCATGATGTCTCACCAGTAACAATTCTGATTCTCTGATGCTAGAGCCCCTCGGTTCAATCCCTGGCTGCGGTGATTATTTTGGTGTCTGAACATGTTCCATGGAATCATTTGTAGGGCTTATGTCAAAAAGTGCACCGTCCTTTGGATTTGGACTTTAACTGGAGGCCCCCTGTGCAGAAAGAGTCATGCCCTGTACGGATTAAAAACCCCTACCATAATTACATGATTACTGTGTAGGCTTTCATCCTGCAAACATGGAGTATATGTAATGTACACCTGCAAGTAATGGTCAAATTGCAGTATAAGTAGAAAGAATCAGAATTGTTTACTGGTGACATCATTAGACAACCCTTATTGGAAAAGTGAGAATGCATTTTATCCTGCAAACGATTCAGAATACAGTACTAGTGTTTCCCCCAGCTCCTAAAAAGGGCATGGTGCTGGTCAGGAAAAAGGACACTTTCAGCGCGCAAAAATATATAAAAAGGGCACTTCAAATACGAACAGCTGTGTAAAAAAGGCACATTCATTTGCAGCACCTGGCTAAAAGGGCACATCTCTCAACTTGAAGCCAAAAGATCCTTCTCTTACTCTTTGTCTTCAGTGCTAAATTATACTGCCTGTCAAGACATATGTCATATTAACCATTGGTGACATGAAGTTAAAGTTTTGCAAGCAAGCTGATCACTGCTACAAAAAAGACAAGATAAGTTTGGAACATGTTTTGCCCGGTGCGCGGACATTTGCTCACAAGACAATTGCCCACAAGACAGTTGCTCACAAGACAATTGCTCACAAGACAATTGCCCACAACCTTAATGGAAAATAGGACAATTGCTCACAACACATTTTTTCATGATTTTATTTTAAATCATCTATAATTATGGGGACTATGGCCCACAGTTCCCATTCTCTTATACACATAAACACTGACACGACACTGGTCAGGCACACTTTCACACTTCATTTCATTGGTGCCACTCACACTTGTTATCAAAACACAGTTATGACTTCTTAAAGTGATATAATTAAGTTCAATAAACAGGGGGATTATCAGTCAACCATAATTGGTGCCACTCACACTTGTTATCAAAACACAGTTATGACTTCTTAAAGTGATATAATTAAGTTCAATAAACAGGGGGATTATCAGTCAACCATAAAGGTGGACCGTCAAAAAGGCAGCAATTTATTGCTAAAAAGTATCTAATATAGTCCTTATTTAAACAGGCATAACTTTGTTATTTTTTGGTCAATTTCAGTGATTTTTTTACCAAAATATAGGGCAACATTTACTCTATCTGATAAAGGGCATGGCGCTGAAAAAAAGGGCATGGCGCTAGAGAAAAGGGGCATGGCGCGGCGCCATGCTAAATAGGGCTGGGGGAAACACTAAGTACTAAAGTATAAGCATCAGGCGGGTCGTGTACTTCAGCTGAAGCACTGGTTATTGTTTTTCGATTGATATGGTGCCATCTGCTTTGAAAATGATGGTGTCCAATTTTGTTTACTCTTTGAATCTATCCTGCAGCCCATTTTTTGGGCTCTCATTTCAATACATGTGTCCAGAATCCAGGTTTATAGCTATAATCATATAGGCATTTTGTGATAAAATGGATATTTTAATTTTTTATACCCGCTTTTTCGAAGAAAAATGCGGTATATTGTTTTCGTACCACAGTTGAGTCCGGCGTCAGTCCGTCTGTCTGTCCGTCACGTTTCTTGTAAATGGATCTCCTCTGCAACCACTGAAGTTACACTTTTGCAACTTTGCATGTGGATAGTACATGGAATGTAGATGGCAGTGGGCAACTTTTTTGTGACCTTGACCTCAACATGACCCCAAGGTCAAAGGTCAAAAATTATGATTTCATTTCATTCCGTATACTTACCTGTATGTGAAATTACTTCTGGATTATTTCCCTTCTTCTAGCCCACAACTCGCTCTAAAAATAACTAAGGTCAACTCGTGACCCATAAAGTCACGTGACCTATCGAATGACGTGGAAATAGCACGACCTCACTTCAGTTTCTTTTTAGCGTTCCGATAGCCCACACGTGTTTGTGAACAGTGTTTATTATTCAGTGGAAGTTTATTTGATTTGGAATTATTTTGTGGTGGGTTTGTAAGTATGACAGAAGCGTCGCTTCTTTTCGATGGGGACACCCTTGAGGGCGAGGAAAATGTTCCGGGAAGCAGTCGGAGTTCGGAGACGAGGGCCACCCCTTCGAGTTTGCCTCCGAGCGGAAACGAGGCTCCCAAAACTGTCATGGCCGCGCCCAAGTCGCGCAAGAGGAGTAGACAGAGAGTTTCAAGAAACAGCCGTAAATCCGACTTAGAAGACCAAATGGAGGAAAGGATGTGGGCGAGCATCGAGGTGAGGTTTTCTAGTTTTGAGGACAAAATGTTTGGTTTCATGTCAGACTGGCAGAAGCATCAAAATAACTCTCAAAATGTAGCCAGGCCGAGTTCGTCGGCGACGGCAAGTTCAGTTGTCAATTCGGTACAGTGCAACACTTCGGGTGGGTGCCTTCCGACGGCGACAGAAACACGTTCCGACCCCAGTCGTAGGAACATTATTTCTTTGGACAATTCTTTGAATGATGAATTGTTAAATTCTACTAGGTATAGGATTCCTAAACTAACAGAGAGTGCGGAAATTTTCCATTCCTCTCAGAGGGATAGTTCAGACATTGAACAAGAGCAAGATGACCGAGATGATGTCATTTCCTTGCAGCCAGGACAGGCTGAAACTAGAGACTTGGAATTAGATGAGGCATCTAACTTTTCAGAGCGAAATGAAAATGTTTGTAATGATCGTCAATCAGAACAGGTAGACGACAGATTTCTGAAATATAGGACAGAGAGTCCATCTGAGGAAGTCCAACAGGTGTTATTGGACATGTTTGGGGAAGATGCGTGTGGCAAAAAATCAGGTTCTGGGACTGGTGTGTTGCTTGACAAAGCGCAGACTGACATTTTGTCTGAATCATGGAGGATTATTCCGATTAATATGCCTTCAAAATTATCTGCATACAGAGATTCGTATAGAAACTCTTTTCCAGTGCATGAAAAATCAGAAGAATTTCTGAAGGTACCCAGTTTGGATGACATTGCTGAACATTTTCTGATTAAACGTCATTCAGGGAAAGCCACTTTCAAGCGATCAAGAAGTTTGTTTACACCTCATCTAAAGGAAATGGAAAGACTCGCGTTCCAAGGCCAGTCAGCTGCCCGTATGGGCATCATTATGTCATTGTACGAACAAAGAGCTTTAGCTTCTCTGCTTCAGGAACTTCGTCAGGATAGTCCAAATTTAGACGCAGCAACACAAACTGTGCGAGACATATTTGCGATGTCTTCTAAAATTCTGGATCAGCTTGGAAGGACGGGGGCCTATGACCACTTTATTAGGCGGAAAGCAACCATTCTAGACATGGGTGTGGACTCAATAAAGGATGTGGCCAAACATGTTGATTTGCTACCCTTAACTGGTGACGGTGTTCTGGGTAAGGAATTTGAGAATAAACTGAAAGAAAGAAAGGAGAAAAACAAAGAATTTAAGGACCTTGTCCCTGAAATAAAGAGGGACAATTTTCCACCAAAAAGAAAATCTAACTATACTCCTATTGCGAGAGAGCCGAAGCAACCAAGGTTTGACAACAGCAGAAACAGAAACTTCACTCAGAATAGGACTGGGTATTCTACGCCCTTGAGATACGGCAATGACTACAAGTCCACATCTGGATCTTTTGGACAGAGATTCCAAGGTCATCAGAAGAAAGGGGTAAGTTCTTTTCGTGCAAAGCACTCAAATAAATGACTTGGAAATAAAGAAGGGTCAGTATCCAGAGATACCAGTAGGGGGTCGTCTCAAATTTTTCACCGATCAATGGAAACAAATAACAGACGACAAATGGGTTCTTTCAACCACAGCAAAAGGATACAAACTAGAGTTTCAGAGCCTACCTCCTTTTTCAGGGATCAGAGAAACTCCTGTGAATGCAAAAAAATCACGATATTTTGTGTCTAGAGGTAGAAAGTTTGCTCGAAAAAGCAGCGATAGAACCTGTGCCTTTTGCAGATCGTCACCAAGGTTTTTACAGTACCTTCTTTTTGGTTCCAAAAAAATCGGGAGAATTCAGAGCAGTGATAAATTTGAGACCCCTCAATCAGTATCTCAAAACTCAGCATTTCAGAATGGATACCATGAAAACAGTTCTAAATCTGGTAAAGAAAGGAGATTGGGCTTTCTCTGTCGACCTAAAAGATGCATATTTTCACATATTAGTACATCCAAGTCACAGAAAGTACCTCAGATTTTGTTTAAAGGGGAAAGCCTATCAGTACCGAGCCCTGGCATTCGGCCCCAAAACATCCCCAAGGGTTTTTACAAAAGTAGTATCTGTGGCGGCAGCTCATTTAAGAATGCAGAGCATAAGATTAGCAATATATCTAGACGACTGGTTAGCACTAAATGCCATCAGACAAATGCTACTCAGAGACAGACACAGAATATTAAATCTCCTCTCTCGACTTGGTTTTCTGATAAATGCAGAAAAGTCAAATCTAGATCCGACTCAGGATATAACATACATAGGGGGAAGATTTCTGTTAGACAAGGGAATTGTCATGCCAACTCCAGACAGAATGGTAAAATTACAGGAATTTACAACAATGTTGATGGGAAACACAGTGTCAGCAAGACAGTACCTACAAACACTAGGTGTAATGGCCTCATGTATAGAGATAATTCCGAATGCGAGATTATACATGAGACCAGTACAGCTACATCTGTTACACTGGTGGAAACCTGTTTCCAGAGATTTGGAGGCATTGATTCCAAAATCTCAGCATTTGCTAGACCATTTGAAATGGTGGTTACAGGAAGCCAACATAGCAAGGGGCAGATCACTGCTTCAGAGCCATGTAAACAAGGTAATAGCCACCGATGCATCCAATCAGGGATGGGGTGGAAATTTAGACCATCAAATTGTGCAGGGTCAGTGGTCAACTGCAGAGAAGAAATTTCACATAAATTGTCTGGAGATGGAGGCAGTTACAATGTATCTTGACCATCCGAAATTTTCTCCCCCAGTTAGTGAATCAGTCTGTTCTAATCAGGAGCGATTCATCAACAGTGGTACAATACTTAAATCGACAAGGCGGGACACGGTCCCCTCGATTGTGCTACAAAACTTGGGAACTTTGGCAAATGGCAATCAAAAACAACATCTCTTTGAAAGCTGTGCATATAGCCGGGAAATTGAACATACTTCCGGACCAATTGAGCAGAATAGTAATAAGACCAACAGAATGGACATTGAACGATGCAGTTCTTTGGGAAATTTTTCAAATTTGGGAGAAACCAATGATAGATCTCTTTGCATCGTGTCACAACAAGAAGATGGACATCTTCTGCACTTGGGACCAGCATCCCCAAGCGTTAGTTGTAGATGCTTTTTCAATAAGTTGGAATCGAATGTTTGCGTATGCATTCCCTCCCATTCGCCTAATTCCCAAAGTTTTGCAACACATGAGTCTAGGTCATTGTCAGGTCATTCTAATAGCCCCACAGTGGCCAAGGAGACATTGGTATCCGGATCTTCTGAGGTTATGCATTGCCAACCCCATCAAATTACCTCTCAGACAGGACTTATTGAGACAACCAAACTCAATAATACACCATCCGGATCCCAAGGTCTTCAGTCTGAATGCATGGTTGCTATCGACAGACAAAAGGCTTTTCTCAGTGTGTTAGAAGTTTACTGTC
The DNA here is from genome assembly GCA_963580285.1 of Lucinisca nassula. Lineage (NCBI taxonomy): Eukaryota > Metazoa > Mollusca > Bivalvia > Lucinida > Lucinidae > Lucinisca > Lucinisca nassula. Next base: position 177,217,747 of record OY757014.1, on the reverse strand, counting down.
AGCCTCATGGAGGTCAGGGACACAAAAGGACTACTCTGGTAAATTCAAGCAGTTAAGTAGCTGGTGTCGTGGAAAACAGATTGATACATATTCAGCATCTTTGACTGATTGTGCAGAGTTTCTTACTTTTCTCTTTCATAAGGGATTACAGTATAGCACGATAGCAGGTTACCGTTCCATGTTATCTTCTGTTTTACAGCCAGTGAATAATGTTCCAGTGGGTCAGCATCCACATATTATAAGGTTGTTGAAAGGGGTTTTCAATTTACGACCACCAACTACAAAGCTTTTGCCAGAGTGGGACTTACCCTTAGTTCTGAAATTTCTGCAGAAACCACCGTTTGAACCATTGTTTTCAATTCCATTGAAATATCTTACATGGAAATGTCTTTTTCTCGTAGCAATCACAACATTCCGCAGGACGAGCGACATCCAAGCGTTAAAGCTGGGAGCGGGCAATGTGTCATTACAGAACAGAGGAGTTACTTTTATCAGACAAGGCCTTTCTAAGACGGATAGGCAGAGACATGTGAATTCAATGATATTTGTACTGTCTTTTTCTCAAGACAAAACGTTGGACCCAGTAAGGGTACTGAAAGTGTATTTGAAGAGAACTAAAAAGTTCAGGAACTTTGGTACTGATCAAGGAAAGTTTTCCTTATTCTTGTCTTTTGTTGAACCACATAGACCAGTTACAGCTCAGACAATTGCTAAATGGCTGGTAAAGTTGTTAAAATTGGCTTATGATGATCCTAGTTTGGCAGTGAAAGCCCATTCCACAAGGGCTTTGGGACCATCTTGGGCCCTATTTAATGGAGCATCTTTGAACAACATTTTAAATGCTGCAGATTGGTCGCGAGAGTCGACATTCATCAAATTTTATCTTCGTGATGTGAATGCTTCAGTACTCAATTGCTGAGTGGAAAAGTAAAAAAAAAAAAAAAAACGTTTTAAATGTACATTATAAGATTTACGTGTAAAGCAGACTTCTTGAGGGAGAATTGTCACCAATGGAGGAGTCATATGTTGATAATGTAAAGGGTTTTTAAGGAAGAGGAAGTTCTTTTTAGCGAGTTAGTATAGAGAAAGCTTCCGAATGTAAATAGATTCTTAAGGATTAGTACACGACAGGAGATAGTGACATGCTAATCCATGTACAGAATTGTTATAATGTTATTACATGTATGGGAAATGTGTTATATGGGACTTTGGTAAATTTGTAAAAAGTGAACTATAACATGGATACATGAAAGTAGTCCAAAGGAACATACAGTGGTGCCAGAAAGTGCAGTGCGGAAAGATACAGAACCACAGCATGGCATACATGGTATGTATGATTACTTAAAAATCAATCCAGAAGTAATTTCACATACAGGTAAGTATACGGAATGAAATGAAATTTGTAGATTTGTTAACAAATCATAATTTTGTGAATGGAGTATACTTACCTGTATGTACTACCCTCCCTCCTCCCCTTTCAGTATCCTTCCTTGTTAGGTGGGCTATCGGCCGCCTATTTGGGAAACTGAAGTGAGGTCGTGGTATTTCCACGTCATTCGATAGGTCACGTGACTTTATGGGTCACGAGTTGACCTTAGTTATTTTTAGAGCGAGTTGTGGGCTAGAAGAAGGGAAATAATCCAGAAGTAATTTCACATACAGGTAAGTATACTCCATTAACAAAATTATGATTTGTTAACAAATCTACAAATTTTATGCATGAAAAGTTATTAAAGTATTTGTGACACTCAGCAAAAATATATAAACTAAAATACAAGACACATACATGTATTTTTCTCTACTTTCATTTTCATATTGTCCGATTGTTGTGATTCTGTCCTATCTACACACTATAGTTCGTATCAACATCGACGTTGATGCGTTGTGTGTCAGTAGATTTTGGGTGTTTAATCCTTTTTGTTCCAAATGGAATCTTCCTCCTAATATATAGCATGAGTCCATTTAAAAATTTAGGGGCAACAGGTTGTGTTTCTCTTCACATGGATGAACTTTTTACAAACAGTGTAGTCCCTGATCAGATGCCTGATCTGGGGCTGCACTGTTCGTCAGGATACGCATTGTGGGGTTTCTTGTACAAAATGGGTTATTTTTTTGTTTGATTTGAGGCTTAACGTCCCCATCAATACTAGAGAGGTCATTTTGGAGACGTTGCTTCCAATTTTGTGGGACTTTTTGCCCGACATTTGAGATGAAATGACTTCTCAGGCCCTGCTGCCCAATGAAACCAATAGGGTTTATAAGCATGGCCGGTCTGACTCGCACCGCTTTGCATGGGCAGGTTTAGATCCTCTAAGGGGTTTACCAGTACTTGTGTGCGGTCAGATTTCAGCTCTGCGGGGAAGCATCATGCAGCCCATCTATTTCTTCAAGCCCTGATGGGCGGGGGCCGTAAAAATGAAAGGTACATTTGGCCATTTCAAGCATAAAGGGTCTTTGAGCATATGCCATCAGTTATTGCATACCGCTTTTCTCAGTCTGTGTAAAGAATCTTTCAGGGAAGCGGTGTAGGGGATGGTGAGGGCTGATCTGACAAAATGCCGTCATACGGTTGAGCATTCTGATCCAAGTTTAAAACTGCTTGCACATGCTTGATGGCCTAGGTAGCCTAACTAAATAATTTAGGTGTTTGTTAACACGGTTAACAAGCATCTAGGAGCAGTCTGATCAGGGTGTATGCAAAAATATGTTTGTAAAGTTTCCAAGGAGATTAACAGGGCCATTCATAACAAAAATTTTCAGATCATGACATGCAGTTTTTCTTGGCATTTTAGAGGTTAGAAACTATTCCATGTTTAACTTAACAGACAGAATAACCTAGTTCAAGGCAGACTTATAAAATTGGAGGGAACGCCTGCAGTCGTCCAAAAGTTTGTGGTCACAAAGGAAAACTGACTTGTACTATTTGGTCACAAGATATGAATGTGTTTTACCCTTTGAATCTATCCTGCAGCCCATTTTTTGGGCTCTCATTTCAATACATGTGTCCAGAATCCAGGTTTATAGCTATAATCATATAGGCATTTTGTGATAAAATGGATATTTTAATTTTTTATACCCGCTTTTTCGAAGAAAAATGCGGTATATTGTTTTCGTACCACAGTTGAGTCCGGCGTCAGTCCGTCTGTCTGTCCATCACGTTTCTTGTAAATGGATCTCCTCTGCAACCACTGAAGTTACACTTTTGCAACTTTGCATGTGGATAGTACATGGAATGTAGATGGCAGTGGGCAACTTTTTTGTGACCTTGACCTCAACATGACCCCAAGGTCAAAGGTCAAAAATTATGATTTGCCATATCTCCTAAACTATTTGGAGTTACACTACTGAACCTTTTCTTATTGGATGGTCCTTGGAATATAGAATATGTCAGGTTACTTTTGGTGTGACCTTGACCCCAAGGTCAAAGGTCAAAAAGTATGATTTTGCCATATCTGCTAAACTATTAGAGTTACACTTCTGAAACTTTAGTTATTGGATGGCCTTTGGAATATAGAATAAATTTGGATACTTTTGGTGTGACCTTGGCCTCAACATGACCCCAAGGTCAAAGGTCAAAAATTATGATTTGCCATATCTCCTAAACTATTGGAGTTACACTTCTGAAACTTTGCTTATTGGATGCTCCTTGGAATATAGAATATGTTGGGCTACGTTTGTAGTGGCCTTGACCCCAAGGTCAAAGGTCAAAAAGTATGACTTTGCCATATCTTCTAAACTTTTGGAGTTACACTTCTGAAACTTGGTTATTGGATGGCTGTTGGAATATAGAATAAATTGGGATACTTTAGGTGGACCTCAACATAACCCCAAGGTTAAAGGTCAAAAAGTATGACTTTGCCATATCTTCTTAACTATAAGAGTTACACTTCTGAAACTTTGCTTATCACTTGGATGTTCTTTGCAACTTTTTTTAACTTACTTGTAGTTTTGGCTAGCTAATACATAGTCATTAGTGTTATTCATAGAAAAAGCGGGTATTTGCGATGGTATAATCGACTGCTGATCTAGTTTATGATTGATATGGTGCCATCTGATTTGAAAATGATTACGTCCAATTTTGTTCACGCCTGGAGCCAATGTTGGGCTCGAATTTCAATATATGACCCTGAATCAATATCTGTAATCTTTAAGGATTCTCATGCTATAATTGAGTTTTTTGGCTTTGTTTGATTGATTTGGAACCATACTGTATGAAACTGACTGGGCTTAATTGTTTACCCCTGGATCCCAAATAAATGGGCTCCCATTTCAAACAAACGCTCTCAGAGTTTATTTAGGTAGCTTATGATTTTCGAGTTTAAAATTGAGATTGTTTTTTTTTTTTTTTTGCTTAATTTGATTGTTTCAAGGCCACGTGTTTAAGTTTACTACCACTGGAGCCAATTTTAGGGAATGGGAGCCCATTTTTGAAAATGGGCTCCAATTTCAGTACAATGGGCCAAGAGGCATATAATGGGGTAATCAACATTACATAGTAATTTTGTGCTAAAATGCATTTCTTGCTTTATTTGGTTGATTTGTGACCATGCTTTTTGAAACTGAGTGGGCTTAAATTTTCTGTCTTCTTAGTCAGCAGCTTAACCCTTGTCCTGCTGAGCCCAGATATGCTTTATTTTCCAAACAAGGAAGATCCAGATCAGATGGCTTCGTCAGAAGCCATCTGATCAGGATCTACGTTGTTTGCCATTCAGGTTGTGAATTTGTTACAATAATTTGCATCAAGTAATCTGATTGGTTGATAATCAGTAGTGGGTGTCGCAGATTAAAATATTCAGCAGGACAAGTGTTAAGTCTATATGGTATCCGTGCTGAAATTCCGCTAAGTATGGTGCAAATTGGACACTCTGGGCAAAATGTACCTTTTTTGATACTCTCATAGGGATAGGGGTAACCTTTTAAAATCATCTTTCCTGAAACCAGGTCTTTGATACAGTGAAATTCCGCTATTAAGACCACCTAAGATTAATTCTGCTTTAAAAAAGCTTATTTAGTAGGTTTCAGTTATTCTTTCTTTGTGTTTTCTGCATACAGTGTCCTCTGGTCATGGACCACCTTTGGGACTGTTCAAAAGTGGTCTTAAAGACCACTTTTGAACAGTCCCAAAGGTGGTCTTAATATAGGAATTTTACTGTCTTTGGCATGAAGCTTCATCTAGTGGACCTCTTGCCTTCATTCACAGTTTCCTTGTTTTCTCTAAACATAGCTTATGATTTTCTGGTCCATCATGGCCCTCTTGTTTGTTTCTTATGAAAGGTAAATTGAATTTTTCAGAGCTTGTTGTGCAAAAGAGCCAAAGCAAGATGTATTTATACTACAGCACCGAGAAACTATCTGATCCCCATTGTTGTAGAGCAAACAGGGAGAGGAGAGAGGTCTTATGATATCTACTCCAGGTTACTTAAGGAAAGAATTATTTGTGTGATGGGACCTGTAAGTACACATAGCAACAAAATGGAATCTATTTTGTGATGACTGAAGGATAATTTTTTTTCAGTTCTCCATATATATCTCTGTTGTGTGTATTCATTTGAACCACCTCACCCAGATGGTTAAATTAACCCTTCTCTTGCTGAATATTCATTTAAGCCACACCCATTTCTGTCTATCAACCAATCAAATCACTTGATGTAATTTATTGCTACAAATTCATAAATTGAATGTCAAACAGTGTAGATCCTGATCAGATGGCTTCTTCAGAAGCCATCTGATCTGGATCTACACTGTTTGCAAAGATAGGGGTTGTCGTGAACAGCAAGATAAGGGTTAACCCTTTACCACTCAGATACGTGTTTTTACGTGTCTGCGCCCCCCCCCCCCCATTTTAAGCCCCAGAAGCACATAAAATCTGCATTTCTACCCCTGGATAGTTAAGTTTGCTTTAGGATTTGTTGGGCAAAAAAGTGACCTGATTTTTCGCGCGCCTCCCCACTAAAAATATTCCTGGGGGGGGGGGGTTGAAGGGGGGCGACGCCCCCCTCACATCCCGAAAAATTTTGGGTTTATGGCCCAACCGGCCGCTAAAATTTGTATCTGAGGGTGTCTGGGGTCAAACATGCCTGAAAATTGATGCTGATAAAACATGCTGCAAACAGTGAAAATGGTTAGTGCCAACCACCTTAATGGTTGCCTTGACAGCTGTGTGAAGATTAAAATGTGGTCCAAAATTCATGTGAAAACACACTTTTTGCCAACTTTGAGATGCCCCCTCTTTACCATGACAACAATCATCAAGTCATGAAAGGTTGCATTTGAAAGGCTACTGCCCAATGAACATTCATACCGAGTTTGGTGTAAAACAGACCATCCATTATGAATCAATGGCTAGTTGAAGTTGCTGTCAGGTGCAACACTGTGAAAATCAGTGAAATTGACAAAATCCCTGAGTGGTAAAGGGTTAAAGAGCTACAATGTTGGTTATTAAGGAGACCTGAAAATAGTTATCCTTCAATTATCACAAAATATAATTGTTGCAAAATATCCCAGAAGTCGAAAGGGAATTTGGTGATAATCAAGGGATAATTTTTGTCAATTTTCCATAAAAATCTGTGTTGTGGGTATTCATTAGAACTGTCTCATTGAGGCAATTCTAATGAATACCCAAAACTAAGGCTGACATAAATTCCACAAAAACGATTATCATTTCTGATTTGCTTTTACCGGCAATCGATTACTTGATAGGTACAATTTACTACCCATAGTTATGCCTAAGATAGCTGGATGAGTGGCAAACAGTGCAGACCTTGATGAGACGCCGTATTATGCGGCATCTCATCTGGGTCTACCCTGTTTGCTCAGGCCTGTCTGTTCAAGTATACATATGGTAAAGTGCAACATATGGTAAGAGTAATGCTCAGACAGAAAGCCAGACAGGTAAAATAATGACAAAAACCTTAGCGATTACTAATCGATTATCGATCGCAATGACAGGACTGATAATCGATTATCTTTTCAGCTCCGATTAGCCAGCCCTACCCACAACATGGGCTTATAAGGAGAAATAAGGAAAATTATCCTTCAGTTATCACCAAATACCACCTAATCTGTTGCTGTGAATGAGTGTTTGAGTTTTACGTCCCACAAACAGCTTAGGTCATACGGAGACTGGCCTTGGTTTAAAGGCTCATCCGAAAGTCTGGAGAAGCCTGGGATCTATCCGGCGACCCCTGGTTTACAGGGCGAGTTGCGTAACCACGCCACCACGGGGGCTTCTATCTGTTGCTGCGAGCCAAACTCTAATGGTTCAAACATATTTGGAGCTATAAAGAAAATATGTTCTGGACAGGGTTAGTTCTAGCCATAGTGGGTTAATCATAGTGCAAAGTAATGAGGCTCCCATCCATTGGGGCTTGGAGAAATAGACTGGGCTGCATGATGCTTCCACGCAGAGCTAAAACCGATCACACTTGAGTACTGCTAAACCACTTAGAGGGTCTAATCCTGCCCAGTGAAACTGGTGTGTATCAGACTCCCCGCATATAAACTCTTTCAGTTTGTTTGGGCGGTAGCGGGTGAGATGTCTTCCATCTCAGTGTCAGGTAAAAGTCCCACAAAATTGGAAGCAGCATCTCCAAAATGACCAAAACAGTGTTGATGGGGATGTATAACTGCAATTTAAACAAACAATTGAGGCAGTATGGGAATAATTTATAGATATGGTAGATCTTCTAGATAATAGTGGTATGTTGTGAGACCTCAAGGAGTCATTTCTAACAAGTACAATGACATACATGTATGTTTTTATAAAAAATAGTATTACCGTAATGATCCCAAGTATTGGTACAGAGAGGCCTAGGCAAACAGCTCAGACCCAGATCAGACTGTTCCTGAAGGAGCAGTCTGATCAGGGTCTACACTGTTTGCCACCCCTGCAGTACCTTTTGGACTTTTGTTTGATTATACCCCCGGCATACAAAGTATGCAATGGGGGTATATAGTTTTTGTCATTTCCGTCTGTGTGTCCGTAAACAATTATTTTGTGTCAAAGATATCTCAGGAACTGCTTCACATAGAAACTTGAAATTTTGCACACATGATCAGTATGACTACTTTTATTGTGGGAAAGAAAATAAGGGCCAAGGGGTCAGGCCTTTTAGAGTTATTTCCCTTTGTAGTTCTTGTTTGAGCTGAGGCGATGGCCCTGGCCGGGGGTATATGTGCCCCACTGGGCACTTTTTCTAGTTTTTTTGTTTGATTTGATGTTTAATGTTCCCGTCAACACTATAAAGGTCATTTTGGAGACATTGCTTCCAATTTTGTGGGAGTTTTACCCGACATTGAGATGAAATGACATCTCAAGCCCTGTCGCCCAACAAAACCAATAGGGTTTATAAGCATGGAAGGTCCGACTCACACCGCTTTGCCTGGGCAGGTTGAGATCCTCTTAGCCGTTTACTAGTACTCATGTGGGGTAGGATTCAGCTCTGCTTGGAAGCATCATGCAGCCCATTTATTTCTTCAAGTCCCAATCATGGCCCCGCCCATCGGTGCTTGAAGAAATAGATGGGCTGCATGATGCTTCCACGCAGACTGACTGCACACGAGTACTGATAAACCACTTAGAGGATCTAAGCCTGCCCAGGCAAAGCGGTGTGAGACATAACATCCATGCTTATAAACCCTATGTTTCATTGGGCGGCATGGCTTGAGATGTCATTTCATCTCACTGCATAGACCGCATAGATGAACCATCTGGGGAGGCAACTCTAAGTCTTACAAAAATATTTTTTGTTGCATGTTTATGTTGTCTGTTAATGTCGTCTACTGCATCTTTTTGCAGACTTTTCAAACGTAGAATTTTGCATAAAGGCAAACAGTTTGGAACATGATCAGACTTCTTCTATTGGGGAGAAGTCTGATCAGGGTCCACACTGTTTGCAACAATGACTTTATCAGTAATCAGCTAACAACAAAGCAGAAGACAATTGTTGTGATGAGCTACTAAAGGGGCTTCTTAAGGGTAACAAATGGACAGTTTTTTCATTTGAAAGCAACAAGAAAGTCCATAAAATTTGTCTTTCTGGTCACAAGAGCTGTCATCAGACAGAATAGCTCACCTGGAATGGTATTTTAGTCTGTGACATTGCAGTCATGAGCAGGTGTTGGAGTATTGCTGAATTAAAAACCTTGGAATCATGTGAAACATCACACAAAAATAAATCAAATCCATCATCAGGACTGTTAAAACTTTTTATGTTAACCCTAACCAGTATCTTGCTGTTCGCGACAATCCCTATCTTTGGAAACAGTGTAGATCCAGATCAGATGGCTTCTGAAGAAGCCATCTGATCAGGATCTACACTGTTTGACATTCAGTTTAGGAATTTGTAGGAATAAATTACATCAAGTAATCTGATTGGTTCAAAGTCAGAAATGGGTGTGGTTAAACTGAATATTCAGCAAGATAAGGGTTAACTTTCACTCTAAAATAGTTGTGGATCATGGGCAGAGTGAGGATGCAATATTACTAGACTTATACCTATCATAACTTTGTTTATTTGGAGTTTAACAGCCTAGTCAACACTATTTAGGTCATATTGAGCCTGTCAGTTTACCTACCCATACTTTACCTTGACAGGCATAATTGTATTGATTCCGGATCATTGCCTTCACTTCTGTTTCTTATACCTAAGTGGTTAACCAGTACAGTGCGCATTCTTTTGACAATTGCCCTTCTTGAATCTGCTGGAGAGAGGATGGCCATAGCAAAGATTTCATGATCGATCTCCAGGAAAGAATGTTGCCATCCCTGCAGGGATGAATTCACAACCACCTGATCACCAGTAAGGTGGGCATCGAACTGAGCTACTGTTACCTATCATAATACTAAATAAAATTCAATCCATCATATGGTAGTTGCTATTAACTTAACCCTTAAGACACCATGTTAAGACACCATGCAGTCTGTTTATGTCGTCCTCTGCATCTTCTTGGAAACTTCTTCTTCTTGAATCTATTTTTGGGTACAGGCAAACATTGCGAACCATAATCATACTGCTCCTGAAGGTCCACACTGTATGCAACAATGACTTTTAAGTAACCAGCAAACAACAAAGCAGACAACAATTGTTGTGACTAACATCATGAAAGTTAAGCCCAGAACTTGTTCAAAGTGTAATGTTTTCCTATTTCAGATAACAGATGACCTGTCCAGTGTTGTGATAGCCCAGTTGTTATACCTACAGTCAGAGAGCACAAAGAAAGCTGTTCACATGTACATTAACAGTCCAGGTACTCCTGGGTCCAGTTGTTCATAGCCTTGTTAGCTTAACAAGCTTGTTCCTGGACATTTTGTTAACTGTTCTAGCAAGTACAATACCGGTATACAAAAATTTGGAATTTTTGCAGAAAAAATGCGAGTAGCTTTTGCTACTCATTTTTTTCAGCAAAAATATTTGTATATTTGCCATAATAAATGATCAAAGCTTTAACTGTTTGTTAACTAATCACATCATTAGTTTTTAAAAACTGGGCCCAGATCAGATTTTTCGTTAACACATTGATAACAACATTTGGTAAAACAGTGTTGGGTTGACTGTTTACATAAAGGATAAAGATCAAACAACAGCAACAACAAACAAAATGTTTTTAGCTCACCTGTCACGTAGTGACGAGGTGAGCTTTTGGGATCACTTTTTGTGCGTCCGTGCGTGCGTCCGTCCGTGCGTGCGTGCGTGCGTAAACTTTTTCTTCAAACGTCATCTCCTCCTAAGCCACTGATCAGATTTTGACCAAACTTCACATGAATGATCCTTAGGTGGTCCCCTTTCAAAGTTGTTCAAATGGTTTGGGTCCGTTGCACATCTAGGTCACAGGAGCCAAAAATAGATTTTTTTCACCGAAAACTTAAAAAGCTTCTTCTCTGAAACCACAAGGCCCAGGTCTTTTATATTTGGTATGAAGCTTCATCTAGTGGACCCCTACCAAGATTGTTCAAATTAAAGTCCTTGGCCCAAAAATGCCCCCGCCCTGGGGCCCTTTGGTTTTGCATGGGCTTATATAGGGAAAATCTTTAAAAATCTTCTTCTCTGAAACCGCAAGGCCTAGGTCTTTGATATTTGGTATGAAGCTTCATCTAGTGGACCCCTACCAAGATTGTTCAAATTATAGTGCTGGGGCCAAAAATGCCCCCGCCCTGGGGCCCTTTGGTTTTACATAGGCTTATATAGGGAAAATCTTTAAAAATCTTCTTCTCTAAAAACCGCAAGGCCCAGGTCTTTGATCTTTGGTATGAAGCTTCATCTAGTGGACCCCTACCAAGATTGTTCAAATTATAGTGCTGGGGCCAAAAATGCCCCGCCCCGGGGCCAAAAATGCCTCCGCCCCGGGGCCCTTTGGTTTTACATGGGCTTATATATAATACAATATACAATACAAACTGTTTATTCGGCATAAAACATTCACAAGATTGTTCAAATTATAGTGCTGGTGCCAAAAATGCCCCCGCCCCGGGGCCCTTTGGTTTTACATAGGCTTATATATTGAAAATCTTTAAAAATCTTCTTCTCTGAAACCTCAAGGCCCAGGTCTTTGATATTTGGTATGAAGCTTCATGTTGTGGACCTATACCAAGATTGTTCAAATTATAGCCCTGGTGCCAAAAATGCCCCCACTCCGGGGCCCTTTGGTTTTACATAGACTTATATAGGGAAAATCTTGAAAAATCTTCTTCTCTGAAACAACAAGGCCTAGGTCTTTGATATTTGGTATGAAGCTTCATCTAGTGGACCTCTACCAAGATTGTTCAAATTATAGCCCTGAGACCAAATATGCCCCCGCCTCTGGGGGGGCCCTTTGGTTTTACATAGACATGTATAGGGAAAATCTTTAAAAATCTTCTGTGAAACCATAAGGCCTAGGTCTTTGATATTTGTTGTAAAATTTCATTAAGTGGACATCTACCAAGATTGTTCAAATTATAGCCCTGGGGCCAAAAATGCCCCCGCCCCAAGACCATATAGGGAAATCTTTAAAAGTCTTCTTCTCTGAAACTTTGATATTTGGTGTGAAACTTCATCTAATGGACCTCTATCAAGGTTGTTTAAATTATAGCCCTGAGGCCAAAAATGCCCCCACCATGGGGCCATTTGGTTTTACATAGGCTTATGTAGGGAATATCTTTAAAAAAATCTTTTTCTCTGAAACCGCAAGGCCCATGTCTTTGATATTTGTTGTGTAGCTTCATCTAGTGGACTTTCCCCAAGATTGTTCAAATTATAGCCTTTGTTGATATTTGGTATGAAGCTTCACCTATTTAGACCTCCCTCAACATTATGCACATTATAGCCCTGGGGTCAATAATGGCCCTCCCCGGGGCCCACTTGTTACTCTATGGATCAGGTGAGCGATCCAGGGCCATCATGGCCCTCTTGTTTTGAAACAGTGATACCCAGGGACAGCATATTTCAAAATGACTTCTACTCCTAAACAACCATACCGATTTGGAAATAATTTCACTGAAATGTTCCTTTTGTCAAAGCAACCAAAATTGCTCAAATGCTCCACTCCAATTTACATTACCTACTGTTTCATTTGGAGAAATATGGATCAGGGGAGCTATCCATGGCAATCATGGCCCTCTTGTTTCTTCTCCAAACATAGATTGAGGGTGCTCGGTAGGACTGCCTTAATTAGGCAGTTCTAATGAGTACTCACAATCTGTTTTCGTGCAGGTTGTAAAAAACAATATCTCTGTAAATCCCCATTTTTACAGGGCTGTTCAGTGCATAGATTTGTTTATGTTCATTTTGATAACACACCCATGCGGAACAGGTCATTCCTTAATATTTTTTCTGATGAAAAAATGTGATATTATTCTTATTTATGCTCAAAAACAGGTTGTGGGCAATCATTGGAACCAATTCATAGAGGCTTTCTAAAGAGTACCCACAGCTAATGACTAGGACAAGAAATAAGGGAAATAATGTTTACCTCCATGAACCCCAGTTTTCTCTATATGAAGTGGGGTTGAGAGGTGTGTACATTACATTATATTGTAAACCTAATGACCGTTATGGAAAGAGTTCTGTCCCTCTTATGGGGACACTCAGACAGAAATGAAATAACGTTTGTCGTGAACAGCAGGATAAGAGTTAAAAATCCCAACAGATAACAATTTTAACACCCTTCTCCTGCTGAATAAATTAATGTTGCCACACCCATTTCTGACAATCAATCAAATTACTTGATATAATGTATGCAAACTGAATGACAGGGGGTGTAGATCCTGATCAGATGGTATCTTCTGATCTGGATCCTGTTGGGGTTGTAATGTGAAGCAGGAGAAGGGTATATTGAACTTCAAACCGCTTATTACAATTTTTGGCTACTGTTAGAAGTTTGTTTTTAACTCTGGGTTGTCTGTTAAGGGCAAGTCGATAAGTAACCAGCCTAAAGACCGAGGTGACCAAGATTTTCATGCCTTGTTTCAATACATATTTTAGGCATGAGGGCAAAATTGCACACTTATCGTGTCATTCACTCCTAAGACATTGAACGTCAAACATGGCTAGCGACACAAAAGAAAGCCTTTCATCAAAAGTTGAGTACCTTGCGGTATTTGAAAGGGAAAACAGGTCAGGAAATACATTTCGAGTTGACCAATGTCTATGGGTCTTCTGCACCATCATATGCACAGGTTAAATTCTGGGTTGGGGAATTCAAAAATTGGTAGACCATCTTTAGAAAACGAAACCAGGTCTGAGCTCCCATCAGATGATGAAGAAATGTGCAACAAAGTACGGGATCTGGTGTACTCTGATAGGGGAATTAAGGTGGAAGAAATAGAGAATGCATTACATAGTTCACATGGTTGAGTTTCAACAATTTTACATGATCACTTGGGTATGTGCAAGCTAACAGCCTGTTGGGTCCCCAAATCCCTTAGCGATGAGCAAATGGCAACCAAAGCATCAGTATGCAGCACATTGTTGAAGCGGTTTAGGTCAATGGAAGATGATTTTCTTTCACTTCTGGTGTCTGCAGATGAGACCTTGTCCAGTATTATGAGCCAGAGAATAAAACTCAGTCACCAGTGGCTAGTACCGGGGCCTCTGAGGCCAAAGAAGTTCAAAACGCAATGGTCTGCTGGCAAGGTGATGGCAACTGTATTTTGGGACACAGGAATTTCTAGTAAAGAATGGTACAATAACAGGTGCATGTTATGCATATTTGCTCAACCAACTTCGAACTTTATCTGAAAAACACTGTGGTAAACTCTCCAAAGGGATTCTGCTCCAACAGGACAATGCAGGAGTCCACACTTGCAAAATTGAAATGGATGCAGATGAGCAGAATGGGTACGAGCTAATACCGCACCCCGCTTATTCTCAGGACTTAGCTCCTGTTGAAATTTTTCCTATTCACAAACTTGAAAATGGATATCCGTGGACCTCATTCCCGGTCCAACAAAGAAGTCGTGGCTGCAGTTGGGGAGGGGGTCGGAGACAAGGACCCTGGTTTCTTCAGTTCTGGGCTGATGATACTGGAACAGCGTTGGTCCAAGTGTATCATTCTAGAGGGCAAGTACATCGCCCAGAAATAAGTCAGGCTGGTTTTTTATTGACTCGCCCTCCTATAATGTATAGAATAAGTTATCAGGTTATCACCAAGATACACTCATATTGTGACATGGTTATGTGGTTCGGTATAAAGATGGATCCCAAAAATGTATAGATCATATATAAAAATGACTATAAATGTTTTTTTTTTATATATACATGTAATCTATACATATTTGTTTGGATATAACAATGTTGTTTGACTATTAACCCTTTTTGTACTAGATGGAATCTTCCTCATATATAGCAGGAGTCCATTTCGAAATTTAGGGGTGAAAGGTTATGTTTTCTTCAAAATTAATTTAGGAAATGGCTTAACGTTTTGCAAACAGGCCCTGATCAGGCAGCAAAATGTTAGGGAACAAATACTGTCCTTATTACGAGGCTCCTCTATATGAGCCCCGCCAAGCGAATTTGTGTCTTCGAGCATTCCGTCATGACAAGGGTTATGGCTTTCTGTCTGAAGGTTCCTCTTGATTCACTGCTTGTATGAGCGAGCAGCGAAGGTTCTGGCGAGACTGCGCGGATGCGCAGGCTCGCCTGAACCTTCGCTGCTCGCATAGGGGATAAGTACCAAAATCGCTTGATGGGGCCCATATGATCTGCTACATATTTCAGGAGGGGTGATATCAAGCGGTCTAGGAATATATGATACAATGCAGTATATACAGCCTCCTGTCGCTACGTGGTGTGTAGGTCAGTGTTGTAGTATGGCCTCACTGTTGCTAGCATCTGGTGCTCCTGGAATGAGATATTCACTGCCAAACTCTAAAATAATGATGCATCAACCTTCAGGTGGTTTTCAGGTAGGTATACATCTTTATAATACTGCTTTTATGGCATGGTCTTAAGATCCCAGAAATATAGCGATATTTCTAGGATGGGCCCCAACCCATTTTATGATAGAACTGTTAGTGATATGCTAAAATTGCATTTAGTTTTAGCTGGCCCCCTATGAAATTCATTTGAATCTCATGTTTATATGCTCCAAGATGGTTAAGAGGGATACCTGGGTGTCCAGATGGCCCATTAAAATTTGAAAAGGCCCATTAAAATTTTATATTTTACATGCATTTGACTAGGATATGAGCCCTGGGCCTATTTTAAAAGCCCATCTAATTTTGGGCCTGAAATATTCCTGAAAATGTATAGATCATATAAAAAATGACGGCTATAAAAGGTCATTTTCTATATGATCTATGCATTTTTATAATGCTATATAATTGTTTTTGCTATGGGTCCCAACAATAGTGATTCAGGAGGTTTTGATGTAGTTTTAAACTTTTAATATACTAAATATGATCATGTTAAAAAGTCGTAAACCCCACTTAATGCATATGCCTACTGTAAAATAATTGCGATATTGTAAAATATTTGCATAATGCAAAATACTTGCATATAAATGTAAAATATTTGCAATAGCGACAAATCACCTAAAAGGGCTGTTTTTAATGGAAAGAATGTGTTCTCTTGTGGAGCAGATTCTTTTCTTTTAAGGGAAAATCCCATTTCAGAGAAAGATGGTTTTACATAGGTTTTCATTATTGTGTATAGTAATATTTTTGCTTTATTTAGTACACAGAAGTTTGTTTGTTTGATTTGAGATTTAACATCCCAATCAACACTGTTTAGATCATTTTAGAGATGCTTCACCCAATTTTGTGGGACTTTCACCCAACATTGAGACAAAATGACATCTCTAGCCCTGCAGTGTATGCATGGATGGTCGGACTTGCACCACTTAGCCTGGGCAGGCTTAGACCTTCTAAGAGGTATAGCAAGTACACAGAGTATAAAGGCAAATGTTGCAGCATCTCCAAAATGATTTAAATCATGTTGATGGGGACGAAACACCTCAACACAACAACAACAACAAAAAAAAAATCCTCTGAAAATGCGGGATTGCCATTTTAAGATTGTGATATACTGAAAAACCTCACATGTATGTGTTATCTTAATTATTCACTTGAAGACAGTCTTGCCTGCCCGAAAGCTGAGTCGGATGTGCAGCTGGTGATCAGGAGGTCATGGGTTCTGTACCTACAGGGGTTGGCGACATTCTTTAGTGGTGATTGACCATGAAATGTTTTTTTGTCTGTCAGTCTCTCCCTTTTGCTGGTTCAAAAAGGGCACTTGTGCACTGTACTGGTAAATTGTTTGTGTATAAAAAATAAAAGTGAAGGCACTGGTCAGGAATGGATACAATTAATCCACAGCTCCCATCAGAGACACCAAAGGGAAATAAAAACAAACATGAAATAACTAGACCGTAATGGAAACATCAATAGCAGAAAGCCAAAAGGACAGTTACTTTCCCACAAAATGGCCGATAGGCTATCCAAAACAAAAAGATATAAGCAATACACACACTCAAAGACAAACATTACAAAAATAAATTGCGACAGAAGAACTGCCTTGGAACAGTCAGTGAAATGAAGTTCACTGGGTGGCTTAAATCGATTTTACACAGCCGCAATCCTCACCCTTAATTCCATTGCGATTTATACAAAGCCTGCCCTGGAAAAGTATGGATATGTAAACTGACCGACTTGAAATGATCTAAACGGTATTGACTGGGCCATTAAACTCCATACAAACAATTCAGGAAAGTCAAGCACTGCTTATGGTTGGTCAGTTGGCCTTTTGCTAGGTACACTGTTTGTTTTGTCCAGATGATCAGCTTCATAAGAGCGAACAACTATAAGAAAATGCCAGCTGGGCCTCCATTGCCTAATGGGTAAGAGCGCTGACCCTCATTAGTCTCTCAGCGCTGTGGTTCATGCCTCGCTCGGGCCACATGTGAGACGCCAAGTTCTGCAATGAAAGGTAAGGTGGTTCTTCTCTGGTTACTGTGGTTTTCGCCCACCTTTGATTAAGGATTGGCTCGACATAAGTGAAATAATCTTGGAAGGGCTGTAAAACCTGAAAAAAAAAAGCCAAATATGTACAGGAAATTTATACCCCAAAATGCATTTTCATCTTCAGAGTTGTTCATATTTTGATATTTTGTTCCAGGGACAAGCAACAGACATACAGATTCAAGCTGAAGAGATAATAAAATTAAAGAAACAATTGAACCAGATCTATGTCAAACACACTAGTCAGCCTTTTGAAGTTATAGGTAGGTTGCTGCCCAGATTTACATAATAAAATTAAAGAAACAATGGAACAGATCTACCGTATTCGACCTATTTACCGCACATGCTCCTATAAGCGCACACCCATGCTTTTTCTGGAAAAAATACACAAGCGCACACTTTACAGTAACCTCCCAACAAATTCATATTGAGTTTTGCTGCATCTTTGACCCGGACAATCATATGTATATGCGGTGAACCCCTATGCTGAAATTCAACTCTATAAAATAATCATATCGGAAGCTTTTTTTTCGTATTGAGTGTGCGCTTATTAGGTAGATTTTTCACCACAATATTTTCATACAATTTTGAAAAGACTAAGCGCATGGTGCCGTAAATAGGTCGAATACGGTATGTCAAACACACTAGTCAGCCTTTTGAAGTTATAGGTAGGTTGCTGCCCAGATTTACATAATAAAATTAAAGAAACAATGGAACAGATCCATGTCAAACACATTAGTCAACCTTCAGAAGTTATAGGTAGCTTGCTGCCCAGATTTACATAATGGGAAACCCCAATGGTTACAACATGGATGGGTTGTTTACCCTAGCTAATTCAAACTCACTCTTCAAGTCTTGAGCCCTTAGATAATTCTGCCATAGCTCCAAATATCTGTATAAGGTTTCTTCTATCTCTAAAAGGTATGTTGTGGGGACTCATTAAAATGGCCTCACTTCTAAAAGGTATGCTGTGGGGACTCATTAAAATGGCCTCAGTGAGGCCATTTTAATGAGTCACCACAACATATCTTTATTTTATAGAAGATGGAAATAAATAGCTAAATTATGCGTCCTGACCTAGTGCTGTGGTTAAACAATGGGTGTTTGAGTCATTTAAGGTTGACCGTATTTGTTAGCAAGGGTATTGTTTGTTTCTTTGGAGTTTTAATAACCTTAACAAATTTAAGCAGTTCAGTATTTCAAATTGAGCTGGTCAGTTTACCAAACCAAACTATTTCTTCTGAGGCAGTTCTAAGGAGCACCGACAACCTATGATTAAGTACAGTAGAATTCCTTTATTAAGACCACCTTTGTGACTGTTCAAAAGTGGTCTTTAAGAGCACTTTTACAACTGAAACTTTCTAAATAAGCTTTTTAAAGCAGAATTAGTCTCAATTTTTGGTGGTCTTAATAGTGAAATTTTAATGTATAAATAAGAAAAAAATATCACAAATTTTCATCAGAAAGATAACCATTCCAGAGAAATGAAAACATGCAGTCACATGGATGTGTTTTTACAGTGGTTTACTCATTTACTCTTATTCGGGCGATTCTGATGAGTAAGCTTTTTGATGCTCAGGAAGAGAGTCCTGAATTATCACAGTTAAGCCTCCTGACTGTCACTATGATTATATCTCCAGTGTGTTGGAGCCATTAATGTGTACCATGATAATAGCTTCATCTATATTTTAATCACTCAGTAGACAAGCAATTTGGTTTGATCATTATGTCTCCTGCGAAAATTTTTTTTTTCGGAGAGACATATTGTGTTACATGTGGGTTTACGGCGTCCCGCAAACCCCCATGCTGACAAGACAACCGAGCGTGATCTCTGACAGGTGTACGGGCAGCTGTGGGGTAAGGCACAAGAAAGATGTTAGATGAATGACATGAATTATTTACAGTATCTACATACAACACTTACTAACATAAAACATCACAATTTGTTGCTTCTGTAGCCAACTCACGACGTCCGCTCCGAAGGCAAAACAATGTTCTGTGCTCGGAACGGGTGACGTGAATACCTACAGAAGCAAACAACCAAAACAACAACAAAAACAAAAAAAGAAACAACACAAGACGCGACTGGCCAGTTTATAACTTAGGGTGAATCCCCCACTCGCGTGACACTTCCTCTCGCGAACTAGTAGAACTAGTCTATCAACATAGTTGATAATCTTAGGTTTAGCGATCACGTTTGCTGATCAGAGGTTTAGTGATCGTCTAAATGACCTGCAGGTTAATTGACCTCTTCCATGGTCTCACATTTGTTTACAACGAACAATGATCTAGATTCTGCTTCTACCCTGGTAGGCGCTGATTACGGCGGTCTGTCCGCCCTTGCTGGACCCTAACGCCTAGCATCGTACCAGTACCTGCTGCTATGAAGCAGGGAGCAGCAGGTCACACATTGTTGTGCCTTTCAATATACTTTCTATTTCCCCGTCACAATGTTGTGTTCACTCTTACAACTTGACCTGCTGCTGAAGTGTTGGTTTTTTTCAGGGCTTATATATCTATGAATACTACCGGAAAATCATGCCTACTCATATTACCTTGCTCAATTCGTGGCGAGGTGGAGATACCGGCCACAAACAAAGCCAGATAGCAAAAATCGAGTAGATAATGGATTTGCGTTCAAATAGTATATTTCCCATAGGAAAAATTGATGAAACGACCCTATAATCAATGACATGACTCCTGTCAAAACGAACACCCACACAACACGTGACGGGAATAAAAATCATATGGCACAATTTGGCGGTTGGCGATTTTTAGGCAAATTCTATAAGACTCGGCCTTTTAGCGGCCCCCTGTATTGTAAAAACAGCTCTCTATAAACCACTCATGCATACATCGTATGATATGTGCATGACTTGTTCATGGAGCCGCACAGTTTGCGTACCATATTTCACCTAAAATATTTCACTCGCACCGCCCTACCATATATCTACTAAAATAATTTAGATGTGCATAAGCACCAGAGAGGTTTCCTATTCCATCTCGTAACATATTGTTTTTCCCCCGGGCGTCTGTCTGTCTGTCCGGCCATCTGTCTGTCCATCTGTCACACATTTGTGTCCGCCCCATAACTTGAAAGCCGTTCAAGCTATCTTCACGAAACTTCATATAAATATTATTCAATATTAGACAACGTGCAGTGCGAAAGAACTATAACTCTCACTTTTATACTTTTTGAATTATCACCCTTGGAATTGTGTTGGTATGTATGTATGTATGGTCAAATCGTGTCCGGTCAATAACTTTCTTATTTTCAGATGGATTTTAAAATTACTTGGCAGAAATATTAACAACCATGTGACGATGTGTGGTGCACATGAGGCAGGTCGGTACCTCAAAGGTCAAGGTCATATGTAGGGGTCAAAGGTCAAAAAAGGGGCCTTTTTTCATATTTGGTCAATAACCTTCTTATTTTTCGATGGATTTTGAAATCACTTGGCAGAAATGTGAACCACCATAAGAGGGTGTATGCGTGCATGACCCAGGTTGGTACCTCAAAGGTCAAGGTCATACTTAGAGATCAAAGGTAAAAAAAGGGGCCTTTTTTTCGTGTTTTGTCTATAACTTTCTTATTTTTAGATAGAATTTTAAGTTACTTGGCAAAAATGTTAACTATCATGAAACGATGGTGTTGCATGCATGATTCAGTTTGGTACCTCAAATGTCAAGATCATACATAGAGGTCAAAGGTAAAAAAGGGGCCTTTTTTTCGTGTTTGGTCAACTTTCTTATATTTAGATGGATTTTGAAATTGACTGAAATGTTAACCACCATGAGACGATGTGTTGCGTGAATGACCCAGGTTGGTACCTCAAAGGTCAATGTCATACTTAGAGGTCAAAGGTAAAAAAGGGGCCTTTTTTGTGTTTGGTCAATAACTGTCATATTATAGATGGATTTTGAAATTACTTGGCAGAAATGTTAACCACCATGAGACGATGTGTTGCGTGCATGATCCTAGTTGGTACCTCCAATGTCAAGGTTGTACTAAGAGGTCAAAGGACAAAAAAGGGGCCTTTTTCAGTGTTCAGTCAATAACTTTCTTATTCCTGGAAAGATTGTGAAATTACTTGGCAGAAATGTTAACCATCATGAGACAATGTGTTGCACGCTAGACCAGGGTGGATACCTCCAAGGTCAAGGTCATTCTAAGAGGTCAGAGGTAAAAAAAAGTTTTTTAGCTCACCAGGGCCGAAGGCTCTAGGGGAGCTTATAGTATAGTATAGTCATCCGCCGTCTGTCAGTCACCACCTTTGACCAGTTATATCTCTGCAGCCTGCAGGCTGATCTCAATCATTTCTTATCTGTAGCATCCCTTGGGTGGGGCAACGAGGAATTTAGCTTTTTATCAAAATTGAATGAAAACTTTGGTTGCTATGGCAATCCAAATTACCCATAGACTTACAATGGAAAATGCTTGTCATCACCGTAGCACCTTCAGTTTTGATCCGATTTTTCTGAAACTTATATGTAAGGTGGCTGAGGATAAACGCTCAGATGAGTTCGAAATCTGGCCAAGTCGGCCAATTAATCATAGAGTTATGTCCCGTTGATTGCTGAAAAGGCTGATTTTTGACCTTGTCATCACAATAACCCCTTCAGTTTTGATCGGATTTTTCTGAAACTTAAATGAAAGGTGACTGGGAATAAAACCTCGGATGAGTTCGAAATCAGCCCAAGTCGGCCTATTTATCATAGAGTTACGTCCCTTTAATTGCTGAAAATGCAAATATTTGACCTTGTCATCACGGAAGCCCCTTCAGTTTTGTTCGGATCTTTCCAAAACTTATATGTAAGGTGGCTGGGGATAAAAACTTGGATGAGTTCGAAAACCGGCCAAGATGGCCCATTTATTATAGAGTAAAGTCCCTTTGATTGCTAAAAATGCCGTTTTCAGCTCACCTGGGCCGAAGCCTCTAAGGGAACTATAGTATAGTGGGTCGTCCGTCGTCCGTCCGTCCATCCGTCGGTCCACACTTTTGAGCAGCTATATCTCTGCAGCCTGCAGGCTGATCTCAATTATTTCTCATCTGTAGCTGGGGCTTGATGACATAAACTTTTTTTCGAAATCACTCTAAAACTTTGGTTGTTATGGTGACCACAAGGTCCCATAGACTTACTATGGGAAAACGCTTGTCATCACCATAGCTGCTTCAGTTTTGATGGGATCTTTCTGAAACTTATATGTAAGGTGGCTGGGAATATAAACTCAGATGAGTTTGAAAACCGGCCAGGTGGCCCATTTATCGTAGAGTAACGTCTGTTTGATTGCTGAAAATGCCGATTTTTGACCTTGTCATCACCGTAGCCCTTTCAGTTTTGATCGGATCTTTCTGAAACTTATATGTAAGGTGGCTGGGGATAAAACTTCGGATGAGTTCCAATACCGGCCAAGTCGGCCCATTTATCATAGAGTTACCTCCCTTTAAATGATGAACTTGCTGATTCTTTACCTTGTCATCACCGTACCCCTTCAGTTGTGATCGAATCTTTCTGAAACTTATATGTAAGGTGGCTGGGGGTAAGACCTCGGATGAGTTCGAAAACCGGCAAAGTTGGCCCATTTATCTGAAACTTATATATAAGGTGGCTGGGGGTAAAAATTCAGATGTGTTCCAAAACTGGCCAAAGCCCATTGATCATAGAGTTACATCCCCTTTGATTGCTGAAAATGTTGATATTCGACCTTATCACGGTAGCCCCTTCAGTTTTGATCGGATCTTTCTAAGTAGAAGTAAAACAAAGATCAGGAATTGATACAATTAACTTACTCCATCCATAAAAGACATCAAAGGGAAAGAAATACAAACATTAAGCGACCAGACCATAATGGAAACCTAAACAAAGGAAGGCCATATGGACAGTTACTTTCCCACAAAATGGCCATATGGCCATCCAAAATTAAAAGACACAAGTGATACACACAGTAAGTAACAAACAACAACATAAATAAATCGCCACGGAAGAGCCGCCTTGGAACGGTCAGTGGAAGATTTCCACTGGGGGGCTTAAATCGATTTTACGTGGCCACAATCCTCGCCCTTACTTCCGTCGCGATTTAGACAAATAATTTGTTCAGTCCACATGAAGGCCTCCTAACTCATCAGTGCAACATCTCCGTGAACACAGAAATCAAAGAACCACAGAGGTGAGACAACGGTGAGGACTCGACAGCAAGAAACCACTGAAATGCTGGAGCAAAAGAAAACCAACAGTTAGACTCCGATGAGCCCGACCAGAGACAGAGCATCAGGCACCAACCGACATTATCTCTTTAATTTTCAATAAGCCTTTACGTTGGAGCCGTCATAGAATCTGAGGCCTGACCCACTTATTTGTATGGTGGCTGGGGATAAAACCTCGAATGAGTTTGAATATCAGCCAAGTCGGCATATTTATCATAGAGTAACGTCCCTTTGATTGCTGAAAATGCCTATTTTGACCTTTTGGTCACCGTAGCTGCTTCAGTTTTGATCGGATCTTTCTGAAACTTATATGTAAGGTGGCTGGGGAAAAACCTCATCCGGATGAGTTCGAATACCGGCCAAGTCGGCCGATTTATCGTAGAGTAACGTCCCTTTGATTGCTGAAAATGCCAATTTTTTACCTTTGTGATCACCCTAGCCCTTTCAGTTTTGATCTGATCTTTCTGAAACTTATATGTAAGGTGGCTGGGGATAAAAACTAGGATGAGTTCCAATACCGGCCAAGTCGGCCCATTTATCAAAGAGTTACCTCCCTTTGATTGCTGAAAATGCTGATTCTTTACCTTGTCATTAACGAACCCCTTCAGTTTTGATCGGATCTTTCTGAAACTTATATGTAAGGTGGCTGGGGATAAAATCTTGGATGCGTTAAAAAACCGACCAAGTCGGCCCATTTTTCATAGAGTTATGTCCCTTTGATTGCTGAAAATGTCAATTTTTGACCTTGTCATCACCGTAGCCCCTTAAGTTTTGATCGGATCTTTCTGAAATGCATGTGAAAGGCTGCTGGGGATTAAACCTCGGATGAATTCAAAAACCAGCCAAGTTGGCCCATTTATCATAGACTAACATCCCTTTGATTGCTGAAAATGCCAAATTATGACCTTGTAATCACCGTAGCCCCTTCAGTGTTGATGGGATCTTTCTGAAACTTACATGTAAGGTGGCTGGGAATAAAACCTCAGATGAGTTCGAATACCGGCTAAGTCGGCACTTTTATCATAGAGTGACGTGCCTTTGATTGCTGAAAATGCCTATTTTCGACCTTGTCATCACTGCTGCCCCTTCAATTTTGAACGGATCTTCATGAAACTATTAAACAAGGAAGTCAGGCAGAAAAGCTTGGAGGAGTTTTAAAACTCTTGAGGTTTGCATATTTATCATAGAGTAACATCCCTTTGATTGCAGCAGTTAATTGCTTATTTTTGACCTTGTCACACCATAGCCCCTTCAGTTAATATCAGATCTTCCTGAAAGTTACATATAAGCAAGTCAGGAATAAAAGCTTGAATGAGGTTGAAAACCGGTGAGGTCAGCTGATTTATCATAGGTTACAATCTACTTGATTGCAGAAAATGCTTACCATGTCATCAATTTGTCCTCCAATAAATCCTTCAGTAAAGGTTGGCACTTCCTGAAACTTTGAATCTTTTAGCTCAGGTGAGCGATACAGGACCAGCTTGGTCCTCTTATTTTTGTGTCCAGTCAATAACTTTTCTTGTTTCTGGATGGACTTTTTAAAGTAACCATGCAGAAATGTTCACCGTCATTAGACCATAAGTCATGTGCAAGACCAAGGTCCTTACCTCCAATGTCAAGGTCATACCTAGAGGTCAAAGGTAAAAAAGGGACAATCAATAACTTTGTAATTCTTTGATGGATTATGAAATTACTTGGCAGAAATGTTAACCATCATAAGATGATGTATTGTACCTCAAAGGTCAAGGCCATACTTAGAGGTCAAAGGTAAAAAAGGGGCTTTTTTGTGTATGGACAATAATTTTTTTGTGCCCCCGCGTATTCGGAGAATACCGGAAGGGCATTAAGTGTTACCCCTGTCCGTTCGTCCGTGCATCCGTGCGTTCGTTCGTCCGGTGTCCGGGCCATAACTCCTAAACCGTATGGAATATATTCATGAAACTTCACAGTTGCATTCATCACACTGAGACGATGTGTCATGAACAAGGAAGACAACTCTTGCTTTTTGGGTTTTTGAATTATCTGCCCTTGACTTAGTACCATACAGTAAACCGTGTCCGGGCCATAACTCCTAAACCGTATGGAATATATTCATGAAACTTCACAGGTGCATTCATCACACTGAGACGATGTGTCATGAACAAGGAAGACAACTCCTGCTTGTTTAGTTTTTGAATTATCTGCCCTTGACTTACATCCATATATAGTCAAATGGTATGTCGTGTCCGGGCCATAATTCCTGAACCGTATGGAATATATTCATGAAACTTCACAGCTGCATTCATCACACTTAGACGATGTGTCATGAACAAGGAAGACAACTCTTGCGTTTTTGGTTTTTGAATTATCTGCCCTTGACTTAGTACCATATAGTAAACCGTGTCCGGGCCATAACTCCTAAACCGTTTGGAATATATTCATGAAACTTCACAGGTGCATTCATCACACTGAGACGATGTGCCATGAACAAGGAAGACAACTCTTGCATTTTTGGTTTTTGAATTATCTGCCCTTGACTTAGTACCAAATAGTAAACCGTGTCCGGGCCATAACTCCCAAACCATATAGAATATATTCATGAAACTTCAGAGGTGCATTCATCACACTAAGACGATGTGTCATGAACAAGGAAGACAACTCTTGCATTTTTGGTTTTTGGATTATCTGCCCTTGATGCATATATTCTATGATTAATTTGAAGTACATTCGTAATATTTTTATCCCCTCGCACAACATAATTGTGAGGGAGGATATAGCATAACTTCACACAAATGTTCCTTATAAAAAAATCTCGAGCGAGTTCCACTTTCAAGGTCATGACCTGAAGGTCAAGGTCACTGAGGCTATTTTTAGAAAAACTTTGTCATCACTCTAGCGCCTACATTTCTTCACCAATTTCATTATAACTTCACACAAATGTTCCTTATAAAAAAATCTTGATGTGTTAGACTTTCAAGGTCATGACCTCAAGGTCAAGGTCACTGTGGCTATTTTTAGAAAAACTTTGTCATCGCTCTAGCGCCTACATTTCTTCACCAATTTCAATATAACTTCACACAAATGTTCCTTATTAAAAACTCTCGAGCGAGTTCTACTTTCAAGGTCATGACCTCAAGGTCAAGGTCACTGTGTCTATTTTCAGAAAAACTTTGTCATCGCTCTAGCGCCTACATTTCTTCACCAATTTCAATATAACTTCACACAAATGTTTCTTATGACAATATCTTGAGGGAGTTCGACTTTCAAGGTCATGACCTCAAGATCAAGGTCACTGTGGCTATTTTTAGAAAAACTTTGTCATTGTTCAAGCGCCTACATTTCTCCACTGATTTCAATATAACTTCACACAAATGTTTCTTATGACAAAATCTCGAGCAAGTTTGACTTTCAAGGTCATGACCTCGAGGTCAAGGTCACTGTGGCTATTTTTAGAAAAACTTTGCCATCGCTCCAGCGCCTACATTTCTTCACTGATTTCAATATTACTTCACACAAATGTTTCTTATGACAATATCTCGAGCGAGTTCGACTTTAAGGTCATTACCTCAAGGTCAAGGTCACTGTGGCTATTTTTAGAAAAACTTTGTCATCGCTCTAGCGCCTACATTTCTTAACTGATTTCAATATAACGTCACACAAATGTTCCTTATGACAATATCTCGTGCGATTTCGACTTTCAAGGTCAAGGTCACTGTGGCTATTTTTGGAAAAATTTTGTCATCACTCTAGTGCCTATATTTCTTCACCGATTTCAATATAACTTCACACAAATGTTCCTTATGACAATAACTCTAGCGAGTTCCACTTTCAAGGTCAAGGTCACTGTGGCTATTTTTAGAAAAACTTTGTCATCACTCTAGCGCTTACATTTCTTCACTGATTTCAATATAACTTCACACAAATGTTCCTTATGACAATATCTCAAGCCATTTCAACTTTCAAGGTCAAGGTCACAATGGCTATTTTTAGAAAATATTTGTCATCGCTCTAGTGACTACATTTCTTCACTGATTTCAATATAACTTCACACAAATGTTCCTTATGACAATACCTTGAGCAAGTTTGACTTTCAAGGTCAAGGTCACTATGGCTATTTTTAGAAAAACTTTGTCATGGCTCTAGCGCTTACATTTCTTCACCGATTTCAGTATAACTTCACACAAACGTTCCTTATGACAATATCTCGAGCTATTTCAACTTTCAAGGTCAAGGTCACTGTGGCTTTTTTTAGAAAAAACTTTGTCATCGTTCTAGTGCCTATATTTATTGATGGATGTTAAAAGAACTTCATCCAAATGTTTCTTATGATAATATCTCAAGTTGCTTTGACTTTCAAGGTCATGACCTCAAGGTCAAGGTCATTGTGGCTATTTTTAGAAAAACTTTGTCATTGCTCTACCGCCTACATTTATGATTTTAATATAATTTATGATTGATTTGAAGTACATTTGTAATATTTCTTATGAATGGCATTTGGCGGGGGGCATCCGTGTCCTATGGACACTTTTTCTAGTTTATTGTCCCCCGCCTTTGAAGAAAAGCGAGGGGACATAGTATTCGGCTTTCCGTGGTGCGTGGTTCCAAGCTTGTAGTAGGTACCTTGTGAGCGCAACTCCTCCTACAGTTTTAAACTGATCGTTCTGAAATTTTACAGGTGTCTTTATCATGGTTTGAAGTTGTGCATGTGCTTTTTTCAGAATCCTTGAATTAATTTTTTTCCCTTTTTACACATTTTTAACTTAGACTTTTTTGCATGGTTCCGAATTCATAGTAGGTACCTTGTGGGTGCAACTCCTCCTACAGTTTTATACCGATCATTCTGAAATTTTACAGGTGTCTTTATCATGGTTTGAAGTTGTGCATGTGCTTTTTTCAGAATCCTTGAATTACTTTTTTTCACTTTTTTCACATTTTTAACTTAGACTTTTTTTGCATGGTTCCGAATTCATAGTAGGTACCTTGTGGGCGCAACTCCTCCTACAGTTTTATACCGATCATTCTGAAATTTTACAGGTGTCTTTATCATGGTTTGAAGTTGTGCATATGGTTTTTTCAGAATTTTTTAATATTTTTTTTTTCACTTTTTTCACATTTTTAACTTAGACTTTTTTCATGCATCAATTCTGTGAAAGAGTATATAATGTAGTAGGTACCTTGTGAGCGCAACTTCTCCTTCAGTTTTATACCGATCCTTCTGAAACTTTACAGGTGTCTTTATCATGATTTGAAGTTGCGCATATGCTTTTTTCAGAATTCTTTAATTTTTTTCACTCTTTTCACATTTTTAACTTAGACTTTTTTCATGCATCAATTCTATGAAAGACTATAGTGTAGTAGGTACCTTGTGAGGGCAACTCCTCCTACAGTTTAATGCCAATCCTTCCAAAACTGAAAGTTGGTTGAAGTATTGTCTGAAGATATGCATTTGCTTTTTACAGAATCTTAAAATATTTCTTTTCACTTTTTCACATTTTTAACTTAGAGTTTTATTGCCCATCTATAATATGAAACTGGATATGTAGTAGGTACATTGTGAGTGCAACTCCTCCTACAGTTTAAAACTGATCCTTCAGAATCTTTACAGGTGTTTTGATATGGACTGAAAATGTGCATGTGCCTTTTATAGAATCCTTTAATTATTGTTTTTCACTTTCCGCATTAAGTGATTCCAATGGTTGCCTGGTTAACTTACTTCTTTTTTAACCTCACAAATGAAAATAAGGCGGGGGACATAAATTCTCTTTGGAATTTGCTTGTTTTTATTTCTCTGGTTACTTTGCAGAAATGTTCATCTTTATTAGATGATGTGTTGCACACAAGACCAGGGCAATACCTCCAATGTCATGGTCATACTTAGAGGTCAAAAATTGGGGAGACATCTGTGTTTTTGTAGAAAAACAAATTCTAGTTATGCTTGGGTTTTAAAAACATGTCAAACCCTAATCCTTGAGCTAGATTCATTGTGTTGCATCTCTGAGAAATGAATAAGAGAGAGAAATGAGGCAGTAGGAGAGGAGAAAAAGGAAAAGAAAAACGTAGTGAAATTTGAGAAAGATGCATGTGTGTGGTTTTGAATTTGTCAGCCTAGTCAAGACTATTAAGGTCATATTGGCCCAGTCATCAGTTTACTTAACATTACTTTCCAGGGGTAGACCTATACAGCAATCCTTGCTCACTTATGAACTTTGATGAAGAATATTCCCTTCACCATCTTAACTACATTCTTTTTTTTTTTTGAGCCCCCGCTCATAGGGGCTGGAAGAAATATATGGGCTGCATGATGCTTCCACGCAGAGCTGAATCCGGCCCGCACACTAGTACTGGTAAACCGCGTAGAGGATCTAAGCCTGTCCAGGAACCGCGGTGCGAGGCGGACCGTCCATGCTAATAAACCCTATTGGTTTCATTGGGCGACAGGGCTTGAGATGTCATTTCATCTCAATGTCGGGTAAAAGTCCCACAAAATTGGAAGCGACGTCTCCAAAATGACCTTTACAGTGTTGACGGGGACGTTAAACCTCAAATTAAACAAACAAAACTACATTCTTTTTAGCACCTGAGCACGAAGTGCTCATGGTGAGCTATTGTGATCGGTCAATGAAAGTCGTGTGTCGTGCGGCCTCAACAATTTGCTTTAAATGCTAACTCATCCTAAACCCTTGAGCCAATTTCAATAAAACTTCATATAGGAATATTGCTGAGGTGACCCTCTACAAATATAGCCAAAATTGTTTTGCTCCGCTGAACAAGATGGCCGCCAGAGCTAAAAATAGAAAAAACTTTAAACAACAACTTCTCCTGTACCTTAAGGCCAATTTCATTCAAACTTTGTAGGAATGTTGCCTAGGTGACCCTCTACCAAAATAGCTAAAACGTTTCTGCTGTGGTGAACAAAATGGCCACCAGAGCTAAAAATAGAAAATTCTTTAAATGACAACTCCTCCTGTACCCTTGGGCCAAATTAATTCAAACTTCATAGGAATGTTGCTTAGGTGACCCTCTTCTAAAATAGCTAAAACAGTATTGCTTTGATGAACAAAATGGTGACTCCCTAAAGAAATAGCTAAAATCATTCCGCTCTGACTAAAAAGATGGCCACCAGAGCTAAAAATAGAAAAATTCTTCAAACGACTACTCCTCCTTTACCCTTGGGCAATTTCATTCAAACTTCATAGGAATGTTGCTTAGATGACCAACTACCAAAATAACTAAAACGTTTTCGCTCTGATGAGCAAAATGGCTGCCATAGCTAAAAATAGAAAAAATTTATAACTTTGTAAATTTACGTCAAAACGCGAACCCCTCCTCAACCCTTGGGCCAATTTGATTCAAACTTCACAGGAATGTTAGTTAGGTGACTCCCTACCAAAATAGCAACGTGGCGAACAAGATGGCCACAAGAGCTAAAAGTTGAAAAAATCTTCAAACGACAACTCCTCCTTACCCCTTGGGTCAATTTGATTCAAACTTCCCAGGAATATTATGTTGTTGACTCCCTACCAAAATAGCTA
Organism: Lucinisca nassula; assembly: GCA_963580285.1. Lineage (NCBI taxonomy): Eukaryota > Metazoa > Mollusca > Bivalvia > Lucinida > Lucinidae > Lucinisca > Lucinisca nassula. The sequence continues at coordinate 177,186,596 of OY757014.1, read as the reverse complement.
AAATTGTTCCGCTCTAACAAGATGGCCACCAGAGCTAAAAATAGAAAAATCTTCAAAAGACAATTCCTCCTTTCCCCTTGGGCCAATTTGATTCAAACCTCACAGGAATATTATGACGTTGACCCTCTACCATATTAGGTAAAATGATCCCGCTCCGATGAACAAAATGGCCACCAGAGCTAAAAATAGAAATACATTGTAAATTTGCTTCAAACTTCACAGGAATGTTGCCCAGGTGACTCCCTACCAAAATAGTTAAAATCATTCCACTCTGATAAACAAGATGGCCACCAGGGCTAAAAATAGAAAAAACCTTCAAACGACAACTCCTCCTGTACCCTTGGGCCAATTACAGTCAAACTTCATAGGAATGTTGCTTAGATGACTCTCTACCAAATAGGCAAAATGGTCTCGCTCCAATGAACAATATGACCACCAGAGCTAAAAATAGAAAAACATTGTAAATTTGCTTCAAATGTGAACTGTTCCTAAACCCTTGGGTCAATTTGATTCAAACTTCAAAGGAATGTTTCCTAGGTGACACTCTACCAAAATAGCTAAGATCATTCCACTCTGATCAACAAGATGGCCACCAGAGCTAAAAATAGAATGTACAAGAGACAGTGACATTCAGGTGAGCGAATCAGGGCCCTCTTGTTCTATTTCTTGCTGTCTTCCTCTAGCCTCTGTTGCTCTATTTGCAACAGACAGTTCGGAGCTAGAATCGGTCTCACCAGCCATCTTAGAACACACAAATACAGTAGAATTCCTCTATTAAGACCACCTTTGTGACTGTTCAAAAGCAGTCTTTCAGACCACTTTTGAACAGCCCCAAAGGTGGTCTCTGCCGAGAAGACACTGTCTTCAGAAAACACAAAGAAGGAGTAAATGCACACTTTTCAGAAATAAAATCCTTTTAAACCAGAATTAGTCTTAATTTCAGGTGGTCTTAATAGCGGAATTTTACTGTAGTAACATTTCTCAAATATGATTAAGATTGGTCATTGTCAGTGATGACAGAAACTATTATTATTTTCATTATTTCTAGAGTCCAGCATGGAACGTGACAGATGGTTAACTCCCTATGAAGCTAAAGACTTCGGTCTAATAGACACTGTTTTAGAACACCCGCCAACTATAGAGGAAGAGATGAAAGAATCCAAATGACAACAATAAAAGTCTTACCATAAAAAGTCAGGACTTCTTTTTTTTTAAGGGGAATGGATACACCTTCAGGTGAAGCAACTCCTTTAAAAGTATTTTTGTCTCCCCCTGTCAGAAGGGTCACCTCTTTAAAGGAAAGAATTTGCTCTTAGGAGCAAATTCTTTCCTTTAAGAGTAGACTCCTTTTTCAGTGGGACAGAGCTTACAGAAAAGCACACAGCAAGTCCCGAAAGTTGTATCCAGTTGAAAAATGGCAGAAAATCTGCCAGGTATTCCCATTTCCCCTTAAAGGGGATACGATACACACACAGTGGAAGCAGCTCTTTTCAGATTGTTTTTTGTCTGGCTAATCAACAAGGGGAAGAATTATTTCCTTTAAGAATGGACCCGTTTTCATTCTGATAACACATCCTTGGTCCCCCAGCCAACAGGGCTTGAAGAAATAGATGGGCTGCATGATGCTTCCACGCAGAGCTGAGACTGACTGCACACGAGTACTGGTAAACAGCTTAGAGGATCTAAGCCTGCCCAGGCAAAGCGGTGGGAGTTGGCCCGTCCATGCTTATAAACCTTACTGGTTTCATTGGGTGACAGTGCTTGAGATGTCATTTCATCTCAATGTCGGGTAAAAGTCCCACAAAATTGGAAGCAACCTCTCCAAAATGACCTATACGGTGTTGATGGGGACGATAAACCTCAAATCAAACAAACAAATTACACATCCTTACTACATAGTGCATTTTTTTCACATTGCCAAAATGGCTACTTTCCTGATGAAAATCTGTGATTTTTTTCTTATTTTTACTGAGAACAGTTTAAATAGAGTGGGGTTTAGAGGGGTCTTCATTTCACGGACTTGTTCACATGATGTTAAGAGGGACTTTATTTATTGGAAAGCAAACTGGACAACCTGAAAGTTATCTCCCTTGCAAAACATGGCAAAATAGTGTAAAATATGCCTGAATTTCTGCATTTATTTGAATATACCTGTGCAAAGATTTACTTCAAAGCAGAATGTATTTCCATAGGCATGATAACAGTGACAATCTGCAATGGAAGATCAACTGGTTTTTCTCTGGGTACTTTAGTTTTTGCCCATCTGACTAACGATCAGAACCAAAACAAACAAACAAACAAAAACAAGAGGCCCATGGGCCACTATGCTCACCAGAGCTCAGGTGGGCACTGCCCATCCTGCCCAATGGCAGCCATGTATTTTAACATGATATCATTTTAATCCACCAAATGAACCCCCATGTCCAAATGAGCACCCATGTGGACTCAGCATCTGAAAAGTTAGGCCTTTTATGAAGTAGAGGGGGTGGGGCATGGACCCAATGGAGCCCTGGTTGGTATCACTAAATGCGTCTTATCATAAGAAACAAAAATATATATGGTTTAGCAGTGGGGATCTGTAAGGCCTCTTTAACAGTTGAGGGGTTGGGGCATGCCCTGTTGATCCCAGGAAAGCCCAAACTGTTGTCCCTAAATGTGTCTTATCATAAGGACCAAGTATATATATGGTTCAGTGCTGGGAATCTGACCGGTTTCAGAGATTTGAGGCCCTTTTATGAAATAGGAATGGCCCCTGCGGACCCCGCTACAGTAGGTGTGCTAATAATAAGGAACAAGAACATATATGATTATGGGGTGGGGATTTGAATGGTTTCTGAAATATAAAGCCTTTTATGAAATGGAAGGGCGGGGCACATTGCCTCAGCACAAAGAGACCTCCAGGTTGGTGTGATTGAACGAGTCTTATCATAAGGAACAAGTATATGGTTTAGGGGTGGGGATCTGAACTATTTCTGATATATATGGCTTTTAATGAATTAAAGCGGTGTGGCATGGCCTGGGCGTGCCCGGGGGACTCCCAAGCTGGTGTCACTGAATGCGTCTTATCATAAGAAAGATGAATATATATGGTTTAGGGTGGGGCTAAGAACATTCTCTGAGATATAAGGCCTTATGTGAAGTGGAGGGGTGGGGCAAGGCCAAGGGAGACTCCCAGGTTGGTGTCAATGAATGTGTCTTATCATAAGGAACAAGACTATGTATGGTTAAGGGGTGGCCATCTGTAGGGTTTCCGAGATATTGTGATATTATGAAATGGAGGGGGTGGGGCATGGCCCCAGCATATCCCTGGGAACCCCCAGGTTGGTGTTACTGAATGCGTCTTATCATAATGAACAAGAATATATATGGTTTAGGGGTGGGGATCTGAACAGTTTCTGAAATATATGGCCTTTTTTGAAGTGGAGGGGTGGGGCAAGGCCCCAGCGCGTCTCTGAGGACCCCCAGGTTGGTGTCAATGAATGTGTCTTATCATAAGAAGCAAGCATATATATGGTTTATGGGCGGGGATCTGTAAGGTTTCCGAGATATTGGGCCTTTTATCAAATGGAGGGGGTGGGGCATGGCCCCGGTGCATCCAGGGGACTCCCAGGTTGATGTCACTGAATGGGTCTTATCAAAAGGAACAAGAATATATATGGTTTAGGGGTGGGAATCTGAATGGTTTCCGAGATATTGGGCCTTTTATAAAGTTGAGGGGGTGGGGCCTGACCTGTGCACATCCCTGACGACCCCCAGGTTGGTGTTACTGAATGCGTCTTATCAATAGGAACAAGAATATATATGGTTTAGGGGTGGGGATCTGAACAGTTTCTGAGATATATGGCCTTTTGTGAAGTGGAGGGGTGGGGCAAGGCCCCAGCACATCTCTGAGGACCCCCAGGTTGGTGTCAATGAATGTGTCTTATCATAAGAAGCACGCATATATATGGTTTAGGGGCGGGGATCTGTAAGGTTTACGAGATATTGGGCCTTTTATGAAATGGAGGGGGTGGGGCATGGCCCCGGCGCATCCAGGGGACTCCCAGTTTGATGTCACTGAATGGGTCTTATCATAAGGAACAAGAATATATATGGTTTAGGGGTGGGGATCTGAATGGTTTCCGAGATATTGGGCCTTTTATTAAGTGGAGGGGGTGGGGCATGACCTCGGCGCATCCCTGAGGACCCCAAGGTTGGTGTTACTAAATGTGTCTTATCAATAGGAACAAGAATATATATGGTTTAGGGGTCGGGATCTGAATGGTTTCTGAGATATATGGCCTTTTATGAAGTGGAGGGGGTGGGGCATGGCCCCGGCACAACCTGGGGGACCCTCAGGTTGGCATAAAAGCATATGGCTGAAAGAATTTTACTCAAGAAATATTTCTATAAAAGTTTTGTCCAAATATCTGCAATGACTTGGCAGTAAATGCCATTTTTCAATTTTCCCCATTATAAGTCTATGGAAACTCTAAGTTGCCATAGCAACCAAACTAATGGGCCGATTTTCATAAAAAACACAAACTTTCAATCCCCCAGCCCAAGGATGCTACAGATAAAATTTGGGCTGAATCGGTCCAGTGGCTTCAGAGAAGATGTTTGAAAGTGTTGACGTCAGACGACGACGACGACGCCGGACAACTGCCTATCCTATAAGCTCCCCGGGAGCCTTCGGCTCTGGTGAGCTAAAAAAACAGTGAAGATCTGTGCAGAAAATACATTACATGTTATATACAGAATTTATCAAAATTTTTCATTGTGTGATTGATTTAATTTTCACTAAATGAACTCCGAAAATAAGTTTTTTCATGAGTTGCAAATACACAAGTGAAAATACAGTTTACGTTGTCCATTAGTGAAATAAAAATTGATCTTGCACGGAAACAAAATCAGATGCTTTAAATTGCAATAATTGACAATTTCTAAAGCATCAGCTGTTACCACAGAGAACAAATTTTTTCCACTTACTGCTTTACCTCATTTTATATTGGACTAGATGGACTGACGGTTCCTCATACACAGTTACATCTGGGAAAGAATTGAATTCAGCAATACACATTACAGTGAAACTTCGAAAACTCAAACACAGATAGCTTGTTTACCATAGATATTTATCCCCACGTTTTTCAAAGAAAAGTGGAGATACTGTTATTGCCTACGTCTGTCCTTCCTTCCGTCTGTCCAGCGATCTCCTCCTAAACCGTTGTCCGGAATCCAACCGAATTCGATATGTGAGTTGCTTACATTAATGGCTTGCGCGAGATCACGTTCATTTTTGACCCCGCCCCCAGGGGCCCTGGGGAGGGGTCAAAAGGTCAAATTTGCTTAAAACTATGATGTGCTGTACAAGGGCAATGTTTGCAATAAACGTGGTGATTTGCGATGGCGCGCCATCGACTGCAATCTAGTTCGAATTTGTTTTGGTCCCTAGAGAATTCTTCCAATACCTCAAGAGATCCACATATTTGGATTTTAGGGAGGTTTTCCCGATTTGATAGGTAAAAGCTATGCTGTGTGTACTCCATCAGAATCGCCTCAATGAGGCGATTCTAATGAGCACACACAACATACCTTTATTTTTATAGAAGATCATGCAAATATTAAAGTGGCCCCCATTATGCTTCATGAACTGAAACTATGATTAAACCTCAGTAGTTCGAATTATCCTTTTGCCAAACAAATTTTCATGGTTCCAAAGTATTCCAGTTATCGAAGTTTGACTGTATTTCATGGTACACTGAACATGGAAAATATAGAGTCATCTCTTGTGTACTGTCCACTTTTGACCCTTGTCCTGCTGAATAATTAATTTTGCCACAGCCATCGCTGACTATCAACCGATCAGATTTCTTGATATAATGTATTGCTTCAAAGAGGCTATTGGAATGAAAAACAGTCCAGATTCTGATAGGTTAGCTTTTGAGAAGCTATTTGATTTGCATCTACACTGCTTGCAAAGATAGGGGCTGTCATGATCAGCAGGACATGGGAGTAACCCATTTAGTAAGGGAAACCCCGAAACGGGTACGAGGGCAAACAGTGCAGGCCCAGATCAGACGCCGCAGAATGCGGCTTCTGATCAGGGCCTACACTGTTTGCAAAAAGTTAAGCCATTTTCCAAATATATTTTGAAGAAAACACAACCTGACATCACTAAATTTTTAAATGGACTCCTGCTATATATAAGGTACAAAAAGGGTTAAATAAAGAACCTAAATTGTTTAGGTATAACATTGTTTTGGTACAGAACAGCTTAAAGCAGTGCCAATATCTTTTTTCTTTTCATTCAAATTTTTGATCTCTGGCTTGCAAGATTTCAATTATGGTAAAAGGACACGCTTATAGTCAGGCACCATGCATAGGCATGTTCTGTTGTCATCTGACAAATCACTGTCCAGTCTCAATGTTGTTTGTTAAACTTTCATTAAGATTTCAACCCTTTGGTTTGGCAAAATGGCATGTTTTGCATAGCATTGAATGGCAAAAACTACTCACTTCAGCAGATATTGCCCTTGCTACAACTATTTTTATGCCTATACCCTCCGAACTTTTAAGTGTCCGTCCGCCCGCAAGCCAGGGCTCGAGAAACTGAAGAATCCAAATCGGTCCATCCAGATTTCGCCAAAAATTACGGAAATTGCCGATCGGTTTCAGTAATTTCCGTAAACGTCACTGGTGATTTGCTATTTCAAAATGTGTTATTAGCGTCACGAATGACATACCAGTGTTGCTCTTACACTTGTCAACGGATATGAGCACCAGTATCTCAATTATAAACAGCAATTATTGCTCACATCATTCAAATTTCATCTACTTTCATTTTCCCAATATCCGGGTCACTCAGAACCTGAAGACCGCTAAAGGGAAACAACCGATGTGGGGCAGTCAAAGTCCAGTTCGACGGTCACTATATAAACCTTTAAAATATTTCTCTTATTTAATGCATTTTATTTTGCCCAAATTGCTATGTTTACAAATGGCGACCGATTTTGCAGCCACGTGGTCGGAAAATGACGTCATACGGTTTTCGTTTACACAATACACATTAATGCAGTCAAGGACGTAACACACACACATGTTTTATGTCATTGATTTTAATAGAGCGTATTTCTAAAAAAATCGCTTTGAACGGGTTTAAAAATCTAAAACATTTCTTTAATCTCGAACCAAAACATGACCGAACGAGAGTCATTGAAAATCTTACATGGCCGAACTGAGTTTTAAAGAATATAAATACATATTTCACGATTACACAAGCCTGAAACAAATCGCTTTGTCCACAAATGATGACCGATATTGAAGCCACGTGATCGGCAAATCACGTCATGTGTTTTCATTTTAATTCATTCAAGGGTGTAATACACACGTGGTTTATGTTATTGGTTTCAAAGGAGCGCATTTCTTAAATACAAATATCGTTTAGAATGGGTGAAATAAGGCATTTTCCTTCGAAGTCATAACACTCAATGTTCAGACATGACAGGTGTGTATTGAAAATTGCGGCCTGTGAAAAAAAAAAAAAAAAAAATTATATTCAAATACCGGTTCTACAGTAAACCATAAATTAATGACTTGTGTAAACAAACTAGCGTATGTCCTGCATTGTTTGACCTAATTTTCTCACCTTGCCAGCTTGCAGATAACGCCTGAGGCCAGTGTTCACGGTTTAATAATTTTGACACACGGGTCAAATTTCGCTGCGATAAGATCAAAGAATCCGACGTGGACTTGTCCATTTTTCACCTAATTAGATAATTAACCAATCTAACACCTTGTGCTGTAGGCGTATTTTGTGTACATGCTTGGCTTATCAGTGGCAAACGGTCAGCTTATTATTACATATAATGATTAAGCAAAAATTTTCGAACCAATTTTTTTAAAATGTTATAGAATTGTGGACCGATGTTTTAATCTTCTTCTGAAGTCAAAATCGGTTTATGGAAGGCAAATTCGGTCCAGAACCGGAAAACCGACATTTTCTCAAGCCCTGCCGCAAGCGCCTCAAAGTTTTGTGTCTGCTCCATAACTCTTATACTGTTTGAGATATTTTCACTCATTCTGGTTTCATAACTTTTGGAGTATGGCCCTTTGAAGATTGCAAATAGTCATATCAGCAATATATTGATGTCAATTTCAATAAGGGACAGACTAATGCACCTTCACTTTGAATTCAGTTTTGACACTGTCATGGCACTTGCTTGATGTAAGTGCAGTGATGGGACATGCAGTGCTTGCAGTACTTTTATTGACCACTGACTTTGTTAACAATGCTAAGAACAGCTGGGCTCCGACTCTCTTGGAATGGGGAAATGCTGAATAGAAATAAAGCTAGCTCTTTTGTCAAAATATTATGGCAAGCAGTAACATGCTGGGATGGTTTATGTTGAAAATAAAAGTTGTTAAAGATGCAAATTAAATATTGTAAAGTTAATCTTCAATGAGTTCTAATTCATCACAAATCTTTGTTGCTGGGTTTATAACCCAGTCAATACTAGTTGACATATCATAAAAACTTTGATCATTTAATATGGCATATATGCTCTTATTTTTGCTGAAAAAAAATAAGTAGCTAGCTACTCACATTTTTTTCAGCTAAAATACAAGTAAGCAATTTAGATATTCAAAACAAATAATATTTTGACCACTAATAAGCTAACAATGCTTTGTACACCAGGGCCCTAGTCTTTAAACCTACTTTCCAACACTGTGCAGACAGATCATTGCCTTCACATCGATTTTGAACCGGCATGAAGCAATAGTACTTACTCGCAATGTCATCTCAAATTGGTAGAAGCAAAATGCTAGTAGAAAATATTGCATGATTTAACTGTGATTTATAGGCTACAATGGATTGCAGTCAGATGTGCAGCCCCTGGTACCAGTTTTTCAAACAATACCATTTAAACTTTGAACATTAAATATGGCATTCACGCTAATTTTTTTTTTTGCTGAAAAAATGTGCATTTTCCAGCAAAAATACGTTTTTGATAGTGTTCTTGGCAGAACAGTTAATATTTTGGCCACTAACGAGCTTGTTAAGCTAACAATGCTTTGAACATCTGGCCCCAGGAGTCTGGAGCCTTGAAACATTGGCTATGTTGTATGTGCGGTGATGCCATTCCTAGGCCACTGATCAGCGATCACAAATGTAGCTGACAAGTGTTTCTTTTACTTTTTAACCCATTGTATACTAGTGAACTCTTCCATTGCTATATGTTGGACAAAATAGAAGTGGAGGAAATGATCAGGAATCGATACAATTAACCCACAGTTCCCATCAGAGACACCAAAGGGAAAGAAACACAAACATGAAACAGCAGACCCTAACGGAAACACCAACAGCGGAAAGCCAAAAGGACAATTACTTTCCCACAAATTGGCCAATATCAAAAATAAAATAATATAAGCGTCACAAACACCCAAAGACAAACCATAACAAAAATAAACCGCGACAGAAGAACCGCCTTGGAGCTGTCGGCGGAAACAAATTCCACTGGGGGCTTAAATCGATTTTAGGTGGCCACAATCTTCGCCCTTACTTTTGTCACAATTAAGACAAATAATTAGATAAGTCCCAATGAAGGCCTCCTAACTCATCAGTGCAACATCTCCGCGAACACAAAAATCAAACAAACACAGAGATGAAACAACGATGAGGACTCCACAGCAAGAAACAACTGAAATACTGGAGCAAAAGAAAACCAACAGACAGACTCCAATTGGCCCAACCAGAGACAGAGAGGGCATCAGGTACCAACCAACATAAGCCTTTACGTTGGAACTGTCATAGAATCTGAGGCCTGACCCACCGGTGTGCAATTAAAGAGGGAAGCAAAGTTGTCAACCGTGATTGGGTTAACTACCATGCATGCAGTCTGCCGTATAACATTTAAGTTGTACCCAATCTTTTTATATTGAAGAATGATTTCACAAAATTGAGTGCTGAAGTCATTGCGGTTATAAATTTTTCTGAATTTATATACTAAGTCACCATAAAATTCTGGTTCCGATAGACCTTGTTGCAGAAGAGATTTAAGTCCAATATTGAATTTTGAAATTAAATCGGAATGACGTCTATAAAATTTTGAAAAGGCTTTGCGTAGTTTATGGTACCGATAACCCTGATTAAGAAGTTTAGCCATTAACAAATTATTACGAGTGTTAAGTCAGTTACATGACTACACACTCTGGCAAATCAAATTAATTGCGAAATATAAACGCCATAGGATGGCGCACGAGGACCATCACCATCCAAAAAAGGAAAGTTTACAATCTCCAAATCAAAATCATCGCGTTTATCGTAAATTTTGCAAGAAACAAAACCATTTGACATATAAGGGATGGAAGGCCTAATTTTTCGTTTATAGTCTGTTTCTGATGGTAAATTCTGTTGGCAAATAGTGCAGGCCCTGATCAGATGCCGTGTTTTCCGGCATCTGATCTGGGCCTGTGGCCCTGCACTGTTTGCCAAGATGCCTCTTAGGGATTTCCCCGCATACAATGGGTACAATCACAGGTATGTTACTGGTTATTGAATCACAAGTCATAAAATTTTGAAAATTTAATTTCACGAAATTAACAATAAAACATGATTGAATAACTAGGATGACAACAGCTCAATATGTGTAGAAAATGATCACCACATTTTATAAGAATCTTAAATTATAACCCATTTTGTACCAGAAACCCTAAAATGGGTAATTGGCAAATAATGCAGGCCCAGATCAGATGCCACAGAATGCGGCATCTGACCAGGGCCTACACTGTTTACAAAAAGTTCAGCTGTTGTTCGAATAGATTTTGAAGAAAACACGACCTGACACCCCTAAATTTTGAAATGGACTCCTGCTAAATATAATGTGGAAGATTCCATTTAGTACAAATAGGGTTAAATTGCCACATTTTTAGATATCTTCTTGTATTTTTCATGACTAATAAGGCTCGACATATGTGAATTGGCTGAAAAGGATTCACATGGAATGTCAAACCCAATGTTCTCTGAAAAATAATAAAATTACCATGTCTGCAATTCTGCTTTGTTTTCTGGGATAAATGGCCAAAACTGCAAAAGTGTTTATAGTGGCATTTTAATACATAATTATGCCCTGCACCCCATAACAGTCTTATACTGCCCTACACACCCATTGCAAACTTTTTATATATATGAAACAAAAAAAAAAACAAAACTGAACAACAACAAACTTCAGAGCAAGAAAAAGCAAACTCCAAACTAACAACTTATAATGCATGTCTTAATCTAGTTGTTTAAAGCTAAAGCAGGTATCAACCTTAAAACTTGAATCACTGAAAATGGCAAATACACTGCTCTTTTTGTTGAAAAATGAAAAAAAAAGTGAGAAGCTTCTCAGACCTCATTTTTTCAGCAAAATTATAGTGTATCAGTTAGATATTACACTTACTGGAACAGTTGAATGTTCCTATCACTAATGAGTTAGCTACTGATAACTGATGCTCTGAACAACTAGGCCTTGACATAAAACATGACACAATAGTTTATGCGTTGTCACTGTGGCAGATTCCAAAGCATAAAACTCAATCCAATATCTCAAAATCCTGAGGCTAACTGATACCTTAATAATTTAGATACCATTTTCATAGGGAGAATAATGTTGGAAAGCAGTTGATTTACTGATCTTAACTGATCTACTTGTAAAAGGATGAACTTTTTTCCTTTAAGGCAAATAAATACTTCTGTCATATGTCCACCATTTTTCAAAGGGAGTCAAAATTTGTGACTTCCTATAAGTAAAGCCCCAGCGCTCCAGAAATTCAAGAATGCGCTCTGCATGTTGTTGTTTTTGTTTCTTTGTTTTTTGTGCAGCAGACGACATTTTGAAATATTTTCTATTTTTCCAGAAAACAGGATTCGACATTTCATGCAAATTGTCTCCAATTGAGATGTCAAGTCCTATTTTCTGGGAAAAATATTAAAGGAAAATGTCAACAATTTGTCGTCTGCTGAATTAGCCTAGACAGTGGTAACAGTTAAAGAAAATTTTGATGGGTAGACCCCTATTTACAAGATACCAAAATATGTTTGAAATAGTTGCCCCTCTTAATTGTGCATTAGTTCTGGAGGTAACATCCTTAGTTTGTAAAAAAAGGAAAATACAGTGAAATTCCGCTATTAAGACCACCTAAAATTAAGACTAATTCTGCTTTTAAAAGCTTATTCTGAAGGGTGCACTTCATGTTTCTTTGTGTTTTCTGGCCACAGTGTCCTCTGGCCAGGGGCCACCTTTGGGACTGTTCAAAAGTGGTCTTTAAGACCACTTTTGAACAGTTTCAAAGGTGGTCTTAATAGAGGAATTTTACTGTAATTATCCAAAAGTGATCTCCCAACAAGGAACAGCTTGAACTGCCAAAATAAATTAAGCATATGGATAGAATACTTGTTTTGTTTGTCAACACTGTATAGGTCATTTTGGAGACGCTTCCAATTTTGTGGGACTTCTACCCGACATTGAGATGAAATGACATCTGAAGCCCTGTCACCCAATGAAACCAATGGGGTTTAAAGCATGGATGGTCCGACTCGCATCACTTTGCCTGGGCAGGCTTAGATCCTCTAAGCGGTTTACCAGTACTCGTTTGGGGCCAGTTTCAGCTCTGCGTGGAAGCATCATGCAGTCCATCTATTTCTTCAAGCCCCGATGGCCATTGGCCGATAGAATACTTGAAAGTCGTCAACTCTATTGCTGACCATTTCATTAACTCTTATCCTGCTGTTCACGGCTACCCCTATCTTTGGAAACAGTGTAGATCCAGATCAGATGGCTTCTGAAGAAGCCATCTGATCAGGATCTACACTGTTTGACATTCAATTCATGAATTTGTAGGAATAAATTGCATCAAGTAATGTGTTTGGTTGATAGACAGAAATAGGTGTGGCTTAAATGAATATTCAGCAAGAGAAGGGTTAAGATAACACACCCATGTGCTTAAATGATGTCTTCCATATCTGAGCTTGATGCTTTTAGAACACAACCAAAGGCTACTCAATGTTGAGTTCGACTTGGACCCAGACCACCTGTCGGATGAACCACCAGTGGAAGGACCACCCATCCCAATCACTATTGGTATGGTTAAGAAGGCTATCTCTCAGATGAAGACTGGTAAAGCACCAGGTCCCTCTGGCATAGTGGTGGAGATGATAAGAGCTGCAGGTGATGCGGGTGCCTCAATGATCCGCGACCTTGCAGCTGCAATCATCCGTGATGGGAAGGTACCCTCTGACTGGGAACAGAGTTTCATTGTCTGTCTCTACAAGGGCAAGGGCGATGCATTGGAACGGGGCAACTACCGTGGTCTCAAGCTGACAGAACAGGTCATGAAAGTCCTGGAGAGGATTGTGGATGGCCTCATTAGGCAGTTGGTGTCCATTGATGATTCCCAGTTTGGCTTTGTCCCAGGAAGAGGCACAACAGACGCAATTTTTGTTGTACAGCAGCTGCAAGAGAAGTATCTGGCGGCCAACAGGAGACTCTACATGGCTTTTGTAGACCTGGAGAAGGCATTTGACCGAGTGCCTCGGAAAGTCATCTGGTGGACACTAAGAAAACTTGGAGTTGACGAGTGGATTGTGAAACTGGTCCAAGGGATGTATGCTAATGCTCGGAGCCGTGTCTGCCTTGGTGATGGTTACAGTGAAGAATTCGAGGTGAAGGTGGGTGTTCATCAAGGCTCTGTTCTCAGCCCACTGCTTTTCATCATTGTGCTTGAAGCCTTGTCACGTGAGTTCCGCTCTGGAGTCCCCTGGGAGGACCTGTATGCTGATGACCTTGTCATCATAGCTGAATCCCTTAAGGAATGTGTCAGGAGGCTCTTAACTTGGAAAGATGCAATGGAGGCGAAAGGGCTGAGAGTGAATGCAGGAAAGACAAAGATCATGATCTGTGGTACAGTTCTGGACCTCTTGCAGAGTACAGGCCAGTTCCCATGCACTGTATGTCGCACTGGATAGGGCAGCAACAGTATCTTTTGTAATGGCTACAAGTTCTGGGTGCACAAGAAATGCAGTGGGCTCAAACGCTTGATAGAGGACCCTGATTACAGCTGTACAAGGTGCCAAGGAACTGCATGCCCCTTAGATGGCAGACCACAGAGAGAAGTCCAAGTCGGATCAGACAAGCTGGAGGTTGTAGCTTCCTTTTGCTACCTAGGTGATATGCTCTCTGCAGCGGGTGGTTGCGACCTTTCAACTACATCACGTGTGAAAACAGCCTGGAAGAAATTCAAGGAGTTGCTACCAGTTCTCTCTTCCCACCACCTCTCTTTCAAGACACATGGCTGTGTGTATAGCTCTTGTGTGCGAAGCGCAATGCTCCATGCCAGTGAGACATGGCCATTGACAAAGCCAAACCTCCAACGTCTACAGCGAAATGACAGGGCAATGGACGATCTGCAATGTTAAGCCACAGAACACTGTCACCATCAGGTTCAGTGAGTTACTTGAGCGTCTTGGCATTGAGGACCTAGACCTCATCCTGAAAGAGAGAAGGCTTCGCTGGTATGGACATGTGGAACGCTGAAACGGTGCAGTCAAGACTGCCTGTGACATACAGGTAGGTGGAAAGCGGGGGCCAGGAAGGCCCAAGATGACCTGGAAGCAGCTAACAGAAAGAGATCGCAGAGAATGGAAGCTCTCTGCTATCGATCCTCATGATAGACAAGCCTGGAGATCTGGTGTAAGATCTGCCATGCATGCAGCAAGCCAGCTACCTGGAAGAGGGCCCACTTATGTGGACATTGCCCCTGTACCTGCACGTTAATAAAAAATCCGTTGATGATGATATCTCCAGAGCTAGCATTCTGCAGATGAAAATTTATGACATTTTTCTTATTTCTAGTCAGAACATAGATTGTGGGGGTTCGTTAGAGCTGAGGTTGTAACAAGTATCCACAATCTTCTATGTTTTTTTTAGCAAAAATAAGGAAATTTATGAAAACCTCTGTAAGCACTTCTTATAGTTCTCTATATAAAGTTGGCTTTACAAGGACATGTTAATATGATGTGGCCAATAAATTTGTGGAGGAGCAAATGGGCAAATTTAATGGTTGAGCAAATGCATCCAAACATTCCGAGTCCACATAATTTACTGACACATTTGACTTTCGGGAGATGATATTTTTGACGTCTGAATGAATATGGGTCTACTCTTAAAGGAAAGCAAATTTTTTCCTATAAGAGTAGATCCCTTCTTGGAAAGACTCTGTAGGAAAGAAAACACTCCTGAAAGTTGTCTTCCTTGGGAAAAAGTATGACAGGTGCATCCATTCCCCTTAACTAAGTGAGAGCTGGAAGACTCCGTGGTGTAGTAGATAAGCTACTCGCCTAATAAACCAGGGGTCGTGGGTTCCATCGCGGGCTTCACAAGACTTTTGGATGAGTCTTTAAACCGAAGTCCCGTCTCCGTATGACCTTAGCTGTTGGTGGGACATAAAACTCAAACTCACTGATTAAAAGAGAAACTGTTCTTTATAGATATTCATTGAAAAACCAGTCTGGTTTGTCCTTTTCTTCCTGGTACAGCCTGGTATGTTAGTTTTCTTTTCTTCTGCGGTGTCTGACTTGTAAAAACAGCTCTGTTAGTGGACAATTTTCCTGGAAAGAAAAATCAAAGCAATGACAGCACTTGAACCGAGACAGGAATTAAATATCAAAGAAATTTTTAAAGGGGCATAACTCTTTAAATACTTGGTGGACTGTAACCTCGAAACAATATGTGCTGCTCCACATCATGGTCTAACTACACATATCTCAAGCTTTGTTATCTGTAGGAGTATTAATCTAGAAACAAAATTTTAACAGAAATTTTCAAAGGGGCATAACTCTGTTAATATCTGTTGTCCTGTTACCTCGAAATAATATGCGTAGCTCCTTATCATGGTCTAACTATAAAACAAGTTTCAGCTTGATTGGATGTTAAATGTAGGAGGAGTTAGCCCGTAGGAAATGTTACTAGAAATTGACAATACATGTATTTGGTGGATTGTAACCTTAAACAATATGGTCTAACTATATATCAAGTTTAGGCTTTGATAGAATGTTAATTGTAGGACTTAGCCAGAAACGAAATGTTTACAGATGTTTACCAAGGGGAATAACTCCAATAATATTTCGTAGACCATAGCCTTCAAATAACATGTACTGCTCTACATCATGGTCTAACTATATATTAGAAGCCTCCGTGATGTAGTGGTTACGCTACTCACCTTGTAAACCAGGTATCACAGGATCGATCCCGGGCTTCTCCAGACTTTCGGATGAGTCTTTAAACCAAGGTCCCGTCTCCGTATGACCTTAGCTGTTGGTGGGACGTAATACTCTCAAAAACTCACTCTAACTATATATCAAGTTTCAGCTTGATCAAATGTAGAATGTAGAAGTTATCTGGAAACAAGAAGTTTACACATGAATGGACAAGGACGGATAGACGCTGCTGGCATAACATAATACCACCGTTTTCCAATGGGCGTATAATAACCATTACCAGGATTTTTTAAGTGGTCAGCTAAAGTCGTATGGAAGATAGCAGCTGGAAGTTATTGGAGCATTAGCAAAAAAAAACAAGAGCTGTCACTATAGGTGACGAAAGCCCCCCGTGGGAGCCAATTTCTGAGTTTTTGCAAAATTTCAAGGGGAGATAATTCAGCCAAAAATGACAACAGAGTTATGGCCCTTGGTCAGAATGTAACCCTTGTGATGGTGAATAAGTGTGTGAAGTTTCATGGGGCTAGGTCAAATACTTTTGAAGTTATGATCAAGGTTAAAGTTTTTGTGACAGGCAGACAGACAAACGAACAAACAGTCAGTTTTGCAACATTTCAAGGGGAGATAGTTCAGCCAAAAATGACAACAGAGTTATGGCCTGTGGTCAGAATGTAGCCCTTGTGATGGTGAATAAGTGTGTGAATAAGTTTCATGGGGTTAGGTCAAATACTTTTGAAGTTGTGATCAACGTTAAAGTTTTTGTGACGGACAGACAGTGTGTGTGTGTGTGAATTCGGGTTTAACATCGCTTTCAACAATTTTTCAGTCATATCACGACGGTGTCTGGTTGCGACAGGGAGCTCAATGCTCAAGTTTATAGTGCTGCCTCACTGAATTATCATCTCCCAGACACATTACATGATACCACACCCAGTCACATTATCCTAACACTGGATCGACCAGTCCTAGCTCTACCCCGTAAATCTGAGTGCCAAGCGAGGAGCAGCTAGTACCATTTTTAACGACTTTGGTATGTCGCGGCTCGGGATCGAACCCGAGACCTCTTGTTCCCCGGAGCGGACACTCTACCAACTGAGCTATCGGGGCCGGTGACGGACAGACAGACAGACAAACAAACAGACAGGGCAAATACTATATGCCCCCCGAATCAAAGATTCTCGGGGGGGGGGGGGGGGGGGGGGGGGGGGGGGGCATAAAAATGTGTTGGGTGTTGACAATAACATAGGCTTTGGATAAAGGCACTTGCAAAGCTTCTTTATAATTCCACCTTACCTTGGTGGCTTCCATTTTTAACCCCTTTGCCCCCTAATGGGAACTGATATACCTTCAGGGGAGGCAACTCATGCAAACGTTTTTATGCCCCCGCATCAGCATGATGCCGGGGGCATATAGTTTTTCGGTTTGGTCTGTACGTGTGTGTGTACGTACGTACGTACATACGTGTGTGTGATCCTGTAACCTCAGGTTTAGGTTTTTGTAACAGAGAGCCTGAACTTTTAGAACTCATATTTTCCTAACCATTTGATGGAACTGGTTTTGTATGATGATAGATATAGGTCCAAATTTTTATTAAGGAATATCCCACCCATGCCTGACCTCAAGGTCAAGGTCAAAGACTTAGAAATTTTCAATGTTAAAGACTCGGGTTAAGGTTTTTGTAACAGGTAGACGTGTACATTTTAGAACTCATATTTTCCAAACCATTTGATGGAATTGGTTCATATTTAGTATGATTATAGGTATAGGTCCAAAGTTTTATTCAGTGATACCCCCACCCATGCCCATGACCTCAAGATCAAGGTCATGGACTTAGAAATTTTCCCATGTTAAAGACTCCAGTTAAGGTATTTGTACCTGGTAGAACCTGAATTTTTATGATGGCTTTGGTTCATATGATGATAGATATAGGTACAATGTTTTATTCAGCAATACCCCCACCCATGCCTATGACCTCAAGGTCAAGGTCACAGACTTAGACAATTTTAATGTTAAAAATTTTAAAGAGCTCAAATTTTCCAACAATACATGTACTATGGATTTGGCTTATATTTGCTATGATGATAGATACAGGTCCAAATGTTTATTTGGCAATACCCCCACTCCTGCCTATGGCTTCAAGGTCAAGGTCACAGACTTAGAAATTTTTAATCAGATATTTTAAGAGTTGATATTTTCCAAATCGTATGATGGATTGAGTTTATATTTCATATGAGTGAGTGAGTGAGTGAGTTTTAGTTTTACGTCCCACCAACAGCTAAGGTCATACGGAGACGGGACCTCGGTTTAAAGACTCATCCGAAAGTCTGGAGAAGCCCGGGATCGATCCTGCGATCCCTGGTTTACAAGGCGAGTAGCGTAACCACTGCACCACGGAAGCTTCTATATATTTCATATGATGTTAGATACCTGTCCATTTTATTCAGCGATACCCCCACCCATGCCCATGAGCTCAAGCTCAAGGTTACAGACTTAGGAATTTTAATTAGATATTTTAAGAGTTTATATTTTCCAAATCGTATGATGAATTAAGTTTATATTTGGTATGATGATTGATACTGGTCCAATACCCCAACCCATGCACATGCCCTAAAGGTCAAGGTCACAGACAAAGAAATTTTTTGTTTAAAGTTTATTAAGAGCTCATACTCACCAAACCATATAGATTTGCTTCATATTTGATATGATGATGGTTACAGGTCCAAAGTTGTATATACCCCCACCCCTGACCTCAAGGACTTAGTCACATTAAGCTTTTACAGTTTTAGGGCTCATATTTATAGATTGGCTTCATATTTGGAATGATGATAGATACAGGTCCCAAGTCTCATTCAGCCTTACCAACGACCCTGCCCATGACCTCAAGGTCAAGGTCACACACTTAGAAAATTTTGTTGCAACATGGATTTTCAGGGTGAGGCGGGGCCTTGGGTGGGGGCATCTGTGTCGCCTGGACACATTTCTAGTTTTCTTGTTTCCCATGTCAATAGGGCTCAACTGTAAAGGAATGCGACCCCCCAAAAAAACCACATGACCTGAGGTTAAGGCCACCAAGAATAAGACAAGCTAGCTTTTCTCCCCACATATCACAATGTTAGGAGGCTTGTGACCTTGAAAATAAGATCAAGGTCACCATAATATAACCAAGTCTTTGGCAGGTTGCAATGATCTGATGTCAGATTACTTATAATTGTATTTAGGAGACAGGGGGCAGGCAAGCTATTTTTGGTCCAAGTTCATTTGTTTTTGGGAGCAAGTGACCTTGAAAACAAGGTCAATGTGACACTGCCAGAAATATAATCAAGTCTCTGGTAGAATGCAATATCTTGTACCCACTTGTTATTTGGCGAGAAAAATTGTTCATCTTATGGTTGTAAATTGCATTTTACAGCTCAGCTGATGCAAATTCATGATCATAAAAGAAAAGAACTATCTCCTGATGACCATTTCAAGACAGTTATCCTAATTTTCTGATTCAGGCATTAAAATTACCGTACAGTCAACCCTCTTTATACTGACATTCGTTATAATGACAAATTTCGTTTAAACGACAATTTCAATGGAATGAATCCTTAGCGCGAAGATTAGCATCGTTTGCTATCAGCATTGGCTTTCTTCGGGTTGGAAACGCCAATATCGAATCCATACTCATAAAAGATTCTTGTAATCAAATACTCCAAGAAAGAAATGTTATAAACAATTTGTTAACATTTCTTTCTTGGAGCAACGAAAGGTAAAAAGACCCTTTGTTGCCTATCATAATCCTAACTGGGAATCTTTTCAATGGAAAATTCTTTGTAATGGCACAATATTTAAGAGAACAAATAGTGTCTTTATAACAAGGGTCCTCTGTACCTCTTTGTGTTAACTCGTCATCGTAGTCAAGGTCCATTGGTGGTGAATCCTCAGTTGCCCAGGGAGACTGTGCCATCAGAAGCTTCTGTTCCTGTACAGCTGTTTGCCTGTTCAAATTGACTGGTCTCCTGGACTGCGTAGTGTTTGAATCTTGGACTGTATGTTCATTTTGGCTTTGAAGTGGCTCTGTAAGTTTTCCTGGATCAGTTCTATCACTGAGTTTATGTCTCGTGTTGATAGTGTAAGGTCGTCCATGTGAGTTTGCTTCCTGTGTAGATTCACTTCTGTTATTACCATGGACTACAATGAACATGATAAACTGAGTTGGCACACAACAAAACCCACACTAAGACCAGTTTGACCAGCAAAGACTCAGATTAGCCAAATTTGCAAGAGTTGTTGAAAAGCCCAAAGACCGTACAAGTTCCATGCAATCAGCACAGGCTGATCAATCTCTAAGTCTTCGCTGGTTGCACATGTATTATTGAGTTTTGTCATGTGCTGGAAAAAGTAAAAATGCTGTTTAATTTTGCATTTAGAACACATTAGAACCTGAGAAAGACTTTCAAGAATGAAAAAGTAAACTATCACCTCTTAACCCTTTACCACTCAGATACGTGTTTTTACGTGTCTGCACCCCCCCCCCTACCCCCCATTTTAAGCCCCAGAAGCCCCTAAAATCTGCATTTCTACCCATGGATAGTTATGTTTGCTTTAGGATTTGTTGGGCAAAAAAGTGACCTGTTTTTTCGCGCGCCTCCCCACTAAAATTATTCTGGGGAGGATTGAAGGGGGGGCAACGCCCCCCTCACATCCCGAAAAATTTTGGGTGTATGGCCCAACCGACCGCTAAAATTTATATCTGAGGGTGTCTGGGGTCAAAAATGCCTGAAAATTGATGCTGATAAAACATGCTGCAAACAGTGAAAATGGCCTGTGCCAAACACCTTAATTGTTGCCTTGACAGCTGTGTGAAGATTAAAATGTGGTCAAAAATTCATGTGAAAACACACTTTTTGACAACTTTGAGATGCCCCCTCTCTACCATGACAACAATGATCAAGTCATGAAAGGTTGCATTTGAAAGGCTACTGCCCAATGAACATTCAGACCGAGTTTGGTGTAAAACAGACCATCCACTATGAAACAATGGCTAGTTGAAGTTGCTGTCAGGTGCAACACTGTGAAAATCAGCAAAATTCACAAAATCCCTGAGTGGTAAAGGGTTAATTATACTATTCTAAGGTTCCAATGCCAAAACCATGTTCATTAAACAAACATGTTATATCCCAAAAAAATTTAGATAAGACAGAACAAGAAAAACACCTTACGGCATTATGAACAGGTTTATTAAACAAGAGCTGTCATCAGACATCATAGCTTGCCTGGGAAAGTGTCTTTGAGGCCAAGGTCATAGGTGGGGTTATTGCCTAATGAACTTTTGGACCTATATCATCATACCAAATATGAACCAATTCCATCACATAGTAGGAAAATATGAGCTCTAAAAAAAAATTAAACATTAAATCTCTAAGTTTGTGACCTTCATCTTGAGCTCATGAGCATGGGTGGGAAATTACTAAACAGCACTTTAGACCTTTATCTTATCATCATACCAAATATGAACCAAATCCAGCATTATGGTATGGAAAATATGAGCTCTTAAAAACTTGAACATAAAAAATTTCTAAGTCCATGACCTTGACCGTCAGGTTATGGAGGGAAGTATTGCTAAACAAGAGTTGTCAGAAGACAACATAGTTGCCTTTGGGGCCTAAGTTGAATGAGGGCAATTAAATTATCAAAAATGATTTTTTTTTCTTCTGTAATGGGCCCATGGGTGTGTTCAATTTTGACCCAAGGAGCATGGCTGGCAGGATTTATGTAGGTGACCACTTGACATTGCTACATGCTATAAATTTAAGCTCTCAGAGTACAAGATTTCTGAAGTTTTTCCAATAGTAAAATAGAAGTGAAGGCAATGATCAGGAATTGATACAATTAACCCACAGCTCCCATCAGAGACACCAATGGGAAAGAAGCACAAACATGAAACAACTAGACCCTAATGGAAACATCAATAGCGGAAAGCCAAAAGGACAGTTACTTTCCCACAAAATGGCCAGTTGGCTATCCAAAACAAAATAATATAAGCAATACACACACTCCAAGACAAACCATAACAAAAATAAACCTCAACAGAAGGACCGCCTTGGAACGGTTATAGAGCGGACACGAATTTGTGACAGATGGACAGACAGACGCCCGGGGGAAAAACAATATGTCTCTCCGGTAATCTTTTTTTTACGGGAAACATAATTAAATTCTTACCTGGAACGTTTCTTGGTGTTTTATCCCTGTGCAATGGTACAGCAAGGCCTATATTTAGCTTATGCATAGGACGCCTACTGCTGGAACTGCTTAATCTGTAAATTACAAATGTTCAGCTTTGGACACTTCAATCTCAGTTTCAGTCAGGTCCACTGGCTATATAAGGGAAGTCAGATTTATGAATGGCCTTACCAAGACGGACAACAGCTAATTTTTCACTTAAATCCAACGTTTTGCATTCATACTTAAGTTTGATGAACATTAAATAAATTGCTTTATTAATTTACTTAATGCTTACATTATTGTCCATGCATTATTTGTCGAAAAACTCCAGTTTTAGGGCTAGAAATGAAAAACAAGTGCACACAACAGAGCAGCGTCTTTGACATCATCCAATCACACTGGAGATAACCATGGTTTCTTTTGATACCATTAAAAAATCATGTGACATTCCTGAGTCTATGTATTCATTGAAGTACGAACAACATTATGTCACATTCGAGCCGACGCACACCATTTCCTACAGTTTACATGTGCGCCAAGCGAAGACTCAGATCGGCTGTGCATCCAAACAGTCTGATCAGTCTTTATTGTGCCCTCTAAGGACAGCTAAGGGCCCAATGCTCCCTCATGCAGCAATATAAGTCTGGTCAGACTATTTGGATGTGCAGGCTGATCTGATTCTTTGCTGGGCACACATGTAAATTGTAGGAAATGCTGTGCCCTGGTTCATTTGTTAATTACAGGATTTTCTTATGTAAAAGCAATGATAATGCAAACATAATACAATGATAACTAGTGGTTTGATGGTCAATTTATTCTATGATTACTCATTCAAAGCAACTCAGCACATCGGCCCCCGCCCATCTGGGCTTAGAGAAATAGATTGAGCGGCATGGTGCTTCCACACAGAGCTGAAACTGATCGCACAGGAGTACTGGTAAACCACTTGGAAGGACTAAGCTTGCTCAGGCAATGTGGTGCGAGTTGGACCGTCCAATGCATATTAGCCCTATTGGTTTCATTTGGCAGCAGGGCTTGAGAAGTCATTTCATCTCTATGTAGTGTAAAAGTCCCACAAAACTGGTAGAAATGTCTCCAAAATGACCTAAATAGTGTTGACTGGGATGATAAACCTCAATTAAAACAAGCAAATCAGTGCATAACTGATCATGATTGTCTGCGAGCCTATGTCTCAATATACATAAGCTTGCAGAATTTTACTAATAAAATCTTACTTACTAAAGAAAATGTATCACTTGTGAACCAGTATCAGCTTATAGATATAAAATGTATACCATATTTACTGCATGTAGTTGAAAAGAAAGGCCTTAGCAAACTTCTAATCAGGGTCTACACTGCTACTGCAGCTATTTTCAGATACAACTCTGGGTAGTAAAGTGTACTTGTTCAAAGTTTAGAAGGTTGTTAAGCAGATGAGGTGTTCAAAATTAGGTAAATACAGTAGATCAAATGAAAAACAAGCGGGCCATGATGGCCCTGGGTCACTCACCTGATCTACAGAGTAACAAGTGGGCCCCGGGGAGAGCCATTATTGACCCCATGGCTATAATTTGCATAATCTTGGTAGTGGTCTAAAAGGTGAAGCTTCATACCAAATATCAAAGAACGGAGCCTTCTGGTTCCAGACAAGAAGATTTTTAAAGGTATTCCTTATATGACTCTAAATAAAAAATAGAAGTGGAGGCAATGATCAGGAATCGATACAATCAACCCACAGCTCCCATCAGATGCACCAAAGGGAAAGACACACAAACATGAAACAACAGACCCTAATGGAAACACCAACAGCTGAAAGCCAAAAGTACAGTTACTTTCCCACAAAATGGCCAATAGGCTATCCAAAATAAAATAACACAAGCGACACAAACACCCAAAGACAAACCATAACAAAATTAAACCGCGACAGAAGAACCGCCTTGGAACAGTCAGCGGAAACAAATTCCACTGGGGGGCTTAAATCGATTTTAAGTGGCCACAATCCTCGCCCTACTTCCGTCGCGATTTAGTCAAATAATTTGTTCAGTCCACATGAAGGCCTCCTAACTCATCAGTGCAACATTTCCGTGAACACAAATAATCAAACAACCACAGAGATGAAACAATGGTGAGGACTCAACAGCAAGAAACCACTGAAATGCTGGAGCAAAAGAAAACCAACAGTTAGACCTGCGGACATTTTTGGCCCCAGGGCTATGATTTGAACAATCTTGGTAGAAATCCACAAGATAAAACTTCATACCAAATATCAAAGACCTTGCCCTTCTGGTTTCAGACGAGAAGATTTCCAAAGGTTTTCCCTATATAAGTCTATGTAAAACCACTGGGAACTGGGGAGGGCCCATTTTTGGGCTCATGGCTATAATTGGAACAATCTTGGTAGAGGTCTACTAGACAAAGCTTCACGCAAAATATTTGCGAGAACTATTTGCCCAACCCCATTGCTATATCTAAAAAGGCAATAAAATATGTTTAATCTAAAAACACAAAATAGCAAAGACCTGAGCCTTCTTGATTCAGACAAGAATAATTTTAAATGTTTTCCCTATATAAGTCTACGTAATACCAGTGGGCCCCGGGGCGTAGCCATTTTTGGCCCCACAGCTATAAGTTGATCAATCTTGATCAAGGTCCACTAGACAAAGCTTCATACCAAATATTAAACAACTGAGCCTTCTGGTTTCAGATGAAGATTTATATAGATTTTCCCTATATAAGTCACTGTAAAACCAGTGGGCCCTTGGGAAGGGGGCATTTTTGGCCCCAGGGCTACAATTTGACCCATCTTGGTAGAGATCCACTTTATGAAGCTTCATACCAAATATCCAAGACCTGGGCCTTGCGGTTTCAGAGATGTTTAAAGATTTTCCCAATATAAGTCTATGTAAAACCAAAGGGCCCCGGGGCAGGGGCATTTTTGGTCACAGGGCTATAATTTGAATAATCTTGGTAGAGGTCCACTAGATGAAGCTTCATACCAAACATCAAAGACCTGGGCTTTGCGGTTTCAGAGAAGAAGATTTTTAAAGATACTCATACGACATGAAAGCCGTAACAAAGGAAAGAAGCATACCCTGAAAAAATCCCCGCCTATGGTGGGATTCGAACCCGGGCTGCTCGGGTGATAGTCCAGTGCTCTAACCGCTGAGCCAAAGAGTCAACTCCCTGACGCAGTTGTCAGAGAGTGGTTATAAACCTAGAAGCTATGCATATGATCTACCAAGGTAGATAATGGAAGGGAGGTAACAATACTCCCTACATAAGCCTATGTTAAACCAAAGGTCACCAGGGCAGGGGCATTTTTGACCCTAGGGTTTAAATTGAAACAATCTTGATAGGTCCACTAGATGAAGCTTCAGACCAAATATCAAAGACCTGGGCCTTGTGGTTTCAGAGAAGAAGATTTATAAAGATTTTCCCTATATAAGTCTATGTAAAACCAAAGGGCCCCAGAGTGGGGGCATTTTTGGCCCCAGGGCAATAATTTGAACAATCTTGATAGAGGTCCACTAGATGAAGCTTCATACCAAATATCAAAGACCTGGGCCTTACGGTTTCAGAGAAGAAGATTTTTAAAGATTTTCCCTATATAAGTCTATGTAAAACCAAAGGGCCCCAGAGTGGGGGCATTTTGGGCCCCAGGGCTATAATTTGAAGAATCTTGGTAGAGGTCCACTAGATGAAGCTTCACACCAAATAACAAAGACATGGGCCTTGTTGTTTCAGAGAAGATTTATAAAGATTTTCCCTATATAAGTTTTTGTAAAACTGAAGGGCCCCAGGGCAATAATTTGAACAATCTTGGTAGAGGTCCACTAGATGAAGCTTCATACCAAATATCAAAGACCTTGGCCTTGCGGTTTCAGAGAAGAGGATTTTTAAAGATTTTCCCTATATCAGTCTATAGATATAATTTTTGGCCACAGGGCTATAATTTGAACAATCTTGGTAGAGGTCCACTAGATGAAGCTTGATACCAAATATCAAAGACCTGGGCCTTGGGGTTTCAGAGACGCAGATTTTCCCTATATAAGCCTATATGGGCCTTGTGGTTTCAGAGAAGAAGATTTATAAAGATTTTCCCTATGATATAAGCCTATGTAAAACCAAAGGGCCCTGGGGCGGGAGCATTTTTGGCCCCAGGGATATAATTTGAACAATCTTGACAGAGGTCCACTAGATGAAGCTTCACACCAAATATCAAACACCTGGGCCTTCTGATTTCAGACAAGGAGATTTTTGAAGGGTTTTCCTAAATAAGTCTATGTAAAATTGGTGGGCCCCGGTGCAGGGGCATTTTTGGCCCCAGAGCTATAATTTGAACAATCTTGGGAGAGGTTCACTAGACAGTGATCTTTTTTACCCCTGCGTCCTGCGTCTAGGACGCACAAATAGGACTGAGGACGCACAATCATAAAATATGTGTGTCCCTTGGACGCAAAAATTTCATGGGCGAAAAATCCAACTTTCGTTTTCACTGCTGTACCTATGATCGGCGGAAGTGATAAAATACCGGACTTTTACATAAACTTCAACTGCCCAATGAGTCACCGAAAAATCGATACAGGTACAATTTTATGATCCAACCACAAGACGAGGATCCCTTCCATCCAAAAGGAGCCCAAACTTTCACACAAGCAAGTTCAATGCGAACATCAAAGTTTTCCACCAACCAAATTGCCGCCCACAAACCACCAATACCATTTTTCTGCACATGATGGGTAAATGACGTCACCCGATGCCAGCAACCCACACGTGTTTAATGCCATTGTTTTATTTTAATGGGGTGTATATCTTTCATAAAAAAAATTGTTTGGAACCAGTAAAAATATTTTCTCGATAGCTAAACGGTTGCGAATAGAGGTGGATAGAAAACAGCGTTTTGCACAGCTCCGGCATTATCCCCAGAAGCTCGAACAACAGCGTTCGACTTTTCCCGCCTAGCGTCTGCTATTTGGCGCCAAAACATAACCATTCACGAGATTGTAGAATAGTCCGTTTTTATTATGCATGCATCTACCATTAGATGTAGCTAATTGTCTGGGGAGCAATTAAATCATTTTCACATTGATTGTGGATAAAATTTTATTATAAACGCAAATAAGAGACATAACTTGACCATATTTTCACACCTTGTCCAAGTTCGCTTATCGATAGCACCGTACACCAGAAATGAAAGACAGGCACCGCAGGGCAATCATGTTTACTTGGCAATTATATGAAAGAGATTAACAATAGTGTCATAATTGAACCGTTATAAATACACAGACTGTTTGTATCTGAATTGTCGACAAAGTAGGACAGTGCAGCAATTATTGTGATTACTTACTCTAGTTTTACCATATTTAAGGACTCAAAAAACTGACAGTCTGAGTGCACCTGCCTGGCGCGATTTCGGACTTGTCCAGGGCGGTCAGGCAATGGATTTGTCAGCACCTGCTTAGATAGCTGGTGTCCCAATCAGGAGGAAATGTTCGGGATTTTAACTCCATTGTGCATGAAGTAAATTTCACGCATATGTTGCGAAAATGAAAGTAGAAAACATTCCTCCAAAAAAAGAATCGGAAAATAGACACAAAAACATACACTTTAGCTGGATTTCTTTGGGCTAGAAAACAACAGAAGCTGATGATTGATTCTGATCATTGCAAATAACAGATACTAGACATTCATTCATCACCACATTATTTTTAACTATACTGAACCCATCTTTTTTTCGCTTCCCTTTTTTTCCCTCCAAATATTGGAACTCATAATTTCAGATTTGGGACTCACAGTTTTTTGGTTGAGCGAGTCCCAGGACTCGTAGTTGAAAATTTGTAAAAAAATCACTGCTAGATATAGCTTCATACCAAATATCGAAGTCCTTGTGATTTCAGAGAAGATTTTTAAAGTTTTCATTTAAAAAATCTATTTTTACCTCCAGTGAACTAGATATGCAACAGACTGGAACCATTTGAACTACTTTGAAAGCGGACCACCTAAGGATCATTCCTGTGAAGTTTCGTTAAAATCCAATCAGTGGTTTAGGAGATGTTGTTTGAAGAAAAAGTTTACACACGCACTTACAACTGACAAAAAGTGATCTCGAAAGCTCACCTAGTCACTACGTGACAGGTGAGCTAATAAGGACCATTTTATCTATACATTTTGCAAGCAAGATTTTTTAATAATTATTGCATGCTACTCTTGTTAGATCTCAAAGAATATCTGTGATCACTACTGAACCTGTATCAGCTTATATAAAATGTATATATCATTTGGAAAAATGACCATTTATACCTTGAAAACTGCTGTGAATTGGCCAGCAGCTTCCTTGTTGTTTCTCTAAGATCATCTTCCAAGCTCCTTCTTTCCATCTGATCAGTATTTAACTGTACATCCACAAATTTTGGAGGCCGACTAACACGCTCAATTTGTGGATTGATAAAAAAGTTCCCACGATGCACACTTCCTGTATTATCTACAAATTTTAAATTGAATGCTGAATGTTGCAAATCTGGATGGCACTGTTCTGTTTCTTCAGCTGTTTTAATATTGTTTTGGTTGCAAGTTTCATTTCTCTTTATATTTGTATTACTAGTCATCAAGCTTTCTATGTCAGGCTCAAAGACACATTTTGACTTTCCCTCTAGGCTGATATCAACAGTCTTTGGGTATATTAGGTCTGTAGAATTAGATACTGTATGAGCTAAATCCTTCCATTCTGCAGAACTGTCATTTCCTGGTACACCTTTTTGCACTGTCACTTTATCCAAACCCAATGTATTTGGCTGATTTTGGTTAAAACTAATTAAGTGTGAATTAAGTCTGAATTTCTCTTCTGTTTCTTCGAACATTCCTACTGGCTCATAGAAGCCTTTTCTAAATGCATGCGGAAAGTTTGTTCTATTTTCGACTTTAGTCAATTTATTGCTAAGGTCAACTTCATTATCAAAATATTTGGATCTATCCATTATTGCTCTGCCTTCTAGATCAGCTACCAAGTTCATATTCATTTCACTGGTTCTTCCTTCAATGCCAAAATGGTTTGACTCATGATGCAACAGTGCATCAGATTCACAGTTATTATTAGATTGAAAATACAAATCCTTTACACTCCTAATTTGAGAAGGCATTTGTGACAAAACAGGACCCTTCTCATCCATATCACTGAAGGAAGAAAATGGCATCCCTGGGTTAGATCTTCTATTCCATTCATTTCCAGGAAACTTATCCGCCCCATGATCATATTTGTCATACAAAGTTTCAGCCACACTGTCATGCATCATTCTGAAAGAATCACCAGCTTTAGAGAAATTCTTTGTGCTATCTGGCAGTGTCACTTTATCTGAGTGAGCAAACCTGTTATTAACAAAATTTTCTAAATCTTCATCCACAAATCTTTCAATTTCAGCACGTGAATATCCTGATATGTTATTGTGGTTTACACCTATATCCATTCTATCTCTGTTCAAGATAATATTTTCATTAATTTCAATTAAGTCTTGACTGTCTTTTTGACTTACATATAAATCATCACTGTTTCTTTGGTTAAATGGAAAACTTGCACTGAGTCTATTATTAATGCTTTGATTCAACAGATGATTTTTGTTGGGACCAAAGTCATATCCGGTCTTGGAATCTTGCTTTTGAACACAAGATGAATTAAGTCCGTTGTTGTTGGCATTTTGTTGTTGGTATTCTTCCATAATTTGCTTGTTATGGAGACTTAATATATCTTGTTCAATTTCAGTTTCTACTTCCCTACTCTTTTCAGCTTGTGGTCTTGTTTTTACAACTTGTTTTGGAAAGGCATGAGCCAAATCTTTATTAGTTAAATTGTTTCTTGGTAGCAAAGATTCAATTTTCTGACCATTATCTTTGCAACTCAGAAAAGAACTATTTTTGATGTTTTCTCTAGAATCATGTTTACCTTTAATGAAGTTTTCTAACAGTAACCAATCTTCTTTGTTAGTTTTGTTGCTGGGAGCAGAATAAAGTCTGGAATTTTTCCTCATTTGCGAAGCTTCAGCTGACCTGATATAACACATACCCTCTTGTGATTCAACTTCCTGATTTACTTTATTATTATCTTCAGCTTGTATGCCAGAATGGGTATATTTTTTGACAGAGTTATTATTACTATCTTCAAACACACTTGCTTCTATAGGATCAAGTAAAGTGTGTTTTACATTTAGTGTGTCATTGTATGCACATGGTTCCTGGTTTTGTCTAAGCAATTTGCTATTATCAGCTTCTGTTTCTACAGTCCTGTTAGATGCTACTTCTGCTTCATTATTCAGACAACCTATCTCTTCCATATCATTTGATTCTTCAGCTGACAAGCTATAATGACAATCTTGCTTTTCAGCATCACCATCAACATGTGTTGAAGACCATTCTGGATTTGTTAATTTTTGCGCTGGTTTGTCATCTTGCAAATGTAGACCATACACATTGTTTGATACTGCCAAAAATTTCTGCAATTGATATAAATACATTTCAATAGAAAATACAACAAGAGGGCCATGATGGCCCTGGATCGCTCACCTGATCCATAGTGTAACAAGTGGGCCCCAGAGAGGGCCATTATTGGCCCCAGGGCTTTAATGTACATAATGTTGAGGGAGGTCTTAAAGGTGAAGCTTCATACCAAACATCAACAAAGGCTAAAATTTGAACAATCTTGTCAAAGGTCCACTAGATGAAGCTACACATCAAATATCAAAGACCTGGGCCTAGCGGTTTCAGAGAAGAAGATTTTTAAAGATTTTGCCTATATAAGCCTATGTAAAATCAAAGGGCCCCGGGACAGGGGCATTTTTTGCCCCAGCACTATAGTTTGAACAATCTTGGTAGGGGTCCACTAGATGAAGCTTCATACCAAATATCAAAGTTCTGGGCCTTGTGGTTTCAGAGAAGAAGATTTTTAAAGATTTTCCCTATATAAGCCTATGTAAAACCAAAGGGCCCCGTGGCAGGGGGGGATTTTTTGTCCCAGCACTATAATTTGAACAATCTTGGTAGGGGTCCACTAGACGAAGCTTCATACCAAATATCAAAGTCCTGGGCCTTGTGGTTTCAGAGAAGAAGATTTTTAAAGATTTTCCCTATATAAGCCTATGTAAAACCAAAGGGCCAAGGGGCAGGGGCATTTTTGGCCCCAGCACTAAAATTGGAACAATCTTGGTAGGGGTCCACTAGATGAAGCTTCATACCAAATATCAAAGTCCTGGGCCTTGTGGTTTTAGAGAAGAAAATTTTTAAAGATTTTCCCTATATAAGCCTATGTAAAACCAAAGGGCCCCGTGGCGGGGGCATTTTTGGCCCCAGCACTATAATTTGAACAATCTTGGTAGGGGTCCACTAGATGAAGCTTCATACCAAATATATAAGACCTGGGCCTTGTGGTTTCAGAGAAGAAGATTTTTAAAAATTTTCCCTATATAAGCCAATGTAAAAGCAAAGGGCCCCGTGGCGGGGGCATTTTTGTCCCAGCACTAAAATTTGAACAATCTTGGTAGGGGTCCACTAGATGAAGCTTCATACCAAATATCAAAGTCCTGGGCCTTGTGGTTTCAGAAAAGAAAATTTTTAAAGATTTTCCCTATATAAGCCCATGTAAAACCAAAGGGCCCCGTGGCGGGGGCATTTTTTGTCCCAGCACTAAAATTTGAACAATCTTGGTAGGGGTCCACTAGATGAAGCTTCATACCAAATATCAAAGACCTGGGCCTTGTGGTTTCAGAGAAGAAGATTTTTTAAGATTTTCCCTATATAAGCCTATGTAAAACCAAAGGGCCCCGGGGCGGGGGCATTTTTGGCCCCAGCACTGTAATTTGAACAATCTTGGTAGGGGTCAACTAGATGAAGCTTCATACCAAATATCAAAGACCTGGGCCTTGTGGTTTCAGAGAAGAAGATTTTTAAAGATTTTCCCTATATAAGCCAATGTAAAACCAAAGGGCCCCGTGGCGGGGGCATTTTTTGTCCCAGCACTATAATTTGAACAATCTTGGTAGGGGTCCACTAGATGAAGCTTCATACCAAATATCAAAGTCCTGGGCCTTGTGGTTTCAGAGTAGAAGATTTTTGAAGATTTTCCCTATATAAGCCTATGTAAAACCAAAGGGCCCTGGGGCGGGGGCATTTTTGGCCCCAGCACTATAATTTGAACAATCTTGGTAGGGGTCCACTAGATGAAGCTTCATACCAAATATCAAAGACCTGGGCCTTGTGGTTTCAGAGAAGAAGATTTTTAAAGATTTTCCCTATATAAGCCAATGTAAAACCAAAGGGCCCCGTGGCGGGGGCATTTTTCGTCCCAGCACTCAAATTTGAACAATCTTGGTAGGGGTCCACTAGATGAAGCTTCATACCAAATATCAAAGTCCTGGGCCTTGTGGTTTCAGAGAAGAAGATTTTTAAAGATTTTCCCTATATAAGCCTATGTAAAACCAAAGGGCCCCCGTGCGGGGGCATTTTTGGCCCCAGCACTATAATTTGAACAATCTTGGTAGGGGTCCACTAGATGAAGCTTCATACCAAATAACAAAGACCTGGGCCTTGTGGTTTCAGAGAAGATTTTTTAAGTTTTTGGTGAAAAAAATCTGTTTTTGGCTCCTGTGACCTAGATGTGCAACGGACCGGAACCATTTGACCCATATTCAAACTTGACCGAGATATTGTCATGATGATCATTCTGAGCAAGTTTGATTAAGATTGGACCAAAATTGTGGCCCCTAGGGTGTTCACAAGGTTTTTATATGATTTGACCCGCTGACCTACTTTTTAACCCGATATGACCCATATTCGAACTGGACTGAAATATTGTCACAATGGTCATTCTGAGCAAGTTTCATGATAATTGGACCAAAACAGTGGCCTTCAGAGTGTTCACAAGGTTTTTCTATGATTTGACCTACTGACCTACTTTTTGACCGGACATGACCCATATTCGAACTTGACCAAGATATTGTCATGATGATCATTCTGAGCAAGTTTGATTATGATTGGACCAAAATTGTGGCCTCTAGGGTGTTCACAAGGTTTTTCTATGATTTGACCCGCTGACCTACTTTTTAAGCCGACATGATCCATATTCAAACTTCACTAAAATATTGTCACAATGATCATTCTGAGCAAGTTTGATGATGATTGGACCAAAATTGTGGCCTCTCGAGTGTTCACAAGGTTTTTCTATGATTTGACCTACTGACCTACTTTTTTACCCGACATGACCCAAATTCGAACTTGACCGAGATATTGTCATGATTATCATTCTGAGCAAGTTTGATGATAATTGGACCAAAACTGTGGCCTCTAGTGTGTTCACAAGAAAAAGTTTACGCACGACGGACGACGGACGACGGACGACGCACGACGACGCCGGACATCTTACTGTCACAAAAGCTCACCATGACCTTCGGTCAGGTGAGCTAATAACAAAAGGATAATATAGTTGCTAAGCTCTTAGCATAAACCATAATAAAAAATCTTAAATCATTTTAACCAGGCTTCTTTTTGTAAGCTGAGGTTTTCATAAATTGGCATTTTTTTAACTTTCCATACATGCCTATTTAACTTGAATGTTAAACTTGTTAAACTTTAATGTGCTAATGTTAAAACTGGGCTGACATGTTTCAAGAAAAAACTACATATCACATTAACAAGTCCATGTAATGAATACCCTTATAGACTGCACTTTATAGAGGGAAAAGTTTGGTTTACAAGGGTATATATGTTTTTGTTTGTTTTGTTTTTTTGCTCAAAGATACAGACTGTGAGTACTTGAAAGAGCTGACTAACAAGCACAAACAATTTATGTTCCCAATTAAAATAAGAATTTTTTCTTGGTCAAAGATATAGATTGCGGGTACTTGTAAGAACTGCCTCAATGTTTGTTACAAAAATGAACCAAAATTCTAAAACTAGAACAGTGTTTTCAGAGGAAAACATATGTCCCCCCACCAGTTTGAAGTCCAGAGCATCTTGACATTTCTTTTGTATATGGTCTTCTTACAAAAATTCTATATATCGCGCAGACAAGTTTATTTTTAACAGTCTAAGTCCCGTGGTGCCCTTGAAAATTAGGTCAAGGTCACCAAAATCTAATCAGTTCTAGAGACTATCCCACTTACTTTATGTACCAAGTTTGAACCAAATCCATCCATTGGTTCAGGAGATAGAGTGCAGACAAGCTTATTTTTAACAGTCTTAGTCCCGTGGTGACCTTGAAAATTAGGTCAAGGTCACCAAAATCTAATCAGTTCTTGAGACCATGCCAATTATACTATGTACCAAGTTTGAACAAAATCCATTCGTTGGTTCAGGAGATAGAGTGCATTTTTAACAGTCTTAGTCCCGTGGTGACCTTGAAAATTAGGTCAAGGTCACCAAAATCTAATCAGTTCTTGAGACCATCCCAATTATACTATGTACCAAGTTTGAACAAAATCCATCCATTGGTTCAGGAGATAGAGTGCAGACAAGCTTTTTTGGCCTAAAATTTGACAATGTTTTGAGCACTGTGACCTTGAAAATTAGACCAAGGTCACCAAAATCTAATCAGTACTTTTCCCCCTCCCAATGGTGTATCTGTGTAAGTTTAATCAAAATCCATCCATCCATTCAGAAGATAGAGTGCAGACAAGAGGCAACGCCGACGCCAACGCCGACGCTGACGCCGACAGGATCCGCACAAAAACCAATATGTCCCCCTCCCTTTCGGATGGGGGGACATAAAAAAATTTTTTTAGTCATAAAGGAAATCATTGTCTCATACAAGTATGTTCTCATAATATAAGAATCTTACATGGGAGTGAGGGGTGGATAGAAAAATCCATCCTAAGGTCACTGTCTGGAATCACGAGGTTTGCAGACAGTGATCCTGAGGGACGGATTTTTCTATCTACCCCTTACGTCCGAGTAAGTTTCTTTTTCTTGCATACCTTTCATTTCCGGATAGTGGATTTGTTTATAATTCAGTCACTTTCATTGTCATTGTCCGCGATATTTTGCATATGTGACATCCTATTCAACCAGTGCACATCAAACTCGTAAAAATTCTTGATTTAATAATAATAATCGACCTTATTTATAGAGGGTAACACATTTAGTACTAGTACTAATCTTGCATGTGGCCCTCTTTTCCTGGGTAGGAACCAGTACTAAGCAATGTGGATAAAGTCTCTTGCTCAAGGAAACAACACCTGGCACTTGCGAGGATCGAACCGGGTACCTCTCAATCTCAAATCAGATGTTTTACCAATGCACCACAGCGCTCCAGAATAACCTGGGTAGGATAAGAATTTCTATGCGAGGGATTAGTCAATGAAGTCAATGATTTCCTTATCTGGTGTACAAGAATACATCTGTCGCTGATGCGGTCAACGAAAGTGTACTGAAGGAGAATACAGCCACACCTGTTTGTGTTTTCATTTACAAATTTGAAAACTAGCTGGGCTTTGGTAGCAATTTGGTACTGTTTCTGAATGTACTCACCATATTTACTGTATGTACCAGCACTCGGACAAACAGACCTTTGCACAGTGTAGACCCAGATGAGACACCACAGGACACGGTGTCTCATCAGGGTCTAGACTATTTGCCACTTATCCAGCTATCTTAAGACAACATCGGTTAGTAAGTTATGCTTGCTCAAATTTTGGAATTTTGTCATACAAAAGTATGGCAAGGAGTTCAGGTGTTCGAACTCAGGGCAATATGGTACAAAATTTACCTTGAGAACTTTCTCAGGAACCCATGGAAAGAATGACAACAGCTCAAGTAGTTCAAAGTTCAATAGTTCCTTTAGGTTCAAAGTCTTTAACAGGAGTTGAGCACTGAAAAAAATGCAGTTTTTCTTTATGCAACTTAATGCTGTTGCCTATAAAGTTCTCTATATTACATTAATTGTTCCCTTCAACACGGTTTTGCATCTAACATGGTTTAACCCTTGTTCTGCTGAATGAATTAATATAGACACACCCATTTCTGACTTTCAACCAATGAAAGCACTTGATATCTACCAATTTATTCAATCAATTCAAACAGTGTAGATCCTGATCAGATGGCTTCTTCAGAAACCATCTGATCTGGATCTACACTGTTTGCAAAGTTAGGGGTTGTCGTGTTCAGCAGGATACCAGTTAACCTATTTAGTACCAGAAACCCCAAAACGGGTACCCTGGCAAACAGTGCAGGCCCAGATCAGACGCCGCAGAATGCGGGTCTGATCAGGGCCTACACTGTTTGCAAAAAGTTCAGCCATTCCATATCAATTTTGAAGAAAACACAACCTGACACTCCTAAATTTTGAAATGGACTCCTGCTATATATAAGAAGGAAGATTCCATTTGGTACAAAAAGGGTTAAAGATGGTTCACAAAAATGTAGAGTCTATAAAAAATGTCAACTATCTTCACATTTTTGTATGATAAAAGCTGATCTGCACTCTTGTTGAAGCTCATTTATTAACCCTTTGTATACTGGTGGACTCTTCCATTGCCATATGTTGGACAAGTCCATTTGTTGTTTAAGGGGTGCCAGGCCTATTTTTTTCTTTCCTATTCTATTTTTGACAGAAAATTCTGTTAGCAAATAGTGAAGGCCCTGATCAGACGCCGCCTTCTGCGGCATCTGATCTGGGTCTGCACTGTTTGCCAAGGTATCCCTTTAGGGGTTTCCCGCATACAATGTGTTAAAAAACAGATGCTGGCTTTTTGTGGCCTTGCATTTAAACAGTTACTGTATTTATCCGGAAATTAAACAAAGCAATTTTGCTCCACTGTGATAAAAATGCCCAATGTATTGTTTGTTTATTTTTGGTGTTTTATGACCAAGTCAAAACTAGTTAAGTCATTATGAACCTGTCAGCTAACTCAGTCACACTTTTCCCTGATAGGAGTTGACCCATATAGAGCTAATTCTTTGACCAGTGGCCAGTAATGGAACCATCGATGATTAGATGCGGGCAGATGGGACTCGAAACCTCGGGAGGGCAACCCATCTAGGAGTTGCTAGATCTCTAAACAAAGCTAGCGTGGATAGGTGGAACCGTAGCCCTGGTTGGCAATCCACCTAGGGGTTTTAGCTCTCTAAACAAAACCTAGCCAGTGACTATTCTTAACTGGATACTGACTTCCCCTATTGGGTGGATCATTTCTCTGATTCAACAGTCCAAACGGCGATGCAGCAGCATGTCGTGGAGCATGAAGAGCATGAGAAGGCACTAAAGAAGTCATGGTCATCCACTACATCCGGGCTTAGCCCCAGATGTCTCTACACTGTCTTGCCTCTGGATCCAGCTAGGCCAGGACGAGAGAGTGAGGTTGACCCTGCACTCCTCTCCCTCACTATAATCCAATTCATAGCACGTCAGCTTAATCAAATACACACAGTCAGTGCAGGCACACATATGCATGAAACTAAAAAAGCCCTGGGGCTTGGTTCTATTTGGTCGCTTTCCTTAAGAATGAAGCGGTACAGGGAATTCGGCAGCTGAACTGAGTGACTGAGCAGACCTTTTTTTATAGGATCGCACTGCTCAGCCCCTTAGCATTGGAAATGGGCTAGAAACAGTGCCCTTAACAATTGCCTGCTTCAAAAACCCTTGGCTGGTAAACGGTACTTAATTTTCAGGAATTTAAGTGTTAAAGCAAAGAGTCTAAGTGCCTGTTCAGGACCAAGTTCCTAGCCTACACTCAGAGACAATTGACCCACCAGTGCTGTCAGTACTTTGACTGTCTTAATTACCCGCTCAAAAACTCTAACGACAGATTTTGAAGAGATGGTGCCCTTATTTTTTTTATTAACCCTTATCTTGCTGTTCACGACAACCCTTATCTTTGCAAACAGTATAGACCCAGATCAGATGGCTTCTGAAGAAGCCATCTGATCAGGATCTACACTTTTTGGCATTCAGTTTATGAATTTGTAGCAATAAATAACATCAAGTAATTTGATTGGTTGATAGACAGAAATGGGTGTGGCTTAAATGAATATTCAGCAAGATAAGGGTTAATGCCAACAATACTTACACACTTACTTAGCCGGCCTGGGTAGCTGAGTCGGATGCGTGTCTGACTGGTGATCACCAGGATGCCAGTTCGATACCTGCCGGGGTCGGCAAGACCGATCATGAAATCTTTTCTACGGTCATTGTCTCCCTTTTGCTGATTCAAGAACGGAAGTTGTCAGAATGTGCACTGTACTGGTTAACCACTTATGTATAAGCCTATGAAAAGTGTGGTAAGGTATACTGACTGGCTCAAAAATGACCTAAATAGTGTTGACTGGACCATTAAACTCCAATACAAACAATATTTACATACTTACTTAAAGGAAGTTATAGATGGAATCATCATCAAGAACTTTTCACCCTGTCAATATAAGAACAAAATGGAATTACAAGTTAAATCTTGCTATTCATCACGAAAACACGCCTATATAATTTTGACCCCCTTAAACCCCACTTTTATATAGTAAAGCTGGGGTTTACAGGGGTATACATTATTTTTGTTATTCCTGCTCAAAAACATAAGATTGTTGGTACTCGTTAGAACTGCCTCGATGAGGCGGTTCTAACGGGTGTCCATAATCTATATTTTCATCATAAAATTTTCATTTTTTCGGCGATAAAGGTGGTAATGTATTTGTATAGGCGTGTTTGCGTAATGTATCCCTTGCTGATGAAATTAGTTTAGGCACTACCATTTCTGACTAATAACCAATCAAATTACTTGATACAATGTATTCATTCAAATATCAAATGGAATGACAATGTAGATCCTAATCAGATGGCTTCTTCAGTAGCCGTCTGATCTGGATCTGCATGGTTAGCAAAGTTAGGGGTTGTTGTGTTCAGCAGGATTAGTGTTAAAACCACATGTCGAACTTTCCAAAAGTGGTCTCATTAGCAAAAGTACTAATATTTTTGCAGAAAAATGTCAGTAGCTCCTGCAATGCAAAACCTACTCACAGTTTTTTTCAGCAAAATAACCAGTTTCTTACATGCTTTTCAATGAATGAAAGAGATTTCTCCGTGAAATCTAAATCGATATCTTCACTGTTTTAAACAGTGAAAATACAATTTCTGAGGACAATATTTATAAGCACATTTCAAGTGAACCATTTGATAAAGTTATATTCCAAGCTGTTTTCCAGGTGCAAACTTTAGCATCCAATATTATACCCAGTTAACATGCTGAAAATCGACGCAAATTTGCCCTGGAAAAGTTTGTTCTCTGTGATGATGGCTGACGCTTTGAAACTGTGTTACAAATTACAATTTAAAGCATGAAAGAAACAGAAAATTTGATTTTTTTTTAGTGTAAGATCAATTTTTATTTGCTTCATGAACACCAAAATTAATATTTTCACTTGTGGCTGTGCTACTTGTGAAAAAATACTTCTGTTGGTGTTCATGCGGTGAAATAAAAATCCATCTTATAATGAAACAAGAGTTTTTGTTCGAGTGGGAAGCCCTTGACACAAGGAATTTACATGCCAAATATGAAGGCTCTATCTTAAACGGTTCAAAAGTTATGAACAATAAAAACAATTTCTTTAAAGTAGGTCATAAGTCAAGGTCACAGGTCAAAAAGGTTTGCATGAAAGTAAAGCTCTTGTCATAAGGAACCTACATGCCATAGATGAAGGCTCTACCTTAAACGATTAAAAAGTTATGAACAATTTTATTTTTTCTTTTAAGTATGTCAAAGGTCAAGGTCATAGTCAAATTTTTATTACATGAATGTAAAGCTCTTATCACAGGGAACCTACATGCCAAATATGAAGTCTCTATCTGAAACAGTTCGAAAATTATGACCAAAATGTTAATTTTTTCTATTAAGTAGGTCAAAGGTCAAGGTCACAGGTCAAAATTTTTTTGAATTAATGTAAAGCTCTTGTCACAACGAACCTACATGCCAAATATGAAGGCTCTATATTAAACAATTAAAAAGTTATGAACAATTTTTTCTTTTTTCAGTAGGCCAAAGGTCAAGGTCATGGTCAAATATGTTTACATGAATGTAAAGCTCTTATCACAGGGAACCTACATGCCAAATATGAAGGCTCTATCTGAAACGGTTCAAAAGTTATGACCAAAATGTTATTTTTTTTCTTTTAAGTGGGTCAAAGGTCAAGGTCACAGGTCAAGATTTTGTGTATGAATGTAAAGCTCTTGTCACAAGGAACCTACATGCCAAATATGAAGGCTGTATCTCAGACGGTGCAAAAGTTATGACTAATGTTAACTTTTTTATGTAGGTCAAAGGTCAAGGTCATAGGTAAAGATTTTTTGTGTGAATGTAATTTTATTTTTTCTTTTAAGTAGGTCAAGGTCATGTTAAAATTTGTTTTACATGAATGTAAAGCTCATATCACAGTGAACCTACATGCCAAATATGAAGTCTTTATCCAAAAGGGTTCGAAATTTATGACCAAAATGTTAATTTTTTCTATTAAGTAGGTCAAAGGTCAAGGTCACAGGTCAAAAATATTTGTATGAATGTAAAAATCTTGTCACAAGGGACCTACATGCCAAATATGAAGGCTCTATATTAAACGGCTAGAAAGTTATGAACAATTTTATTTTTTCTTTTAAGTAGGTCAAAAGTCAAGGTCATGGTCAAATATTTTTACATGAATGTAAACCTACATGCCAAATATGAAGGCTCTATCTGAAACGGTTCGAAAGTTATGACCAAAATGTTATTTTTTCTTTTAAGTAGGTCGAAGGTCAAGGTCACAGGTCTAAATTATGTATATGAATGTAAAGCTCTTGTCACAAGGAACCTACATGCCAAATATGAAGGCTGTATTTCAGACGGTGCAAAAGTTATGACTAATGGACTACAATCCCAGCAATGGGAAACTTCAACAGTAATTTAAGGGATATACTTGGGTCAGATGGTTTTAAAGAGATGACGAAAGCTTTAGATTTTGAAGGAAATGACTGTCTTATAACTTTTTCCTTATATGTAGGTCAAAGGTCAAGGTCACAGGTAAAAATTTTTTGTGTGAATGTAAAGCTCTTGTCACAAGGAAGCTACATGTAAAATATGAAGGCTCTATCCCAAACGGTTCAAAAGTTATGACCAAAATGTCATTTTTTTATTTTAAGTAGATTAAAGGTCAAGGTCAAGGTCATAGGTATTTTTTTTTTTCATGAATGTAAAGTTTTTGTCACAAGGAACCTACATGCCAAATATGAAGGCTGTATCTCAAGCGGTTCAAAAGTTATGACCAATGTTATTTTTTCTTTTAAGTAGATCAAAGGTCAAGGTCACAGGTAAATCTTTTTTGCATGAATGTAAAGCTTTTGTCACAAGGAACATACATGGCAAATATGAAGGCTGTATCTTAAGTGGTTCAAAAGTTATGACCAATGTTATTTTTTCTTTTAAGTAGGTCAAGGTCAATTTTTTTGCATGAATGTGAAGCCCTTGTCATAAGGAACATTCATGCCAAATATGAACGCTCTATCTCAAACGGTTCAAAAGTTATGATCAACATTAAAGTTGTCCACATACAAACAAACAAACCAACAAACAGATAGGGCAAAAACAATATGTCCCCGCTATCGCTACCAGGTACATAAAAAAAACAATATTCTCTATGTATTAGCTATTGCTCTTGCCAGAAATTTAACCCATATAATGTTGAATAAATTAATTTAGCCAGACCCATTCTGACTTTCAACCAATCAAATTAATTGATGTCATTGATTCCTACAAATTCACAAACTAATTGTCATACACTGTAGATACTGATCAGATGGCTTCTTCAGAAGCGTTATGAACACACCTGTAAAACTCATTTTATGATGAGGGTGTATTAGTTATACTTAAAAGCATAGATATTGTGGGTACTTGTTTGAACAAAGGCAGTTCTAATGAGCACACACATTCTATGTTTGCAGAAAGAAAGAAACATATCAATTGTTTTTATCAGAAAGCTGTCATTTTTGCAGCAATGACAGAATGCACTCTGTCACATGGCAAATTTGTTATCCTAATGGTTTGGGTCAAGGGCTATCTTCTGTGGAATTCCCCTATTAAGACCAGCTAAAACTAGAATTTGTTTTTCTACAAAAACACAGATGTCTCCCCCGTTTTTGACCTCTAAGAATAACCTTGACATTGGAGGTATTGAGCCGGGTCTTGTGTGCAAAACATCATCTAATGAAGATAAACATTTCTGCAAAGTAACTTTAAAAATGTTCAAAGAAAAATAAAGAAGTTATTGGCCATACACAAAAAAGCCCTTTTTTACCTTTGACCTCTAAGTATGGCCTTGACCTTTGAGGTACAACACATCGCCTCATGATGGTTAACATTTCTGTCAAGTAATTTCAAAATCCATCAAAGAATAAGGAAGTTATTGAATGTCCCTTTTTTTACCTTTGACCTCTAGACATTGGAGGTATATGGACCTTGGTCTTGTACATGACTCATGGTCTAATGACGGTGAACATTTCTGCATGGTTACTTTATAAAGTCCATCCAGAAATAAAAAAGTTATTGACTGGACACAAAGAAAAAACAAAACTTTTTCACCTCTGACCTCTTAGTATGACCTTGATCTTGGAGATACCGACCTAGGTCTAGCGTGCACCACATCGTCTCATGATGGTTAACATTTCTACCAAGTAATTTCACAATCTATCCAGGAAAAAGAAAGTTCTTGACTGAACACTAAACTAGAAATGGTGTTTGTAAAACACAATGCCCCCAACCTTTGCTTGTCCCTAGATGGCAAAATATTCAACAAATATTGTTAAAGACTCAAAAACATACAACAAAAATTCCGCTGAAGGCTATGTCGCACCTGTGGGGCACATCCACCCGCCCAACCACCCACTCGGACATCGCTATTTTAAAGGACGGAATTTTTTATAAACCCGTCCAATAAAACCGAAAATTACCATGATTACAACAATAATTCAAAGTGTGTGGCCTTGGCCCCAAGGTTATGCTGACAAATAAATCAAAGGACAATAACTTTTGAAAGGGGCATAATGCGGATGAGAAAAAAATATGTGTCAGCTAATTTTCCATAGCAAACCATATATGAAATTTCAAAACCCTAGCTTACACGGTTCTTAAGTTAATCCGGATGAAAAAAAAATACGTGCCAGCTTATTTTCCATCAGGAACGCATATATGAAATTTCAAAACCATAGCATACAGGGTTCTAAAGTTATGGAATGCATCACTTTTAGCATACATTACAATAGACACAAATTACCAAAATGACAAAGGGCCATAACTCAAATTTTGTCAAAAGTTAATCAGGTCATCTATTCATCACCAGCAATTTTTTCATCAACTTTCAAGACTCTAGCTATAATAGTTTTTGAGATATCTTGCTGACAAGATTTTATTAAACAAACT
Organism: Lucinisca nassula; assembly: GCA_963580285.1. NCBI lineage: Eukaryota > Metazoa > Mollusca > Bivalvia > Lucinida > Lucinidae > Lucinisca > Lucinisca nassula. The sequence goes on along the minus strand of OY757014.1, from coordinate 177,142,754 downwards.
TCAAAGGGCAATAACTCTTGAAAGAGGCATAATCCGGATTAGAAAAAAAATACGTGTCAGCTTATTTTCCATCAGGAATGCATATATGAAATTTCAAAACAATGGCATATACAGTTCAAAAGTTATGCTAAGCATCACTTTTAGCATACATTATAATGGGCACAAATTACCAAAATGACAAAGGGCCATAACTCACAAAGTATTTTTCGGAATTTTGTCAAAAGTTAAGCAGGTCATCTACTCATCAACACCAATCTACGTGTATTCACCAACATTCAAGGCTCTAGCTATAATAGTTTTTGAGATATTTTGCTGACAAGATTTTATAAAAAAAAATTCAAAGGGCAATAACTCTTGAAAGGGGCATAATCCGGATGAGAAAAAAATGCGTGTCAGCTAATTTTCCATCAGGAATGCATATATGAAATTTCAAAACCATAGCATACACGGTTCTAAAGTTATGCTATGCATCACTTTTAGCATATAATACAATGGGCACAAATTACCAAAATGACAAAGGGCCATAACTCACAAAGTGTTTTTTGGAATTTTGTCAAAAGTTAATCAGTCCATCAACTCATCACCACCAATATGTTCACCAACTTTCAAGGCTCTAGCTCCAATAGTTTTTGAGATATCTTGCTGACAAGATTTTATTAAAAAAAATTCAAAGGGCAATAACTCTTGAAAGGGGCATAATCCGGATGAGAAAAAAAAATATACGTCAGCTTATTTTCCATTAGGAATGCATATATGAAATTTCAAAACCATAGCATACACAGTTCCAAAGTAAGCTACGCATCACTTTTAGCATTCATTACAATGGGCACAAATTACCAAAATGACAAAGGGCCATAACTCACAAAGTATTTTTCAGGATTTTGTCAAAAGTTAATCAGTTCATATACTCATCACCACCAATATACTTAACAACTTTCAAGGCTCTAGCTCCAATAGTGTTTGAGAAATTTTGCTGACAAGATTTTATTAAAAAAAATTTCAAAGGGCACTAACTCTTGAAAGAGGCATAATACTGACAAGAAAAAAATACGTGTCAGCTAATTTTCCATGAGGAATCCATATATGAAATTTTAAAACCCTAGCATACACGGTTCTAAAGTTATGCTATGCATCACTTTTAGCATACATTACAATGGGCACAAATTACCAAAATGACAAAGGGCCATAACTCACAAAGTATTTTTCGGAATTTTGTCATAAGTTAATCAATTCATCTACTCATCACCACCAATCTATTCACCAACTTTCAAGGCTCTAGCTCCAATAGTTTTTGAGATATCTTGCTGACAAGATTTTATTAAAAAAATTTCAAAGGGCAATAACTCTTGAAAGGGGCATAATCCGGACAAGAAAAAAATATGCGTCAGCTAATTTTCCATGGGAAATCGATATATGAAATTTCAAAACCCTAACATACACGGTTCTTTAGTTATGCTATGCATCAAAAGCGTAACGGACGGACGAACGTACGAAAGAACCAGAACCAATATGCCCCTCCAACTTTGAACCTCCAACTTTTTCAAAGTTGGAGCATAAAAAGGCCCCTTTTTGTCCTTTGACCTCTTAGTACGACCTTGACATTTGAGGTACCAACTTGGGTCATGCACGCAACACATCCTCTTATGGTGGTTAACATTTCTGCAAAGTAATTTCAAAATCCATCTAAAATTAAGAAAGTTATTGACAGAACACAAAAAAAGGCCCCTTTTTTGACCTTTAACCTCTATGTATGACCTTGACCTTTCAGGTACCAAACTTGGTGATGCGTGCAACACATCATCTCATGGTGGTTAACATTTCTGCCAAGCAATTTCAAAATCCATCTAAAAATAAGAAAGTTATTGACCAAACACTAAAAAAGGCCCCTTTTTTTACCTTTGACCTCTATGTATGACCTTGACACTTGAGGTATCAAACTGAATCATGCATGCAACCCATCGTCTCATGATAGTTAACATTTTTGCCAAGTAACTTCAAATTCTATCTAAAAATAAGCAAGTTATTGACAAAACCCGAAAAAAAGGCCCCCTTTTTTACATTTGACCTCTAAGTATGACCTTGACCTTTGAGGTACCAACCTGGGTCATGCACGCAACACATCGTCTTATATTGGTTAACATTTCTGCCAAGTGATTTCAAAATCCATCTCAAAATAAGAAAGTTATTGACAAAACACGAAAAAAAGGCCCCTTTTTTGACCTTTGACCTCTAAGTATGACCTTGACCTTCGAGGTACTGACCTGCCTGATGCACACCACACATCGTCTCATGGTTGTTAATATTTCTGGCAAGTAATTTTAAAATCCATCTGAAAATAAGAAAGTTATTGACCAAAAACGAAAAAAAGGCCCCTTTTTTGACCTTTGACCTCTAAGTATGACCTTGACCTTTGAGTTACCGACCTGATTCATGCGCACCAAACATCGTCTTATGGTTGTTAATATTTCTGCCAAGTAATTTTAAAATCCATCTGAAAATAAGAAAGTTATTGGCCGGACACGATTTGCCCATACATATATACATACTAACAAACTTCCAAGGGAGATAATTCAAAAAGTATAAATGCGAAAGTTATAATTCTTGCGCACTGCACATCGTCTAATGCTGATTTATATTTATACTAAGTTTTGTGAAGATAGCTCCAACGGTTTTCAAGTTATAGAGCGGACACGAATGTGTGACAGACGGACAGACAGACGGACAGACAGACGCCCGGGGGAAAAACAATATGTCTCTCCGAAAAAATTTTTTTCGGGGGAGACATAATTAAGACTAATTATTTTTGCTTGATTTGAGGTATAAGGTCCCCATCAACCCTATTTAGGTCATTTTGGAGACATTGCTTCCAATTTTGTAGGCTATTTACCTGACATTAAGATGAAATGATATCTCAATCCCTGCCGCCCAATGAAACCAATAGGGTTTATATGCTTGGGCGGTCCTACTCGCACCACTTTGCCTAGGCAGGCTTAGCTCTTCTAAATGGTTTACCAGTACAGATCTGCAGTCAGTTTCAGCTCGGCATGGAAGCATCATGCAGGCCAGTCTATTTCCCCAAGCCCCCATGGGTGGGAGTGGGGGGGGGGGGGGGGGCATTAAGACTAATTTTTTTTTTTTTAAACAAGTTTCATTTTTTCTTTCTTTGTGTTTTTTTTACTAGTAAGAGACCACCAGAGCTGGTCTTAATATAGGAATTTTACTGTATATAGCACCAAGTGGTGACTGATCAGACTGTGCAGATTTGCAAGCCGATCCGAGTTTTAGACAAGCCTTGAAGTAATTTTTGCATAACACATATTTCTGCTTGTATTTTGTTTTCAAGTGGCTAACCTCTTTAAGGCAGTGTAAAAAGTAGGTCAAGGTCTGATCAAGGGCCGGAGGCAGTGTGCATCATGGCTGATATGTGTATGAAGTTGCATCAGTGTGGTCTCAGTGTTTAAGAAACAGAACTAAATGCACAGACTAAACATTTGATCAACAGTGAAAAGTATGTCAAACTCAGTGACATTTGATGGCAGTGAACAGGATGTGTCATGGCAGACATGTGCATGAAATTGTCATTGGTTTTGGAAGCAGATTAAACATTGTTCAGCCAAGCATGAAAAGTAGGTCTATGTCAGAAAAGAAACGACTGATCACAGGGTGCATCATGGTGAGTGAAAAAATTTTCATTTGTCTGAAAGTCTTGGTGTTTGCAAAATTGTTCTAAAACACAGGCTTAACATATCTGATACCAACTAGGAAGGCTGGAAAGTGATCCATATGTCACTCCTGCCTGGCTAAAATTATACCTGAGAGACTTCCTCTGAAAGCCACTCTCTCGACAACCACTCCTCAGTATCCCTACTTTTGTTAGCCTTCATGCAGTTTTCACTTATACTTCTTATGTTGCCTGCTACTTCAGCTAGGTCTGAACAGGTCAACAGCTGTAATTACAAGAGAAAAATATGCATTTTTAATGTGTTTGTTTTAGTGAAGAAAAAGGCTTGACATTATGTATAAATCGTCTGCAGAAAACACACATGAAATATCAAGTTGTTTTTTTGGTTTTCAGTTTTATGGTCCTTTCAAGAATATTTCACTTATATCAAGCCAATTGTTAATCAGAGAAAAAACCACCTGACCTTGGCGTCCCATAAGTGATCCAAGCTAGGCTCGAACTCACAGTGGTGAGAGACCTGATGATTAAGAGTCAGCAGTTTTACCCACAAAGCCATGGAGGCCTGTAAACTTTGGGTAAATTACTTTTGTTTTAGTTCCTTTCAGTTTTTCATGAAACATAAACACCGATCTGTATGATCACAAGAGCTACATTCTTATTAAGTTCCATAATTCTGCCATGCAATTTGACTCATTTACCTCCCTTTGTAACATACCAAAAAATGCTTGTTTCAAAAACTTTAACCTTGGCCATATTTCCAAAAGTATTCACACTAGGTTGAAGTTTTTGTTTATATTTTAGAAAACATAGATCAAAGTTCAAGGTCAACAGTCAAAAAGCTTGGTATCAATGGAACATCCATGTAAAATTTGAAGGCTCTGTTAAAAATAGAATTGAAATGAGAGAAAAATGTGTTTAATAAAAATGGGCCCCTTCAAGCGATTTTGGTACTTATCGCCTATGGAAGCAGCGAAGGTTCAGGCGAGCCTGCGCATCCGCGCAGTCTCGCCAGAACCTTCGCTGCTCGCTCATAAAAGCAGTGAATCAAGAGGAACCTTCAGACAGAAAGCCATATCCCTGGCCCCTCTGAATGGTTGGGCATGCGGAGTCAAAATTTGTCATGACGGAATGCTCCAAGACCCAAATTCGCTTGGCGGGGCTCAAATAAAGTCGATTTTCAAAGGTCAAGGTCACAAATCAAGAAGCTTGGTATCAATGGAAAGGTCTTGTTCCAAGGAACATCAATATTAAGTTTGAAGGCTGTATTGTTAGTGGTATTAAAATGAATGACAAAAACTTGTTTTTAATCAGAGAGAAAAGGGGTGATAATTCAGTCAAATTGCATGACAGAGTTATGGAACTTTGATAGAATATAGTTCTTGTGATGGTGAGTATTTGTTTGATGTTTCATGAAGGTATGCAAAATATTTTTGGAAATATGGTCAAGGTTAAAGATTCTGGTTAAATTAAAAAAAAAAAAAAAAAAGGGAAGTCAAAGTTCAAAGGTCAAGGTCACAGGTCAAAATGTTTATTATCAATGGAAATGTCTTGTCAATAGCTCAGAAGTTTTTCTTTGAAAAACAGACAAGCTAATAAAATAAGCTGATGACTCTTGAACTATAAAGGTATCACTCTAGTATTATTTTCATCATTTCTTCAGTCCAACTGAATTTTGATCAGTGCAACGCAAGAGTAACAGGTCCACTGTGTCCAGTTATTCAAAATTGGTTACGATAACACACCCATGCGACATAGTGCATTTTTCACATCTCCGAAATGGCTACTTTTCTAATGAAAATCTGTGATATTTTTCTTGTTTATACTGCAAACATAGGTTGTGGGTGCTACATAGGCTGTGGGTGCTCGTTAGAACTGCCTCCACAACCTGTCTTGAAGCAGAAATAAGAAAAAAATGCATACCCCCTTAAACCCCAGTTTTTTCTATAAAAAGTGGGGTTTAGGTGGGGTGTTCATTTCACAGATCTGTTCACATGATGATATTGAACCCTGCTCCCACACACCCTGGAGGGAAAACATTGATAGGTGCATTAGAACTTGACATTGTCCAAAATTTGTGACAATTACCAAAAATACCTGTAAATAACTAGAATTGTCAGAGGATCTGACCATAGCCCCGCTATAGCCCTGTCAGAGGAGAAAGACTCATGAATTAAAGGTAAAGACTTGTGAGAGGGTTAAATCCCTAACAAGGTACCTACGCCTTATAGACTTTTCGCGTTATTAGATCTGAAAAACAGTCTACGTTAAAAAATAGGTTTTGGATAATGAAAAAAGCACATGCACATCTTCAGACCTATATGAAAACACCTGTTAAATTTCAAAAGGATTGACTAGAACTGTAAGAGGAGTTGCGATCACAAGGTAGCAACTCCCTATACATTTTAACATTAGTAGATCTCAAAAATTGTCTAAGTTAAAAAAGGTGAAATAAGTGAAAAAAATTTATTAAAGGATGATGAAAAAAGGAATATGCACATCTTCAGACCTATATGAAAACACCTGTAAAGTTTCAAAAGGATTGACCTAGAACTGTAAGAGGAGTTGTGGTCACAAGGTAGCTACTCCCTATACATTTTAACATTAGTAGATCTCAAAAATTGTCTAAGTTAAAAAAGGTAAAATAAGTGAAAAAAAATATTTAAGGATAATGAAAAAAAAAATATGCACATCTTCAGACCTATATGAAAACACCTGTAAAGTTTCAAAAGGATTGACCTAGAACTGTAAGAGGAGTTGCGGTAACAAGGTAGCTACTCCCTATACATTTTAACATTAGTAGATCTCAAAAATTGTCTAAGTTAAAAAAGGTGAAATAAGTGAAAACAATTATTTAAGGATGATGAAAAAAGGAATATGCACATCTTCAGACCTATATGAAAACACCTGTAAAGTTTCAAAAGGATTGACCTAGAACTGTAAGAGGAGTTGTGGTCACAAGGTAGCTACTCCCTATACATTTTAACATTAGTAGATCTCAAAAATTGTCTAAGATAAAAAAGGTGAAATAAGTGAAAAAAAATACTTAAGGATGATGAAAAAAAGAATATGCACATCTTCAGACCTATATGAAAACACCTGTAAAGTTTCAAAAGGATTGACCTAGAACTGTAAGAAGAGTTGCGGTAACAAGGTAGCTACTCCCTATACATTTTAACATTAGTAGATCTCAAAAATTGTCTAAGTTAAAAAAGGTGAAATAAGTGAAAAAAATTATTTAAGGATAATGAAAAAAGAATATGCACATCTTCAGACCTATATGAAAACACCTGTAAAGTTTCAAAAGGATTGACCTAGAACTGTAAGAGGAGTTGCAGTAACAAGGTACCCACTAAGTAGTAGATCTCAAAAATTGTCTAAGTTAAAAAAGGTAAAATAAGTGAAAAAAATTATTTAAGGATGATGAAAAAAGAATATGCATATCTTCAGACCTATATGAAAACACCTGTAAAGTTTCAAAAGGATTGACCTAGAACTGTAAGAGGAGTTGCGGTAACAAGGTAGCTACTCCCTATACATTTTAACATTAGTAGATCTCAAAAATTGTCTAAGTTAAAAAAGGTGAAATAAGTGAAAAAAATTATTTAAGGATAATGAAAAAAGAATATGCATATCTTCAGACCTATATGAAAACACCTGTAAAGTTTCAAAAGGATTGACCTAGAACTGTAAGAGGAGTTGCGGTAACAAGGTAGCTACTCCCTATACATTTTAACATTAGTAGATCTCAAAAATAGTCTAAGTTAAAAAAGGTGAAATAAGTAAAAAAAATTATTTAAGGATAATGAAAAAAGAATATGCACATCTTCAGACCTATATGAAAACACCTGTAAAGTTTCAAAAGGATTGACCTAGAACTGTAAGAGGAGTTGCGGTAACAAGGTACCCACTATCAAATATTACAGACAGACAGACAGAAAGACAGACAGACAGACGGAATTCCGGACAGATTACAGACGGAATTCCGGACAAGCCAAATCCAATATAGCCCCCACTTTTTCAAAGCGGGGCTATAATAAAATCAAAATAACAGTAAATTGCAAATACTGGTTGTGAATTTACAGTACTTTTATTTCTAAATCCTCTTTCTTGTAGGACACATTGGCAATGGTAGCCTCCAATCTTGACATATTACTGACTATAACTCCTGGGAACTCATAACTGAAACAGAAATTCAACAAGTTAGGAAATACTTCTGAGCTTTGCACTGCAATTACCCTAAATATTGGCACAGACAGTTATATACCTAAAATTTTGTTCTGTACGTTTAAGAAATGGATCAGCTCTAACTGTGATTTGTTGAGTAATAAATCACAGTTTAGCGGTAAGTTGTAAAGTAGATCAAATCACGTGCGTGTAGTGTGCGTGATTTGTCTACTTACAACTGACCAACAAACTGATTTATTACTCATCAAATCACAAACTAGATCTGAGCTATTTTGATTCTAACAGGCGGAAAAACGGCAATAATGCTGTTGTTTTCAAAATCTCACAACTTTTGGCCATTGTTAGAAGAAATCCCGCTAAAATTATCGACTGAAACACACGCATTTTATCCTTTTCTACCGTTTTCGATGCGGGAATATGATGTTACCCTGTCTTACGTCAAGGAACTTGAATAGTGACGTCATAATTTGGCAGTCTTTAATGACGTCACTCGTCAGGCTCTTCCTTGCCGTGATTTGTTGTAGAATACAACACATTTATTTTTCATTGCCTATATAGGCACGCTGTGTTAGAATTTTGAGTATAAAGGTCATGTTGAAATGGTCAGTTAACCTTATAATCTTGGTTCAGACAGAAGAACTCATAAACAGGTCTCTGTGGCTTAGTGAATATGAGAACTGCATATGTCTCTCACCACTGTGGGTTAGAGCCTGGCTTGGGTTACACATGAAACACCATGTTTTGCAACAGATGCAATGATGTTTTTGCCCACCTCTGATTAATGATCCGCTCAAAGCAGGTAAAATAATCTTTAAAGGACCCTAAAGCCACCCCCACTACCTTAAAAAAAAAACAACGAAAAAACTCATACAGATTAACCTCAGTCTTGGACCAAATATGCACAGGCTAGTAACTGAGTTGCCAAAATATGCTGTTGTGTCTTGATCATACAGACATTTTAATTAATTATAGTAAATGAAAATTGCTTAAAACAGAAATTCAATTTTAGTTGTCAATTTTAACACAGTGTGGTTGAAAAAGTTAAACAGTGCATTGATTATATCAAAACCATAGATTGTGGGTACTTTTAAAAATAGGATCAACTCACCAGCTAGGTCTGTCTGAATACAATAAGATCCAACAAGATCCCAGTTTCAGACTTAAGGCTAGAATCTTTGTTACCAGTGCCTGTACAGTGCAGTCATCCTTTAGATCAACCAGTGGTGCTAATATAATGCCACAGCCTTCATCAACATCAATGTCAGGATAATGGAGCTGTCTACAACCTTCAATGAGGCTGTAATCTCTCTCCAATAATAAAATATTGTGCCTGGAGATAAAGGAAAAAAGAACAACAACACATTTCCATGCCTACCAGAAATGTATTTAAAAGAACTCACTTCTATCAGGGAAGGCAACTTTTTAAAAAAAAAAATGTCTGCATGTCTGTCTAGTAAACAGGGGTCTGTTCTTTAAGGAAAGAATTTGCATGGTGTTTCCACACAGAGCTGAAATAAACCACTATAGGTCTAACTAAGCCTGTCCAGACAAAGCAGTGCGAGTCGGACTATCCATGCATATAAACCCTATTTAAAATTGTTTGTTTAGGCGGTAAGGCTTAAGATGTTATTTCATCACAATGTCGGTGAAAGACCCACAAAATTGAAAGCAGTCTCTAAAATGACTTACATAGTGTTGAAGGGGATGATAAAGCTCAATTAAAACAAACAAAACTCAACAGCAAGTAAATGCAGTTTGCACAAAATCCCTAGCAGGCTACAAGGTCACTGTATATTTATTCCTGCTCAACTGTACCTAAAGGTAAGACAAGTTATGAGCAGGAAAAATATTCTCAATCAATTTGAGCATGAAAAAAAAACATACACTAATTTAATAAACACATATTTATTTATAAGGAGGAAAACTTTTAAGCTCAGCTTAATTGAACATGGGTACATAGTCGTGGGGTAAAGAATATGTATGTTGGCATTTTTAAATTTATGAGCAGGATAAGTTACATTCTGTGCAGAGCTGAGCAGGAACATTGCTGATTAGTTTGTATTTAATAATTATGAGCATTACTTATTTCATGCTCTTGTTTCATGAGTTGAGCATGAAAACGCTTTATAACCTCATGACCTGATGACTCGATCAAGCTTGAATCAGAATGTTTACCTTGCTTCCAATATTTGTAGCAATTCAATATTTTTGGTGATATTCTGTGAAGCAATGAGAGTGATCTGTTTGCCAGGGTTGCTAGTGCTCCAGGCAGAATCAGTGGCGGTATCTAAAACAAACAATGTACATGTACATACCCTATTTTCAAACTACATGTATTTGGACAGACAGGCCTGAGTAAACAGTGTAAACCCAGATGAGACACTGCAGAATGCCACATCTCATCAGGTTTACACTGTTTGCCACTCATGCACCTAGTGTTTGACACAGCATCAGTTAGTAAGTTGTACTTGTTCAAAGTCTAGATTTCTTTGTTTTGGAGTTTACCAGCCCTGTCAACACTATTTTAGGTCATTTTGAGTGGGTCAGTTTACCTATCCACACTTTTCCTGGTCAGGCTTATACTTAAGCGGTTAACCAGGACAGTGCACATTCTTTCGTCAGACACTGACAACTGCCCTTCTTGAATCAGTGGAAGGGACAGAATGACCCTAGAAAAGATTTCATGATCAATCTCCATGAAAGAATGTTGCCGACCCTGCAGGTATCGAACCCACTTCCTTCTGATCACCAGTCAAATGTGCATCCGACTGAGCTACAGAGGCCGGCCTAGAACAAAATTTAATATGTTAAGGTGAATATTAAGGGTCAATAAGGTACCAAGGGGGAACTGAAACTTTCGTCCATTTTACGTAATGACAAGGGAGACAATTGGGACTTCCTGTTTGCATCCCTGTTACTTGTCAATTTGTGGCTAGTCCTTAACCTTTACCCTGCTGTAGGTGACAAGCCCTATCATTGCAAACAGTGTAGATCCAGATCAGATGGCTTCTCAAGAAGCCATCTGATCAGGATCTACACAGTTTGACATTCAGTTTATGAATATGTAGAAATAAGCTGCATCAAGTAATCTGATTGGTTCAAAGTCAGAAATGAGTGTGGCTTAATTGAATATTCAGCAGGTAAAAGGTTAAAGATAGAAGTCTACCCATTTTGTACAGAACAGGAACTTCCCCCGCCATATATAACCGGAGACTCCATTACAAAATCTAGTGGGGTCAGGTTAAGTAATTTTTAGAAATTTATTTAGAAAATGGTTGAACTTTCTGCAAATAGAGAAGGTATCTGATCTGGCCCTACACTGTTTGACAATGTCCTGTTTTGAGGTTTCCCATATAAAATCGGTTAACCCTTATCCTACTGTATAATTTAAATAGCCACACCCATTTCTGACTATCAGCCAATCAGATTACATGATATAATGTTTTGGTTCAAATTCACAAGCTGAATGACAAACAGTGTAGATCCAGATCAGATGGCTTCTTCAGAAGCCATCTGATCTGGATCTACACTGTTTGCAAAGGTATGGGTTATTGTAAACAGCAGGATAAGGCTTCTTCGGAAGCCATCTGATCTGGATCTACTTTGTTTGTAAAGGTAGGGGTTGTTGTAAACAGCAGGATAAGGCTTCTTCGGAAGCTATCTGATCTGGATCTACTTTGTTTGTAAAGGTAGGGGTTGTTGTAAACAGCAGGATAAGGGTCAAGAAAAGGATTTGCACTCATGAGCAAATTCTTTCTTAAACAGTGAACCTCCACTGACAGGGGAGACAAAAATGTTTTTGAAAGAGTTGACTCTCCCTGAAAGTGTATCCATTCCCCTTATCCTTGAGTCTGAGTGTTAATTTATCAGAAGCATATACATGTAGTTATGAATGTATTGTTCTTCCTCTGATTGTCAGTAGAAACTGACTTTTAAATTCTGGCAAGTTCACATGTGCCGTATGTCACAAGGGAGTGGGTAACAAAGTTCAGTTGAGTTCCCATGTGCCGTATGGCAGCAACAGTATCTTTTGCAATGGATGCAAGCTCTTGGTGCATAAGAAATGCAGTGAGCTTAAGCCCTTAGCAGAGGACCCTGATTACAGGTGTACACAGTGCCAGGGAACTGCATGTCCCTTAGACAGCAAACCATAAAGGGAAGTCCAAGAGGAATCTGACAAGCTGGAGATTGTAACTTCCTTTTGCTACCTAGGAGACATGCTCTCTGCAGATGGTAGCTGTGATCTTTCGACCACATCAAATGTGAAAACAGCCTGGAAGAAGTTCAAGAAGCTGCTATCAGTTCTGTCTTCCCGCCACCTCCCATTCAAGACATGTGGCCGTGTGTACAGCTCGTGAGTGGAAGGCAATGCTCCGTGCCAGCGAGAATTGGTCATTGGAATGACATGAATGCAGCAGAATGACAGGGCAATGATCAGACAGTCCTGCAATATCAAGCTGCAAGAGACACTGTCACCGTCAGGTCCAGTGAGCTACTTGCGCGGCTTGGCATTGAGGACCTGGACCTCATCCTGAAGGAGAAAAGGCTGTGCTGGTATGGACATGTGGAACGCTCCAAGGGTGCAGTAAAGACAGCCTTTGACATACAGGTGGATGGACAACATGGGCCTAGGAGGCCCAAGATGACCTGGGAAGCAGCTGATAGAGATTGCAGAGAGTGGAAGCTCTTGGCTATCGAGCCTCATGATTGACATACCTGGAGATCTGGTGTGAGATCTGTCATGCATGCAGCATGCTAGCTACTTCAAAGGGGCCCCATTTATGTGGATCTTGCCCCTGTACCTAAGGTTAATCAAAACTCTGATGATATGATGATTTATCAAGAAGTTGCTTCCATAGTAGCTGTCCCTTTGAAAACTAGAGCTATGCTTAAAGGGATGTAAGAATTTGTGGGTAGAGGGAGTTTAACCCATTGTAGGGGGGAAACCCCTAAAAAGGTACCTTGGCAAACAGTGATCAGGGCCTGCAATATTTGCTGACAGAATTTTCCATCAAAAGTAGAATGAAAACAAAAAGATAGGCCTACCACCCCTTATATGACAAATGGAGTTATCCAACATAAAGCAATGGAAGAGTCCACTAGAATCTAGTATACAATGGGTCAAAACACTTTTACATGGTAACAGACAAGAAAAGCTAAGCTAAATTTGATAAGTAAAAATATCAAAATAAGCTCTGTATAACAGACTACAGTATTTACCCTAAATATTCGGACACCTTACCATACTTGTTCTGGAATTTGGACAAGTACAATTTATTACCCAATGTTGTGTCTAAAAATAGCTGGATGAGCGGCAAACATTGTAGACCCTGATGAGATGCTGCATTCTGCGGTCTCTCATCTGGGTCTGTACTGTTTGCTTAGGCCTGCCTGTCCGAAAACATAAGGTAAATATGGTATTAACTGTGAAGACATGAATCTGTTTACTAGCTAAACAGTTTTCATTATAGAAGAGAAAGAAAACAAATGTTTTAAATTTTGAAATGAGCTGTAATACCTTGCTGATCACCCATATCCAGTTTCAGGGCAATGTGTCTAATATTCTGTCTTTCACAGTGGTCCTTCCATACAGAGTCTGACTGGTATTCATACTCTACTACAAGGCAAAATTGGGCCCAGGGAAAATGGTCATCAACCAGTCGAGTGTATGCCAACAGGCAGTTGTGTTCATCTAAACTGAAGAATGAAGTTATTATTGCTATAGGAGGATCATGTCAAAGGGCAATCTGTGATTAAGATTGCTCAAGAAAAATTTTCTACATTATGAATCATTTCCCCTAATAAACATTTTAACATGTTTAACACTGGTCTGGGTTTCATTTTACTTATTTGAAGCACTTCAGGATATAGCAACCATTAATTATTATTATTATCATTATTGTTATTGTATTCAAAATGCACTTGTCATTTGCCATCACTGGTAAATTACTACCTGTTTGACTTTAAAGACTGGGTTTTTAAAAGGAAACAGTTAATTAAAACCTAATCTGCAGACTTCATACGCTTATTTCATGCTGTTGTTCGCATCAGTTTGAATACAGAAAATAAACATGTTAACACCAGTCCTTGTCAGTGATCTTTGAATTTATTTAATACCTAATTTACAGCAACTTCAGGGTATAGCAACCATTAAACTATATATTCAAACCCATAATTGCGTCTCATATTAAAATTTACCACCCTGTAGGCGAATTAAGCAGACGACAAATTGTTGATATTTTTCTTACTTTTCCCAGAAAACAGGACTTGACATCTTCATAGAAGACAATTGCATGAGATGTCAAATCCTGTTTTATCAGACAAATATTTCAAAATGCCATCTGCTGTGAAAAATTCCCAGGATGCAGAACATTAAAGATCATGATTTGCAAGGAAATCATTAGCTGAGGTGATTCTAATGAGTGCACACAACATACTCATAATATTCATTTATCATTCCGATTATGCCTCCTGAACTTGTGCTATGAGTAACTACCCCTTACATAAAACACATTTTATTAGTTTCTCCCTATATTAATTACATTGTAATACAATGACCCGATAAAAATATGCTATCTCAGGACAAGAGAGGTTTATCAAGTCAACATAACATTCTACTTTTATACTTTTATGAATGAACCAGATTACTGTAAACAAGAGGGCCCAGAGGGCCCTGGCTCGCTCACCTGATCCAATGTATAATAAGTGGGCCCCGGGCAGGGTCAATTTTGGCCCCAGGGCTATAGTTTGAACAATCTTGGTAGAGGTCCAAAAGATGAAGCTTCATATTGAATATGAATGACCTGGGCTTTGTGGTTTCAGAAAAGAAGATTTTAAAGGTTTACCCTGCATAAAGAAGTCTATGCAAAACAAGATTTTCCCTATATAAGTCTATGTAAAACCAAAAGCCCCCAGAGCGGGGGCGGTCATTTTTGGCCCCAGGGCTATAATTTGAACAATCTTGGTAGAGGTCCACTAGATGAAGCTTCATAACAAATATCAAAGACCTAAGACTTGTGGTTTCAGAGAAGAAGATTTTTAAAGATTTTCCATATATAAGTCTATGTCAAAACAAAGGGCCACATGGCGGGGGCATTTTTGGTCTCAGGGCTATAATTTGAACAAGCAGGGTAGAGGTCCACTAGCTGAAGCTTCATAACAAATATCAAAGACCTGGGTCTTGTGGTTTCAGAGAAGAAGATTTTTAAGTATTTTCCCTATATAAGCCCATGTAAAACCAAAGGGCCCCGGTGCGGGGGCATTTTTGCCCCAGCACAATAATTTGAACAATCTTGGTAGCTTCATAACAAATATCAAAGACCTAAGACTTGTGGTTTCAGAGAAGAAGATTTTTAAAGATTTTCCATATATAAGTCTATGTAAAAACAAAGGGCCACATGGCGGGGGCATTTTTGGTCTCAGGGCTATAATTTGGTAGAGGTCCACTGGCTGAAGCTTCATAACAAATATCAAAGACCTGGGCCTTGTGGTTTCAGAGAAGAAGATTTTTCAAGATTTTTCCTATATAAGCCAATGTAAAACCAAAGGGCCACGGAGCGGGGGATTTTTTTGCCCCAGGGCTATAATTTGAACAATCTTGGTAGAGGTCCACAAGATGAAGCTTCATATCAAATATCAAAGACCTGGGCCTTGCAGTTTCAGAAGAAGATTTTTAAAGATTTTCCCTATATAAGCCTATGTAAAACCAAAGGGCCCTGGAGCGGGGGCATTTTTGGCCCCAGCACTATAATTTGAACAATCTTGGTAGGGGTCCACTAGATGAAGTTTTATACCAAATAGCAAAGACCTCAGCCTTGCAGTTTCAGAGAAGAAGATTTTTAAAGATTTTCCCTATATAAGCCCATGTAAAACAAAAGGGCCCGGTGCGGGGGCATTTTTAGCTCCAGCACTATAATTTGAACAATCTTGGTAGGGGTCCACTAGATGAAGCTTCATACCAAATATCAAAGACCTGGGCCTTGCGGTTTCAGAGAAGAAGATTTTTAAAGATTTTCCCTATATAAGCCAGTGTAAAACCAAAGGGCCCTGGTGTGGGGGCATTTTTAGCTCCAGCACTATAATTTGAACAATCTTGGTAGGGGTCCACTAGATGAAGCTTCATACCATATATCGAAGACCTGGGCCTTGCGGTTTCAGAGAAGAAGATTTTTAAAGATTTTCCCTATATAAGCCCATGTAAAACCAAAGGGCCCCGGTGCGGGGGCATTTTTGGCCCCAGCACAATAATTTGAACAATCTTGGTAGGGGTCCACTAGATGTAGCTTCATACCAAATATCAATGTCCTTGGCCTTGCGGTTTCAGAGAAGAAGATTTTTTAAGTTTTCGATGAAAAAAATCTATTTTTGGCTCCTGTGACCTACATGTGCAACGGACCGGAACCATTTGAACAACTTTCAAAGGGGACCACCTAAGGATCATTCCTGTGAAGTTTGGTCAAAATCCGATCAGTGGTTTAGGAGGAGATGTCGTTTGAAGAAAAAGTTTACGGACGGACGCACGCACGCACGCACGCACGGACGCACGCACGCACGACGGACGACGGACAAAAAGTGATCCCAAAAGCTCACCTTGTCACTACGTGACAGGTGAGCTAAAAATGGCAAAAATGTTATTATCACTGGAAGATTTTGAAAAATTACTTTTTATGCTGGCCTATATATTACCTTTTAATGATGTCTTCTGAGGAAGATGATGTAAG
Organism: Lucinisca nassula; assembly: GCA_963580285.1. Classification (NCBI taxonomy): domain Eukaryota; kingdom Metazoa; phylum Mollusca; class Bivalvia; order Lucinida; family Lucinidae; genus Lucinisca; species Lucinisca nassula. The sequence continues at coordinate 177,126,167 of OY757014.1, read as the reverse complement.
AATCTCAGGGATCAAAAGATGTCCTAGGGTAAGAACAGTCTTTAAAGACTTCAGTAAGCTTGGCAGATCTCTCCTGACTAACACCAAGATCTACATGAAAAGAAATGAGTCAACTCATAAGAAAAGGATCATTTACCCATACACCCCTGAATTATTTGAAGTGGATGCTTCCATGCATTTATGACATGTAAAATGTCCATTGTTATCAATAGGGGTTTTAGGCAAAATCATGAAGAGCCTGACAAATAGTGTAGATCCTGATGAAGTGGCTCATTATAAGCCATCTCATCTGCAAAAATAATTTGTAGGCAAACCAAAGAAATTACTAGAAATACTAGTCCCTCCCCTTAATATCATTTACCAAATGGAAACCACACTTACAGGAAAGACTTTGCTCCCTTTAGGGAGCAAATTCTTTCCTGTAAGTGTGGTCCCCTAAAGGGAGCAAACTCTTTCCTGTAAGTGTGGTCCCCCGGGCAAAGAAGGAAACTAAGTTAGCTAATAATTATTGTTGTGTGTATCCTAGACACATACAGATTTTGTTATTTCTTCTCCTTCTTCTTTTTCTTCTTCTTTACTTCTTTTTCATTCTTTCTTTTTCTCCATTTTCTTCCTTGTTTAATTTTTTATGTTAGTAATGTTTATGCAATTGTATATCTGTGTAAAGGATGCTACATCCCTGCTGTTTGCATAGGTACATGCATCAGTCTACCAGTCTGAAAAGGGCCAGCAACAGTAGCAAATGCTCTAGTGGGAATGCATTGTTGTGCAGTGGTCAAAAAGAAGCTGTACTCAAAGGCAAGAGGCCTGGGCCAGTCCAAGTTTGTAAACCTCCTCTTATGCTCAGTTCACTTGAGCCTGAAATTTGTCCTGGTCATAACATATTAAAATGTTCACCATTGTTAGTATTTTAATGTTTAAGAGCACTACAAATATCATTTTCTGCTGATCTGGTCATGAAAAACACCTCCTTTGTTGCTACTTTTAAATTTGTGAACCTTATCAATTTCATGCTCAGCTGAGTTGAGCATGAAACAAGAAAGTTGTGTTTTTTTTTGTTTGATTTGAGGTTTAACATCTCCGTCAACACTGTAAAGGTCATTTTGGAGACGTTGCTTCCAATTTTGTGGGACTTTTACCCGACATTGAGATGAAATGACATCTCAAGCCCTGTTGCAGAATGAAACCAATAGGGTTTATAGGCATGGACGGGCCGACTCATACCGCTTTGCCTGGGCAGGCTTAGATTCTCTAAGCAGTTTGCCTGTACTTGAGTGTGTGGGTCGGTGTCATCTCTGCGTGGCAGCATCATGCAGCCCATCTATTTCTTCAAGCCCCGATGGGTGGGGGCCGAGCTGTGTTTGTGAAACATGAACATGTCCCCAGGCCAAGGTCAAATTTTTCTCTAAAGTAGGTCACAGGTCAAGGTCATAGGTCAAAATTTGTATGAGTCCTTGTCACAAGGAATGTACATGCCAAATATGTAGGCTCTATCTCAAAATGCTTCAAAAGTTATGATGAATGTTTAAGTTGTCCAGCCTACAAACAATTTGTTACACACCAAGAAACAGACAGGTGAACAAGAGCACCGCATGGGGGTGCCAACACTCGTCTGCAGTTTCTTTTAGAAAACCAAAGTTCTAAGTCAAACAAGAGCAATCAAATTGCAAGATGGAGTTATAAAACTTGTAGGGAATGTAGCTCTTGTGATGGTGAGTATGTGTATGAAGTTTCATGAAGGTAGGCCAAATACTTTTGGAAATATGGTCAAGGTTAAGGTTTTCGGTTAAATTTTCGAAAAATAGGTCAAAATTCAAAGGTCAAGGTCACAGATCAAAAAGTGTGGTATCACTGAAAAGGTCTTGTCCCAAGGAACATTCATGTGAAGTTTGAAGGCTCTGTTGTGAATAGTATTAAAATGAGAGCAAAAAATGTGTTTCAGAAAAAAATTGGAAAAGGGGAGATAATTCAGCCAAAATCAACAATGTTGTTATGGTCCTTGGTCAAAATGTAGCTCTTGTGATGATGAGTGTGTGTATGAAGTTTCATGAGGCTAGGTCTAATAGTTTTTAAGTTATAGCCAAGGTTAAGTTTTTTTGGAACGACGACACCAGACGACAACGAAGACGCCGGAGTGATGACAATAGCTCGAAAGTTTTTTTTCAAAAAACAGACGAGCTAAAAACAATATGTCCCAGCTATCCCTACCGGGGACATAAAAACAAGAGGACCATGATGGTCCTATACCACAAACCAGAGCTCTTTGGTCCCAGGTCCATAATTTGAACAATCTTTGTAGAGGTCCACTAAATAAATGAAGCTTAACAATGAATATCAAAAGTCTCGACCTTCTGGTTTTGGACAAGATTTTTTCCCTATTTATAAAACCAGTGGGCTACAGGGCAGGGCCATTTTTAGCCCCAACACTATGATTTGAATGATCATGGTAGAGGTCCGCTAGATGAAGCTTCATACCAAATATCAAAGACCTGGGCCTTCTGGTTTCAGATAAGAAGATTTTTATATGTTTTCCCTATATAAGTCTATGTAAAACATGTAGGTCCCGGGCTGTGGTCATTTTTGGCCCCAGAGCTATAATTTGAACAACCTTGGTAGAGGTCCACTAGATGAAGCTAGATGAAGCTTCATACCAAATATCAAAGACCTGGGCCTTCCGGTTTCAGACAAGAAGATTTTTTAAAGGTTTTCCATATATAAGCCTATGTAAAACCAGTGGGTCCTGGTGCGGGGGCATTTTTGGATTTGAACTATCATGGTAGAGGTCCACTAGATGAAGCACCATACCAAATATCAAAAACCTGGGCCTTCTGGTTTCAGATAAGAAGAATTTTATATGTTTTTCCTATATAAGCCTATGTAAAACGTGTAGGTCCCTAGCTGTGGCTATTTTTGGCCCCAGAGCTATAATTTGAACATTCTTGGTAGAGGTCCACTAGATGTAGCTTCATACTAAATATCAAAGACCTGGGCCTACTGGTTTCAGAGATGAAAATTTTTAAATGTTTTCCCTATATAAGCCAATGTAAAACCAGTGGCCCTGGCGCAGAGACATTTTTTTTTGCCCCAGGGCTATAATTTGAACAATCTTGGTAGAGGGCCACTAGATGAAGCTTCATACCAAATATCAAAGACCTGCATATGGGCCTTCTGGTTTCAGAAGAAAAGAAGAATCTTAAAGGTTTTCCCTATATAAGCATATGTAAAACCAGTGGGCCCCAGCCCGGGAGTATTTTTGTTCCCAGGGCTATAATTTGAACAATCTTGGTAGAGGTCCAGTAACAGAAGTTTCATACCAAACATGAAAGAACTAGGCTTTCTGGTTTCAGACAAGAGGATTTTTAAAGGTTTTCCCAAAAATAAGCGTATGTAAAACCAGTGGGCCCCGGTGAAGGAGTATTTTTGGCCCCAGTGAGTGAGTGAGTTTTAGTTTCACGTCCCACCAACAGCTAAGGTCATACGGAGACGGGACATCGGTTTAAAGACTCATCCGAAAGTCTGGAGAAGCCCGGGATCGATCCTGCGATCCCTGGTTTACAAGGCGAGTAGCGTAACCACTGCACCACGGAGGCTTCTTTTTTGGCCCCAGGGCTACTATTTGAACAGTCTTAGTAAAGTTTCACTAGATGTACACCTGTGGACACAAAAGCGTTCAAACTTTGATGAGCTTCATTTCATTCTGACTTGAAACATCATTCAATATATCCTAACATCCTATCAACAGAAATAAATTCAAAACACAAGGTGGTGTACATTTCATTGCTGACTCCTGCACTGTCCAATCAAAATACATCTCAAATGTCAATCAGATATTGTTTTCCAAAATGAGACCAATCAATGGCTTGATCTAGTTTTAGAATTCTTTGATGAATGACATTTGCTTGTCAAACTAACTTGATGCAAAGAGATTCATTGAAAGTTATTTCATAGGAGTTTGAACGCTTTTGTGTCCACAGGTGTAGCTTCATACCAAATATCAAAGAGAAGAAGATTCTGGTTTCAGAGAAGAAGATTTCTTATGGTTTTCCCTATATAAGCCTATGTAAAACCAGTGGGCCCGGCACGGGGGTGTTTTTGGCCCCAGGGCTATAATTTGAACAATCTTGGTAGAGGTCCACCAGATGAAGCTTCATACCAAATATCAAAAACCTGGGCTTTCTGGTTTCAGACAAGATTTTTAAAGGTTTTCCCTTTATAAGCCAATGTAAAACCCAAGGCCCCCATGCACGGGGGCTTATTTGGCCCCAGGGCTATAATTTGAACAATCTTGGTAGAGATCCACTAGCTGAAGCTTCATACCAAATATCAAAGACCTGAGCCTTCTGATTTCAGAGATTTTTTTTTTAAAGGTTTTGTCTTATTTTCCCCTTTTCATTGCCATGGCAACCAGAGTTTTGCATGGAATGGAATTCTTTGAACAACTTTGAGAGAGGACCACCCAAAGATCATTTCTGCCAAGTTTGGTGAAAATCTGTTCAGTGGTTTAAGAGGTGATGTCGTTTAAAGGAATTGTGGACAGACGGATATAAGTACGGACGGACGATGACGACAACGGACGGTGACGGATCACAATAGCTCCCCCGAAGCCTTCGGCTCAGTTGAGCTAAAAAGTATGACTTTAAGCTCTGGTCCAACTGAAATAATCACAACTCAGAGTACAACCATCTCAAGCCACTGAAGGAATAAAAGCTGACAAGAAGGCAAACACATAAACAAGATGCCAGACCACACAACATACTACAGATAATGATGGACAACAGCCTATCCTATAAGCTCCTACGGAGCCTTTGGCTCTGGTTAGCTATAGCTAAAGCCATATAAAACTATTTGCATATGTAATCCTTTCGAAGCCAGGAATATGAGGCAAAACTGAAAATTGTGGAGTATATAACTTCTTCTAGGCCAAACTAGCTACACTTGACCAACAACACAAAACCAGAGTTATGGTTCAGGCGCTCTGCACATCGTCTCATAGTGCTTTACATTTGTTCAAAGGGCAATAACTCCAAAAGTAGGCAATCCAGAGTTATGGTTCATGCGCTCTGCACATCGTCTCATGGTGCTTTACATTTGTGTGAAGTTTCATGAAAATACCTCGAACAGTTTTTGAGTTAAGATGAACTAGAGCTGTCAGTGAAACTGACTAGGGCCCCGGCAGCGCTATCAGAGGAGTAGGAAAATTTGTGGATGGACAGACGGACAGGACAGACAGACAGACAGAGTGATTACTATAGGGCACCCACACTTTCAGTGCGGGGCCCTAATAAGAAAGTTATGGAGGAATAATAAAAAAATTTGTGGACGGACAGACGGACGGACGTTCTAACAAATCCGGTTTATGGGCTTTTCCCATTATAAACTCCCATAGAGAAATTAAGCTCATAAGCCGAAAAATAGCCCCTAAGCAGTAAGTTTTATGAGCTTATAGTGTTAACGGAATAAACCGATAAGGTTGAACAAAATATAACCCCTAACACATCTATGTTGGCCCGGACAGACAGACAGACAGACAGACAGATGGACGGACAGAGTGATTACTATAGGGCACCCACACTCGTGTGTGACACTTCGTCACATTATGGTTAACATTTCTGCCAAGTAATATTTAAATCCATCCAGGAATAATAACAAAGTTATTAATTGGACACAGGAGAGACCCTTTTTTGACCTTTAACCTCTAAGTATGACCTTGACCTTTGAGGTACCGCATGTGACACTTCGTCACATTATGGTTAACATTTCTGCCAAGTAATATTTAAATCCATCCAGGAATAATAACAAAGTTATTGGACACAGGAAAGACCCTTTTTTACCTTTAACCTCTAAGTATGACCTTGACCTTTGAGGTACGGACCTGAGTCTTGCGTTCATACATGAACCAATCCATACTGAGGCTTAAATTCCTAGTACTTGTGAGTTTCAGCAGTTGCTTAAAATGGTGATAATATGCCACAAAGACATCTTTAGATGTGTATCTGTTCGAAAACAATTGCATATAGAAGACTTTGCAAAGTGTGTTTTTGAGTTTTCATGAATACAGAAATTAGAAATTTAACAAGTACCCATGTTGTAGAATTATAAGGAATTTTAGCTTATTCTTGTTATTATTATCAACTCCTCTAATTCAGTCCTCAAATCATAACAACTTAATGTCAGTAAAACACTTTCTATTTCAGTTTACCAGCACAGCTGCTAGCCATGGCACCTCTCTCACTAACTGGATATATCTGACTTTAGTAATAATTATTAGACACCAAATCCAATTGAAATTTCACATTTCCTACCATACCTTCTTTAGGCCCCCGCCTAGCGGGGCTTGAAGAAATAGATGGGCTGCATGATGCTTCCACGTAGAGCTGAAACTGACCTGCACACAAGTACTCGTAAACCGCTTAGAGGATCTAAGCCTGCCCGTCAAAGCAGTGCTAGTCTGACCGTCCATGCTTATAAACCCTATTTGTTTCATTGGCGGCAAAGCTTGAGATGTCATTTCATCTCAGTGTCAGGTAAAAGTCCCACAAAATTGGAAGCAATGTCTCCAAAATGACCTTTACAGTGTTGACCGGGACGTTAAACCTGAAATCAAACAAACAAATCAAACAAAACCATACCTTCTGTTCATTGTCACCAGACTTCACCCTTTTCTTTTTCAACCAAGTTTCTATTTCTTTACACAGAGTCACAACCTTTGGATGATATAGCTGCTTCTTGAAAAACATTGCCTTCATCTCAAACAGCTTCTGTCTTATGTCAGTGAGAATACCTGAAAGTCACAAAATAAATGAAATAAATTATCCAATATTTAAGATAACTAATTTGTTGATCATATTGAAGGCACCTTCTGTTTGTTGTACATTACACGCTAACTCACCTATGTGCTAAGATGGCGTCTATCTGGGGCCAGTTGTTCAAAACTAATGAAGTTGTTAGTTAACGAATAGTTAACACTTTGATAATTTAATATGGCAAATACACGAACGTTTTTGCTGAAAAAAATGTGAGCAGCTTTTGCATTTGCAAAAGCTGCTCACTTTTTTTTTCAACAAAGATACCAAAATTTGAACTTTCTAGAACACTTAACAATATGACCACTAACAAGTTTGTTAAGCTAACAATGCTTTGAACAACTGGCCCCTGATCTCTAGAACTAACAATACTACATAAAAAATGTTTGATATATTTCTTATTAATTGTCCAAATACAGATTGAGTGCTTGTTAGGACTGCCTCATTGAGGTGGCTCTAACGAGTACCCACAATCTATGTTTTTGAGCAAAAATAAGGAAAAAAATGAACGCCCATAAACCCGACTTTCCCTTCAATTTTCCCTATATAAAGTGGGGTTTAAGGGGGACTTCATTTTGCAAACTTGTTACTGATGAGGATACCAACCTCATCTGTTTTCTCACAATGTATTGTCACTATCAATACATTTCTTGGTTGCTCATCATACTATCTGGTTGCATTTTTTGTGGACATGTTTTGTTGCAAAGAAAACATTTTTGATATACTGCACAGACATTTATAGGCTTTTGATTGGACAGGCCAAGGTCAATTATTTTCCATGTATCCCATGAGCTCATGCTCGACTTCACTAATTGCCATGTCCTCCACATTGAATTTACTGCATATCTGATGAGAAAAGCTGAATGATTTCATGCACCACAATATTTTCAGCTAAAAATAACACACACACACACACAAAAAGACAAAAAAAACTTTTGAGTGTTTTTAACACATTCAGTACTTTATTTCATTGTTTTCCATTATTAAACTCTCATTCTTACATGATGATAATTTTTTCCCCATGACCAAACTACAATAGTTCACTTCATCAAAAAAGTGTAGCAAAAAGGCACATTTGATGATGTTGCAAAGTAAACTTTCACTTCTCAAGATGACAGCTGTAAAATTTGATTTGTTTGATTTGAGGTTTAACATCCGCATCAACTCTGTATAAGTCATTCTGGAGACGTTGCTTCCAATTTTGTGGGAATTTGGCCAACACTGAGATGAAATGACATCTCAGCCCTGTCCCCCAATGAAACCAATAGGGTTTATAAGCATGGATGGGCTAACTCGCACTGCTTGCCTGGACAGGCTTAGTTCTGTGTGGTCAGTTTCAGCTCTGCGTGGAAGCATCATGCAGCCCATCTATTTCTTCAAGCCCCAATGGGCGTGCGCGTGATGACCGCTGTAAAAGCATTTTTCAGAAAACATTGTAACAAGGTACTAAATGTTGTAAAAAGCTTTGCAGTATAACAAAGTTTGTTATTTTGATTCTTGATGGAGAACATTAGATCACATACCCGTCCTGAAAGTGACATTTGCCCTCATCCAATGGCTCGGGCAAGCATCTCTCTCAGGCGTGGGTGTAATCTCATGTACCCTGTCAAGAGTCAATATGACTAATAATATACACATGCAAATCTCTAGTGGGTGTTTACAGAACTCCTCTTTCTAAGCATGGGTTTTGCACTCTTTATTTCATTTTTTTTTACATTATTTTTATTTCGGTGATGTCTATGAACAACAAAGGTGCTCAGGCCCCCGGGTTATAAAACCTTTTTCATGTTCAACTCAGCTGAGCATGAACATTTTAGGCTCATCACTATTAAAATACAAACAAATCAGGCAATTTTCCTGCTCAGATCAATACAGAATGTCATTTATCCTGCTCATAAATTTCATGCGCAAGTGAGTTGAGCATGAGATAAGTTTTATAACCATGGGCCCTGATCAGACTGCACCTATGCAGGCTATTCAGCACCTTTATTGTTCATAAGTGGAATAAGACAGATTTTCTTATGCTGGAGCTCATATGCTCAAAATGAGGTTGCTCATTTTCTTTTCTGTAGGTATCAAAAATATTAACATTCTTATACTAACCTTTAAGTGTGGTGCTGTATTTTTCTTGAATGGCACTGATGTGAGCTATCCCAGACTCCAAACCACAGTTAGCTATGATATCAGCAGCCCCTGACAAGGCATGGAGCCCAACAATATTTCTGTATGTTTCATCAACTGAAACTAAAACCTGACCAATGTCACCACAACCTATTTATTAAGGATGCTCACTTGTACAACAAATACTCACTTGTACAAAAAACATACAGAGAAATAAAATAAAATTATTTATTCACATTTCCTGATGCAAAATATATAGTTTAATAAAATATTATTTCAATAAAGCTGTCTTGTTGACTTGTTTTACACAGTCTTGTTTTTATTGGCAGTATTTGGACACCGAGTAGATTCAGATCGAAGAGGGGGGGACGCAGTGACAATGTATGATCCAGCTTGCACGCACGAGGACTGAATTATTAAAATAGTTGCACTCAAAATATTGTGAATTCCAATTTTGTCATTTTGAGTATTCCAAAATGTGCACACTCCAAATGTGTGCTCCAAAATTTTGTAAAATTCCAGAAATTGCGCACCTCCTATAGTACGCTCCAATTTTTTATAAAAACAGTATTCCAAATATTGCGTACATCCTGTTTGTACGCTCCACAATTTTTTAGCATTCTAAATATTGCGCACATCCTATTTGTACGCTCCAAATTTTGTAACACTCCAGAAATTGCGCACCTCCTATAGTACGCTCCAAATTTTTTAAAATAGAGTATTCCAAATATTGCGTACATCCTGTTTGTACGCTCCACAATTTTTAGCATTCTAAATATTGCGCACATCCTGTTTGTACGCTCCAAATTTTTTAACACTCCAAATAGTGCGCACATCCTATTTGTACGCTCCACTGTATTCCAAACATTATGCACAGACTATTGTGCACTCAAACTAATCCTGACATTGTGCACTTCGTATAAAATGTGCACACCAAAATGCACTCCATGACACGCATTCCACAACACCTTCCGCATTGTGCAAAGCGTATCATGTAATCCATCCCATATTATATATCCAAACAGCCCCGGCTGCGCGTTCAAACCTGACCTATGACTTGCAATTTAGAAATATTTTAGTATGACCCAGGTGGAAACATACCCTCGGGCTATGGCTAACCACTTCCATGAGGGAGAAGCCACCCAGTTCAAATAGAAAAGTTATTTAGAAATATTTTAGTATGACCCAGGTGGAAACATACCCTCAGGGTATGGCTAACCAGTTCCATGAGGGAGAAGCCACCCAGTTCAAATAGAAAAATTCTGAAATGAACAAACTTAGGCTCAAGGCGTAAAGTTTCATTAGAATCTAACAGCTATCTAAGCAAAGCGTCCCCCCCATCGAATGCTGAATTCCGCTGAATTCCGCCCCCACTTGAGTTTATCATTAGCATGTCTCGGTGAAGAAAGTGCAAGGCAACTCTAAACTTAACACAACTGTCCACAGCGCCCCTTTGAACATCAGTCTTTGGTTTCGTCCATTTCAACTGTTTGCATCAGGATCAAATGATGAACAATCCAATTAGAAACCTGAAATCAAAAGAACTTTCGGCAGTATAATGTAAAAACTTCCTGGACTGCCAACAAGACCACAATGACAGCGGTGGGTGGGTGGGTTTTTTGATTCTCCTTAAAAAATGGCGACTTCCTTTTGCAGGATTTGGAAAAACGGAAAAGGAAGGTTTCCCTGAGCCTGCGCAAGACGTTAAATCACCTTCCAGTTCTACAAGACGCCTGACTACTGAACAACATACAAGGTGCAAGCGCTCAGTGACCTGGACCAACTGTCATGGCCGATACGAGATGGAAAATACGATCAGACTTTGTTTAAACCTAATTATAAGCGAACTACCACCCTGGAGCTGCAATTGTGACCCATAATGACAGTCCATCCAATTCATTCGCACCAAATAAATGGGATTATCATTTAGTTGATAATCCCTATTATTTAGGATGCTCACTTGTACAACAAATACTCACTTGTACAAAAAACATACAGAGAAATAAAATAAAATTATTTATTCACATTTCCTGATGCAAAATATATAGTTTAATAAAATATTATTTCAATAAAGCTGTCTTGTTGACTTGTTTTACACAGTCTTGTTTTTATTGGCAGTATTTGGACACCGAGTAGATTCAGATCGAAGAGGGGGGGACGCAGTGACAATGTATGATCCAGCTTGCACGCACGAGGACTGAATTATTAAAATAGTTGCACTCAAAATATTGTGAATTCCAATTTTGTCATTTTGAGTATTCCAAAATGTGCACACTCCAAATGTGTGCTCCAAAATTTTGTAAAATTCCAGAAATTGCGCACCTCCTATAGTACGCTCCAATTTTTTATAAAAACAGTATTCCAAATATTGCGTACATCCTGTTTGTACGCTCCACAATTTTTTAGCATTCTAAATATTGCGCACATCCTATTTGTACGCTCCAAATTTTGTAACACTCCAGAAATTGCGCACCTCCTATAGTACGCTCCAAATTTTTTAAAATAGAGTATTCCAAATATTGCGTACATCCTGTTTGTACGCTCCACAATTTTTAGCATTCTAAATATTGCGCACATCCTGTTTGTACGCTCCAAATTTTTTAACACTCCAAATAATGCGCACATCCTATTTGTACGCTCCACTGTATTCCAAACATTATGCACAGACTATTGTGCACTCAAACTAATCCTGACATTGTGCACTTCGTATAAAATGTGCACACCAAAATGCACTCCATGACACGCATTCCACAACACCTTCCGCATTGTGCAAAGCGTATCATGTAATCCATCCCATATTATATATCCAAACAGCCCCGGCTGCACGTTCAAACCTGACCTATGACTTGCAATTTAGAAATATTTTAGTATGACCCAGGTGGAAACATACCCTCGGGCTATGGCTAACCACTTCCATGAGGGAGAAGCCACCCAGTTCAAATAGAAAAGTTATTTAGAAATATTTTAGTATGACCCAGGTGGAAACATACCCTCAGGGTATGGCTAACCAGTTCCATGAGGGAGAAGCCACCCAGTTCAAATAGAAAAATTCTGAAATGAACAAACTTAGGCTCAAGGCGTAAAGTTTCATTAGAATCTAACAGCTATCTAAGCAAAGCGTCCCCCCCATCGAATGCTGAATTCCGAACCTATTTATAATACTATTAATCCATTGCATGAGAGAAACCCCTAAATGGGTATGTTGGAAAATAGTGCAGGCCCAGATCAGATGCCGCAGAATGCGGCATCTGATCAGGGCCTGCACTATTTCGTAACAGTTTTCCAACAAAAATAGAATAAAAACAAAAAAAAAGGCCTGACACCCCTTATATGACAAATGGACTTGTCCAACATATAGTAATAGAAGAGTCCACTAGTATAAATGGGTTAATGGGGTCCAAGGCAGAAACCGTGTTAGTTAAACAGCTGTTTTACAGCCAAACAAAAATGTATAGATATAGAAAAATGATCCATTTTGAAACAGTGCTGTGTCCAAAACCGTGTTATAATGAACAGTGTTATTATGAGGTTGTGGTGTATTACTACATCTTAACCTCTTTATAACACTGTTCATTATGTTAAACACTGTTTCAGGTTTAACATGCCACGGTTATTAAAGAGATCCCAAAAATGAACAGATTTTCGCCGAAGGCTATGTCGCGCCTGTGGTAAACTTGAACCTTAGGGTGAACGGTAGGGTGGTCGCAAATGTTGACGCCTTGACGAACGGACGGACGAACGAACGGACGGAAAACCGGGCGCCTATATCGCGCCATGCTAATAGCAGGCGCGACAAAAATCACCATAAATTGTCATTTTTCTACATAATCTCTACATTTTTGTTTGGATGTATGACGTTTGTATAACTTATATAGTTTTTTCTTCTTTTGACCATAACAGTAGTGTTATAAAGAAGCTGCAGTGTATTTGTGATCATTATAGCCTGGACCCGAGGTTATATAAGTTTTTATGCTCAACTCACTTGAGCATGAAATATGTCCTGCTCAATAATCTAAAATACAACTATATACAGCAATTCTCCTTTTCAGATCAGCAATGTTATTTGTCCTGCTCATAAACTTTAAAATGCCAACAATTGTTGCATTTATGAGCAGGTCAAGTTTCATGCTCAGCTGAGCTGAGGAAGAAATTTTTTTTATAACCTTAGGGCCTGGACTGAGTTTTGTCAATGATGTATACCAGTCTTTGAATGATTTGAAGATAATGACAATATCAGAGAGAGTATTTTTTAGAAAAGCTAAATTCATGTTTAAAATTTCAAATGAATTAACTCCTGAGTACATATATGAAATGTTTTCCAGAAGACAGCATACTACTGATGGAGGTGGCGAGTCCATGATGCTGCGCTCTATGGCAGCACAGAACTTTATGCTGCCCAAGCCACACAAAGAATTATATAAAGGGAGCTTGGCATTTTCAGGCCCAATTATATGGAACTGTCTTCCATATAGTGTAAAGAGTGCACCTTCTGTGGAATCGTTCCACAATAGGTGTTTAAAATGGATAAAAAGCTAAGTTTTTGCGTGTGCGCATATTTGTATGTGTGTTTGTGTGTGCAAGTCATTATTTTGTATACATGTATATATCTTTTTGCCTCATCTCTATGTCTTTTGTTGAGTATGTGAAAGAACATTTGCAGTCTCTTTCCTTGTATATAAGTATTACATGGAATTGATCTGGAATGTCTGCGGGGACAGGCACCTTCTTATCATGTGTTTGTTATTCTCAGCCAGGTGATATTTATATTATTCTTTTTATTTCTCTCTCTTTTTTTTTCCTTCTTCATCTTCTTTCCTAAATTGTCAATAATTACTAAAATTCATCTCCTGTTTATCAAAAATTGATGGAAGATGGAAAACAAACTCTATGATTTTTGCCTTTATGATTTTTTAGAACTTGGCTGAGTTCAATACTTGTACATGGTGGGAAGATTGTTGGTCCTTTTGGTCATTTTGTATCATCAATCCATGTAGTATTGTCTTTGATTTTTTTTTTTATTTTCATATTTGCCCAAAGTATTTGGACACCTTAGCTCGTTACCATAATTGTTCCAAAACTTGAACAGGTATGGTTTACTACCTAACATTGTGCCTGTGGGTGGCTAGACGACTGGCAAACAGTGTAGACCCTGAAGAGATGCTGAACTCTTTGACATCTTGTCTGGGTTTGCACTGTTTGCTCTCGCCTGTGTGTCTGGGTGCTTGCAGTAAATATGGAACTTTGTTCGTTGTAAAATTTGTAAATAATTTGAGGGCCGCAAGGGAGATTAGTTATTGTTCTAATTGTGTTACCCTCTTGAAATAAAGACTTTATTATTATTATTATTATTATTATTATAAAGACTTTATTAAAGCTGATGAAATTCTTAGATAATCTTTCATTTAAACTTCAAACAATCAGTATGGCAAAAAAATCTATTTTACCGTCATTTTCTTTTTGCAACCCTTTCAGGATTATTTCTCTTTCTTAATCACAGGTGAATAGAAACCAGAGTACCCAGAAAAAAATAAAAACACCTGACCTTTGTAACAGCCCACCATTTCTATCTTCAACTATCAACCTCGGTAGATTATGCATTGCTTACAAAGGTAATGATTCTAATAAACGCCCTGGAGTCTGTTAGAGATTTTACGGTATTTGGGTGATAATTAAGCTTTGATTATCCCAAATCATAGCAACAGATAATGTGGGTACTGAAAAATAATTTTCCTTTTTTCCTCCTAATAAACCTATTTAAGAAAAGCCTTGCTGAGGCAGTCATAATGAAAACCCAAGAACACATGTTTTTATGGAGAATTGAAAAAAAAAATATCCTTCAATCACCTTATCTGTTTCTATGCCATGTTTTAAGGGGAGCGGGAACACCTGGCAGATTTTTCCCCAATTTTTCAAAGGGAGACAACTTTTGGGACTTCCTGTTCACTTTTCTATAAGCCCGGTCCCACTGAAAAAGGGGTCTACTCTTAAAGGAAAATATTTGCTCATGAGGAGCAAATTCTTTCCTTTAAGAGTTGACCCCTATTGATATGGGAGACAAAAATACTTATGCAGGAGTTGCCTCTCCTGAAGGTGTATTCATTCTCAGGAAAACACACAATCTTTAGATCCCCATCCGTGAAGATGGATCATGACATTTTAATTTTATACCGCAGTCAGACATTCTAGTAACCTAATAAAGGGGCTAATAAAGGGGGTCGAATAGCTGCACGCTATAATTGGTAGTGACCTGCAATACCTTCTACTGACCTATAATACGTTTAGTGACTGTTTATAGACTGGACCTACTTTTCAGGTCACTAATTTACAAGTGTAAACAATAGCATGCAACCTTTTATACATGGGAAAACAAAGAAACGGCAAGTTAAAATCTTTGCAATATTTATTTGAACA
Organism: Lucinisca nassula; assembly: GCA_963580285.1. Lineage (NCBI taxonomy): Eukaryota > Metazoa > Mollusca > Bivalvia > Lucinida > Lucinidae > Lucinisca > Lucinisca nassula. The sequence goes on along the minus strand of OY757014.1, from coordinate 177,110,832 downwards.
GATTTTCAGAAATTTCAGCTAAATTCTTACCTTCTCAACCTTTCCTGGTTTGAATGGCCCGTTGGAATAACTGCGCTTTGCTACTGCAGTTGAGTCTCAACATCGAAAATAATTTCGAAACCTGAAATAAACTAATTATTTGCAGATTTTCATACAGAATGTAAAGCGCTGAGAAACTTTTATTCGAGCGTCCATGTTGTTTCCTATGTCTTTGACGTCAGAAACTTTGCACTCGTTGGCGTCACGTTATACTACGTGTGCCCGCCATGGCATTGAATGGCGTTTAACATGCCACACTGTCTGCTGTATTTTTTGCTTAAATTTGCTGAATTATTGCAAAGCCCCTTGATTGTTTTGAATTGCAGTATAATCTAAATACATGATTAGTGTCTTTAATAATAAAATATAATCCATTCGCCCCGACAATTTTATAGGAGCTCGCTAAAGCTCGCCCCTATAAAATTGTCTAAGGCTCACCGATTATATTTTATTATTAAAGACACTAACCTTGTATTTACTATATTATTTCAGTCTAGCTGGAACCTTTAATGTTAATTTGTTTGATTGTATTGAAGGTAAACGGCCCAGTGAACACCATTTTATGTCATTTTTGAGCTGGTCAGTTTACCTATCCACACTTTTCCTGGGCAGGCTTAGACATAAGTGGTTAACCAGTACAGTGCACATTCTTTCACCAGAAATTGACCACTGCCCTTCTTGAATCAGCGGAAGGGAGAGAATGACCGTAGAAAAGATTTCATGATCAATCTCCTTGACAGAATGTTGCCGACCCATGCAGGTATCGAACCCGAGTCCTCCTGATCACCAATCAGACGTGCATCTGACTTAGCTACCGAGGCCAGCCCTTTATTATTAATATACAGGATTACTATAATTTTTTTACATGTCATAACACTTAAAAATGTTTGTTTTTTTTTCAAAATGGAAGCAGGACTAACAAGATGTTAGTTCTACCATTTTTCCAATGACTTGCCAAAATATCATTACGAAAACACGCCTATACTAATACATTGCAAATTTTACCGCCACAAAACGAAAATGTTCAGATGAAAAAATGTGATATTTTTCTTATATCTGCTCAAAACACAGATTGTGGGTACTCGTTAGAACCACCTCAGCGAGGTGGTTCTAATGAGTACCCACAATCTATGTTTTAGAGCAGAAATAAAAAAATAAGGTTTACCCCTGTAAACCCCTGTTTTGCTATATAAAAGTGGGGTTCAAGGGTGTCTAAATTATATAGGCGTGTTTTTGTGATGCTGCCACTCAACTTTACTACCTACCATCACCATTCTCATCCTGAATCTGTTTTTCTTTTTGTTTCAAGAGAAACCTTGTCATGTCTGGTGTGAGGATCTCAAAACTGCAGGTCTGAGACACATCTCCAGATGACTTCAAGGCCTGAAGCATATAACTGGCCTTCTCTGCTAACAGATCCAAAACTTGTTGAAAAGCATCTAGAAGAAAAAGAATAAGTTCTGAATCATAACTCGCAAACTCACATTTTTGAAAATACCAGATAACAGTTCCAGGATCAAGAATATGGTCTGTACTGGTTATGAAGCATGACCTTGACCTTGAATTGCCATGTGGTTTCATCCACTCATTTAGCTAACTGCATGTTTTAACTTTCAGATCACAGGCTGCAATAGTTTCTGAAAAATACACAGTTTTGACTGTTTCACCATACAAAAGTCTATGTGAGCAATTTTGACCCTGGCTTAAAATATGCCAAGGGCATCCGAGTGGCATCATTTGAACAATCTATGATGAGCCCGAGTTCCCAATGCTACATAACAAGTTTCATGAAAATCAGCCCTGTGGTTCAGGAGAAGATTTTTGACGGATTTTTACCTTATATAGGCATGGCAGCAATATTGTCATGTGACCAAACTCATACTTATTAATTGCCATTTCCTTGTTCCTAAAGACATTTTTAAGGAATTTAGTTACAAATGGCCCAGTGGTTTCTGAGGAAAATAAGTTTTAATTTTCATATTAGAATGACCTTGGGTCAAGGTCAAAGAATGTCCTTGACCTTAAATACTCATGTAGTTTCATCCACTCATTTAGCTGACTGCATCTACCGGTACTAATTTTCAGATAACAGGCTGCAATAGTCTCAGAAAAATACACAATTTTGACTTTTTCCCATACGAAAGTCAATGTGACCCAAATTTGACCTTGTCATAAAATAGGTCAAGGTCAGCCGAGGGTCATCATTTGAACAAACTATGCTGGGCCCCGAGTCCCTAATGCTACATACTACGTTTCATGACAATCCGTCCACTGGTTCTGAAGAAGATTTTTGAAGGGGTTTTACCTTACATGGACATGGCAGACATCTTGGTCAAGTGACCTGAACCTCACGAACAAACTTTTGTTCCCCCATCCCATGGATGCTCCACATGAAATTTGACATCAATCAGTCCAGCGAGATGTTTGAAAATGTTGACAGACAGACGACAAACAACAGACGACAGACAACGGACCCTTGTCATACTATAAGCCCATGGATGAGCCTACGGCTCATGTGAGCTAAAAAGATGGCCATAGGTTGGTGGTTAAGAGGAATAACTTCAAGTCTCTTGCTGTGGGTTTCAGCCTACATTTGGTCACTGACAGAGTTCTGCTACAGAAGACTTTTCTCTTGGTACTGAAGGTTTTGCCCAGCTCTGATCACTCACTGGCTTGGCCCTTAGTGAAATATTTTAAAACCGGTTTATACAGAAAATCTTTAAACAGGTCACTTGTAAACAGGGCAGGCCCAGATGAGATGTGCAGAATGGGGTATATGATTATGGCTTTAACAGCTTGCAAAACCTTCAGCCATTCCTTAAATCAATTTCACAAATCAACTCATCCAGGTATCATTCTGTTTCAATAAAATTGGACCTCTGCTATGTATAAGGAGTTAGATTCCATTTAGTAAAAATGTGTTGAAGGTCTGTAAAACCCTAGTAGTAATACTTTGCTACATGAGCCGGGACATGATAAGGCAAGAATGTCTTACAACCAGTGAAGACTCAGATCCACCTGTACCTTGGTGTACATAAGTTGCCTATTTCCTTTGGGCTATCCAAAGTCTACCATGACTGGCTTGACGTGTAGGCTGATATGTGCATTTGTGCTGTGAGAAGCTTTTGCAAATGCAAAAGCTGTTCATATTTTTCCAGCAAAATTACAAGATTATTGGATATTGTACTTGCTATAATTCTAAAAGGGAGCACAGGAAAACCTGGGTCATTCTTTGTCTAAAGATGCTTTGAACAACTGCACCCTCAACAATGCAATGCTAGGTGCTGTCCCAGATTATGTGCATAGGCTCGATTTGCAGCAAAGACAAATACAATGTACCTACATTTTCCTAATTGTGTCTCCACTGTGGTTGTAAGGCAAAAAGTTGCTTCCATTGGTGAGGGAAATAACCATAATTTCAGAAAAGTATACTGAGCATTTATTTTTCGTTATTGTTATTCAGAAAAAAACTTACCTGACAATTTCACTGAGACAATATGATGCTTTATCTTCTTTCTCCCCTGTGTTACTGGCCTTAGATCTTTTACTGATAGTGTACTGTTAAGGTCTGTTTCTGTGCAAGGCATTTTTGTCTCAAAACTGGATTTCTCTGACACTTCTATAATTATGAAATGAATGTAATTTATTAGACATTTAATGAAGTATGAACAACCCCAGGTCACAAGCAAAGTAAGTGAACTCCTATGGGGTTCCCTTTAAACTTTGCTTTTGACCCAATATTGTTAATGCTTTTAACCCAATGTTGTTTATTAGACATTCATTGTCGTATGAACAACACAAGGTCACAAGCAAAGTAAGTGAATCCTTATGGGGTTCCCTTAAACTTTGCTTTTGACCCAATATTGTTTATCCTTCAATGAATGTTAAACAAGAGACTCAGGTGGGCCAGAAATTGCTCACCTGGATAAGGCTGATCATGATATGTTACATTCTGCCAGGGAGGCCATCTTGTCTATTAGATCACATTGCCTTTAGCAATTCCGAATCTGCATGTTGTCTTGATACCCCTGATATGTTTCTAAACAGCTCAGATCGACTTGAGGCTCAGGTTGAGAAGATGTTAGTGCAGAGTGGAAGGTGTAAATATCCTGGGTCAGAGGATATTAAACTTTTTCCATGCTCAACTCAACTGAGCATGAAATTTGTAATGCTCATAACTAAATCAGACAATTTTCCTGCTCAGATCAGCACAGAATATCAATTATCCTGCTCATAAATTTTAACAAGAGGCCCATGGGCCACCATGCTCACCAGAGTTTATGTGGGCCCAGCCCACTGGTAGACATGTACTTCAATAAACTATGGCTGCTTAAAATATCTAAGTAGAGTCGCCTTCTCTTACCCAAGGACCTTTGCTACCAAATTATTTTGAAATCTGACCATTGACTTTTGACTACTGAAGCTTTCCTAGTTTCTAAGAAATCTTTGATGCTTTTTTTTTTATGTTGGGACTTTATGGCCTATTATTAAGTGGAGTCTTATCTTCAGGAACAAGGGGCAGGGAACGGTTTCTGAGATATATGGATTTTAATGAAGTAAAGGGGTGGGACATGGCCCATGGCATCCCGGGGGAGACCCCCATGCTGGGGTCACTGTTTGTTTGTTTGTTTGATTTGAGGTTTAACGTCCCGGTCAACACCGTAAAGGTCATTTTGGAGACGTTGCTTCCAACTTTGTGGGACTTTTACCCGACATTGAGATGAAATGACATCTCAAGCCCTGTCGCCCAATGAAACCAATGGGTCACTGTTTGCGTCTTATCATAAGGAACAAGAATATATATGGTTTAGGGGTGGGCTCTGAACAGTTTCTCAGATATATGGTCTTTTGTGAAGTCGGGTGGGGGGGGGGGGGGGGGGTTGGAGTATGGCCCGGGCGCACCCTGGGTGACCACTAGGTTGGTGTCACTGAATGTGTCTTATCATAAGGAACAGGAATATATATGGTTTTGGGGTGGGGATCTGTAAGGTTTCTGGAATATTTAGCCTTTTATGAAGTGGAGGTGGTTGGGCATGGCCCCTGCAAATCCCGGGGGACAAAAATTTGGTGTCACTGAATGTGACTTATCATAAGGAACGATAATATATATGGTTTAGGGGTGGGGATCTGTAAGGTTACTGGGATATTTGGGCCTTTTATGAAGTGGAGGGGGTGGGGCATGGCCCCGGCACATCCCAGGGGACCCCCAGGTTGGTGTCACTGAGTCCATCTTATCATAAGGAACAAGAATATGTATGGTTTAGGGGTGGGGATCTCAATGGTTTCTGAGATAAATGGCATTTTATGAAGTGGAGGGGGTGGGGCATGTCCCCAGCACATCCCGGGGACCCCCAGGTTGGTGTCACTTAATGCATCTTAGCATAAGGAACAAGAATATATATAGTTTAGGGGTGGGGATCTGAATGTTTTCTGAGATAAATGGCATTTTATGAAATAGAGGGGGCAGGGCATGTCCCGGCACATCCTGGGGGGACCCCCAGGTTGGTGTCACTTAATGCATCTTATCATAAGGAACAAGAATATATATGGTTTAGGGGTTGGGATCTGTTAGCTTTCTGAGAAATAAGGCATTTATGAAGTGGAGGGGGTTGGGCATGGCCATGGCACAACTAGGGGACCCCAAGGTTGACATTAAAGCAATATAGCTGAGAGAAGTTTACTCAAGGAACATGTTTAAGTTTTGTCAAAATATCTGCAATGACATGGCAGTAAATGCCATTTTTCAGTGTTCCCCATTTTGAGTCAATGGAACTCTTAAGTTGCCATAGCAACAAAACTAAAAGGCCAAATTTCATAAAAACACAAAACCTGTAAAGGCAAATATGGTGAATATTTTCATAAAGTCTCAGCCTCCTAGAGCATATGGTTTCTGAGGACATGATTTTTTAAAGTATTTTTTGTCTAGTTTTTGCATTTTGGTTTCCATGGCAACCAATAAAAATGAGCAGAAGGCCTAAAATCATACGGCAGATAGTAGATTGCCTATGGAACATTTCTATGAAAGTTTTGTCAAAATATCTGCAGAGGCTTGGCAGAAAATGCCATTTTTCAATTTCCCAATTATAAGTCTATGGAAACTACAAGTTGCCACAGCAACCAAACTAATGAGCCAATTTTGATAAAAAAAAACACAAACTTTCAATTCCCCAGCCCAAGGATGCTACAAATAAAATTTGGGCCCAGTGGCTTCAGAGGAGATGTCGTTTGAAAGTGTTGACGCAGACGACACAGACGATTACGACGGACAACTGCCTATCCTATAAGCTCCCCCGGAGCCTTCGGCTCTGGTGAGCTAAAAATGCCAACATATGTTGGCGTTTTAAAATCTATGAGCAGGATAAATTTCCTGCTCAAGTGAGTTGAGCATGAAAAAAGTTTCATAACCTTGGGGCCTGAATTGAACCCTTGTGGGTCCAAGCTGTGTCGTCTCCTGGATAAAGGGAGAAAAGAAATAAAACAGACAGTAGAGGTAATGAAATAGAAGGGACAGGGGAGAAATAATAAAAGGAATGTAAGTGAAGAAACAGAAGAATTAATAGCTTTCTTCCTTGACCTGTTGCAAGGACAGCAAGCCTTGCCCTACTGTAAACCAATATCAGTTGGACTCCCTGGTGATGTAAGATACACGTTACCACCACGTCACCCAACCACCTCAGTTTGGATAACAGAATGGTACAATTTTAGTAATTCTGATGCTATATTTTCAACTGCTTCACAATGTACCCATGTACAATCTTTTTGTAGAGCAATATTGTTAACAGTAATTAATACCCAGCAAGACCATTTCCCCCCATAAGTATTCATAACATGGAACTGATAAACTGAAGGAATGCAAGTTACATTTTTGTAAGTCATACAATTTTGGTGTGTTATGGGAGTATTTGATTTTAAAGTAAAATCTCCCAATTTGAGTCATCTAAAGGAAATTAATGAAAAGGGATTTTTTTTTATTATTATTATTATTATTATTATTTTTTTGTTTTAAAAAAAACATTACAGCGTAGAGCACAGATTATAAATATTTTCATCCCTAACTCAGCTGAGTATGACATTCAAAATACAGTCCAACCTGTGTTAAGCAAGCACCTCAGGGATGATCAAAATGTGCTTGCTTAAGACAGGTGCTTGCTTAATACAGGTGATTATAAATGCATTTGCCTTTTTCAGTAACTATACACTTGCTTGCTTAAGACAGGTTGCTTGCTTAATAGAGGTGGCCACTATGACAGGTTTGACTGTACTAATGTTCTTAAAATACGAACAGGGCAATAGGGCAATTTGACTATTCAGATCAACTGAGAATGGCATTTGTCTTGCTCATAAAATGTAAAATGCCAAGTTGCTAACGATTTTTGGCATTTTATAATTTATAAGCTGGAGGAAGTTGGTAAAGATTGTTGGCATTTGAAAATTTATGAGCGTCACAAAGTTACCAAAGATTGTTGGCATTTTAAAATTTATGAACTGGAAAAAGGTGCAAACAATTTTTGGCATTTTAAAATTTATGAGTAGGACAAAGTTGCTAACAGTAGTTGGCATTTTAAACTTTATGAGCTGGACAAAAATGCCATTGGCTGTTGGCATTTTAAAATTTATAAGTTTGACAAAGTTATCAAAGATTGTTGGCATTTCAAAAATTTAAGAGCTGGACAAAGGTGTGAATGATTGTTGGCATTCTAGAATTTATGAGTTGGCCAAAATTGCCAATTATTGTTGGCATTTTAGAATTTATGAGCTGGACAAAGTTGCCAATAATTGTTTGCATTTTAAAAAATTATGAGTAGGACAAAGTTGCCAATAATTGTTGGCATTTAAAAATCTATGAGTAGGACAAAGTTGCCAATAATTGTTGGCATTTAAAAATCTAGGAGTAGGACAAAGTTGCCAATAATTGTTGGCATTTAAAAATCTAGGAGTAGGACACAGTTGCCAATAATTGTTGGCTTTTAGAAAATTATGTGTTGGACAATATTGCCAACAATTGTAGGCATTTTAAAATTTATAAGCTGGAAAAAAATTGCCAACAATTGTTGGCATTTTACAAATTATGAACTGGACAAAGTTGCCAAAGATTGTTGGCATTTTAAAATGTATGAGCTGGACAAAATTGCCAACAATTGTTGGCATTTTATAATTTATGAGCTGGACAAATTCATGCTCAAGTGTGTTAAGCACAAAACATTTTATAATCTAGGGTGGTTCTAAAACATACCCTGAAAATATCAACTTTTACACAAGGATTTCAAGTTGTTCCTTTCCACTACTGCCTCAAACCCGTCAGTTTGACAATACTAACGGAAATCACAGAATACATACAAACTTTAATGGCTCAAAACCTTTGTAGCGGCATCTGATCAGGGCCTATACTGTTTGCAAAAAGTTAAGCCATTTCCTAAATAAATTTTGAAGAAAATGCAACCTGACACCCCTAAATTTTGATTCCATTTGGAACAAAAAGGGTTAAAATAAAGGTATGTTGTGTTTACTCATTAGAACTGTGTGTGTCATCAAGGCAATGCTAGTAAGTACACACAACAAAATTTTCCAAGATAAAATAAGAAAAAGTTCCCTAAATTAACCTAAATGTATCTGGAGTTAAGCGGAAGATTTCCTTGATACTTAAGGGGAATGGGAACACCTTCAGGGGAGGCAATTCCTGTAAAAGTATTTTTTGTCTCCCATGTCAATAGGGGTCAACTCTTAAAGAAAAGAATTTGCTCCTGAGGAGCAAATTCTTTCCTTTATGAGTAGACCAATTTTTCAGTTGGATAGGACTTACAGAAAAGTGAATAGGAAGTACCAAAAGTTGTCTCCCTTTGAAAAATGGCAGAAAAATCTGCCAGGTGTTCCCATTCCCCTTTAAGAACAAGTTCGATTCAGCTGTGGTAATCCGAGCCACGGAAATTTTACTGAATTAGTCTACCTGGCTGTCTTGCAGAAGCTGTGAACACTTTCTTTCTGAGTGCCATGAAGTCTTCCAGAGGATCATTCCCGACTGCTGGAAGAATTCTGGGTGGCTTGAGCACTGCAAGAATGAATTATGAACCTTGAAATCACCATTGTCAACATGTCCATGCAATGCATACCTAAGTAAATCACACTTTCTACAGTGAAATCCAGAAAAAAACAGGACACTTCACGTTAACAAGTCTGTGTAATGAATACCCTTCCAAATCCCACTGTATATAGAGAATCATCATCATCATCATCAACGGATTTTTGATTAACGTGCAGGTACAGGGGCAACGTCCACATAAGTGGGCCCCCTTCCAGGTAGCTGGCTTGCTGCACGCATGGCAGATCTTACACCAGATCTCCAGGCTTGTCTATCATGAGGATCGATAGCAGAGAGCTTCCATTCTCTGCAATCTCTTTCTGTTAGTTGCTTCCAGGTCATCTTGGGCCTGCCTGGCCCCCGCTTTCCACTTACCTGTATGTCACAGGCAGTCTTGATTGCACCGTTGGAGCGTTCCACATGTCCATACCAGCGAAGTCTTCTCTCTTTCAGGATGAGGTCCAGGTCCTCAATGCCAAGACGCTCAAGTAACTCACTGGACCTGATGGTGACAGTGTCCTGTGGCTTGACATTGCAGATCTGTCTGATCATTGCCCTGTCATTTCGCTGTAGACGTTGGAGGTTTGGCTTTGTCAATGGCCATGTCTCACTGGCATGGAGCATTGCGCTCCGCACACAAGAGCTATACACACGGCCACGTGTCTTGAACGAGAGGTGGCGGGAAGAGAGAACTGGTAGCAACTCCTTGAATTTCTTCCAGGCTGTTTTCACACGTGATGTAGTTGAAAGGTCGCAGCCACCCCCTGCAGAGAGCATATCACCTAGGTAGCAGAAGGAAGCTACAACCTCCAGCTTGTCTGATCCGACTTGAACTTCCCTCTGTGGTCTGCCATCTAAGGGGCGTGCAGTTCCTTGGCACCGTGTACACCTGTACTCAGGGTCCTCTATCAAGCGTTTGAGCCCACTGCATTTCTTGTGCACCCAGAACTTGCAGCCATTACAAAAGATACTGTTGCTGCCCACTCCAGTGCGACATACAGCGCATGGGAACTGGCCTGTACTCTGCAAGAGGTCCAGACCTGTACCACAGATCATGATCTTTGTCTTTCCTGCATTCACTCTCAGCCCTTTCGCCTCCATTGCGTCTTTCCAAGTTAAGAGCCTCCTGACACATTCCTCAAGGGATTCAGCTATGATGACAAGGTCATCAGCATACAGGTCCTCCAAGGGGACTCCAGAGCGGAACTCGCATGACAAGGCTTCAAGCACAATGATGAAAAGCAGTGGGCTGAGAACAGAGCCTTGATGAACACCCACCTTCACCTCGAATTCTTCACTGTAACCATCACCAACGCGGACACGGCTCCGAGCATTTGCGTACATCCCTTGGACCAGTTTCACAATCCACTCGTCCACTCCAAGTTTTCTTAGTGCCCGCCAGATGACTTTCCTAGGCACTCGATCAAATGCCTTCTCCAGGTCTACAAAAGCCATGTAGAGTCTCTTGTTGGCCGCCAGATACTTCTCTTGCAGCTGTCGGACAACAAAAATTGCATCTGTTGTGCCTCTTCCTGGGACGAAGCCAAACTGGGAATCGTCGATGGACACCAACTGCCTAATGAGGCCATCCACAATCCTTTCCAGGACTTTCATGACCTGTTCTGTCAGCTTGAGACCACGGTAGTTGCCCCGTTCCAATGCATCGCCCTTGCCCTTGTAGAGACAGACAATGAAACTCTGTTCCCAGTCAGAAGGTACCTTCCCATCACGGATGATTGCAGCTGCAAGGTCACGGATCATCGAGGCACCCGCATCACCTGCAGCTCTTATCATCTCCACCACTATGCCAGAGGGACCAGGTGCTTTGCCAGTCTTCATCTGAGAGATAGCCTTCTTAACCATATCAATAGTGATTGGGATGGGTGGCCCTTCCACTGGTGGTTCATCAGACAGGTGGTCTGGGTCCCAGTCGAACTCAACATTGAGTAGCCTTTGGTAGTGTTCTAACCAGGCCCTCTGCTTTGAGTCATCACTCATTGACATCTCCCCTGCATCATTCTTTACTGGTTTGTCACCTACAACATCGGCATTCTCTCTTCTCATCTGGTTAGCAAGGCGGTATACTTCTGAGGACTTAGGGTCAATATTCTTGTAGATCTCCTTCTCAGCTTCTTGGCGAGCATGGTGCACCGCACGTCTGGCTATGCGTTTGGCCGCAAGATATGATGCACGGGTGCCCTTACCAGTCTTCCAAGCTTTAAAGGCTTGCCGCTTGGCTGCTATGACCTTATTAACATCCTCATTCCACCACCAGGTTTCGCGACGCCAGCGGTGGGGCCGAGTTGTGCCACACACCTCTTCAGTTGTCTTGAGCAGGCCGGTCTTGATGCTGTTCCATATATCCTCAGTGGTAGCATCTGCTACACCTGCCGAAGCACTCACATGCTGGCTGAAAACCTCCTGGAAATGATTTCTTGTCTGAGATTCTTTCAGCTTCCAAACTTTTAGTCTGGGGGGAAACTGGGGTTTACAGGGTAAACTTTATTTTCTTTATTTCTGCTCATAGGTTGTGGGTACTTGCTAGATTCCCCACAATGAGGCAGTTTGGTTCTAATGAGTACCCTCAACATGTTTGGAGTAAAAATAAGAAATACATTGCAAATTTTCATCAGAAAACAGATGTCCATTTTTGAAATATTAAAAATGCACTATGCCTCATTGATGTGTTATATGGGCCCCGTCAAGCGATTTTGGTACTTATCGCTTATGCGAGCAGCGAAGGTTCAGCAAGCCTGCGCATCCGCGCAGTCTCGCCAGAACCTTTGCTGCTCGCTCATACAAGCAGTGAATCAAAGAGGAACCTTCAGACAGAAAGCCATATCCCTGGCCCCTCTGAATGGCTGGGCATGCGCAGTTACAATTTGTCATGACGGAATGCTGGAAGACACAAATTCGCTTGGCGGGGCTCATATTGTAATGAGTTGTTACAACCAGGGCAAAGTTGTTAAAAACTGATGACTTCATTACTTAACATAATGTAAAAAATTCAACCATTCAATAAGATTAAAGTACATTTTTGTTGAAAAAAAAAATGTGTCAACTTTTCCAAAGAGCTCACTTTTTTCTGCAAAATTGACACAATATTAGATATTGATTGGACTTGCTAGAACAAATAAGGTTTCGACCACTAATGATTTTCCGAAGTTAACAAGGCTATAAGCAAACGGTTGACTTGTTTCTACAATTTCCTTCAGTTCCTAAGATCATTTGTCTTAATAGAAGCAAATTTATTCAAATAATGAAATTGTACATCTACTTGTTTTGTATTGCATAGAACTGATTATTATGTAAATTTGTTTATTATGTGACGTCATTGATTAGCAGTAGATAACATCATGTAATAAAATCGTATGACCACAATGTAATAACACTTTGGTGGCATTAAGTAACGTCATGGGGACGTCCATGTCAACAATGCATTTTTGTGACAAAAATGCAAAAATTCGAAGGCGAAAAAAAAACAATTTAAAGTGGTCATACCATAAACAGAATCTTACACACATGGTCATATCATATGAAATTTATGAAACTCGCCAAAGGCTTGTTTCATAAATATCCTATGAAATGACCACTCATGTTAGATCCTGTATATCGTAACTCGAGGGACTGCTGAAAGATTAGCTTTACATCACGTGAACAAGTCCGTGAAATGAAGACCGCCCTACACCCCACATTGTATAGAGAAAACTGGGATTAACGGGGGTATACACATTTTTTTTTTATTTCTGCTCCAATACATAGGTTGTGGGTACTCGTTAGAACCGCTTCAGTGAGGCGGTTCTAACGAGCACCCCAACCTATGTTTGGAACATTTATAACAAAACTATCAAGGATTTTCATCAGAAAAGTAGCCATTTTGGAGATGAGAAAAATGCACTATGTTGCATGGGTGCGTTATCGTAATGATTTATATGCTAAATGTAGTCTAGTTTAATCATATTTATTGCAACTCAATACATGCAAGAGGTTGGGCCAAAAGTTCTCACAACAGTTACGGCCCTCCCCCTACAATGAAAACATAGCAAGTTATTTCACGTGACAATAGCAATAAACAATACAATATTCATTTTTCATAGAGAAAATGCATATACATGTAGTATATACATAATGATAATTCACTGAAACTTTAAGTGAGGGAAGAATATATATGTACATGTTCATTAAACAGTAAATGTAGTCACCCCCTTAGAATAAAGTCTTTACTTACTTACTTACTTTACTTTACTTTACTTTACTTTACTTTACTTATCTTATATGTATCTTTGAACATGTCTGCTCTGCAACAGCTCAAAGCAGTTTGCAGACCTACTAAGATAGAAATGGTATTGTACTTTGAATCAACAGACATACATTAATTTTAATTAATCCAAATATCCCTAGCACCCTATTCTGGGAAATTGTTAAATGTAGACCCAGATCAGATGGTGCAGAATGTGTTATTTGATATGGGTCTAAAGTTTGCCTTACAGTGCATAGATTTCTGTCAAACTCACCACAAATAAAACAAATATACCTGACACTCCTTATAAACAGACCACTCCAAACTTAATAGATGGAAGATTCCATTGTCATATACAGGTTAAGTACAAAAAAAACAAAAAAAAAAAACAATGTGGATGGACAAGCTGATCTAAGTCTTCACATTTTGCAGCTTAATTTAGTGTAAAAATTCCTAAAAATTAGGACACCTTGAGGACTTGCTATAATTCTGGAGAAACAAAGTTAGTAAATTGATTCAAACGCTAAAAAGAACAGTATCAAACATTTATCAAGACCAATAAAGGCAATCCAAGTAGCATCTATAAATTATTTCAAGAAATAGGGGCAGGCAAAGGCCAAAAGAAACAATCTACCATTGGTGCAGTTAAAGTTAACGATACACTTGTTGAGGAATCATTTGAAATAGCAAATGAATTTAACAACTTTTTCGTAAATATTCCATCCAAGCTTAAAGAACCAGTGACAGACTCAAACCATGATAAATTAAAAGACTTCGTTCATACAAAGCTTTCAGTAAATGCAAAATTTGTGATTTATCCAATGCAAAAAGAAAAGGTTCAATTTTTTTATCTAGTATAGACATCAGTAAAGCTACTGGTCTCGACTTGATTGGACCACGTCTATTGAAACATGCATCCCCCTACATAGCTGAAGAAATAACACTTATATGTAATCATAGTATCGCAAACAGTGTTTTCCCAAGCAACTGGAAGGAGGCAAAAATCACTCCCCTTTATAAAAATGGTCCCCATGAAGAAGTTAATAATTATCGGCCAATTTCGATTTTACCAATCCTATCTAAAGTACTCGAAAAGCATGTGTATGAGAGTCTGTCCGATTTTTGGATGAATATAATCTACTGCATAAAACTCAGTCAGGTTTCAGAACACAACACTCATGTGAAACAGCACTTGTTAATATGACCGACTTGTGGTTAAATGCTACTGACAATGGTAAAATGGTTGGGGTAGTTTTAGTCGATTTTAAGAAAGCTTTTGATCTTGTTGATCACAAAATTCTCCTGAATAAACTTGAAATATATGGTATAAACAAGAGGCCCATGGGCCACTATGCTCACCAGAGCTCAGGGGGCACTGCCCACTGGCAGGAATGTATTGTAATTAACCATGGAAGCCCTGAGCCCAAGGATGCTACAGATAAAGTTTGGACCCAATCAGCCTAGTGGCTTCAGAGGTCTGATGTCGCTTGAATGTGTTGTTTCAGGACAACAGATGACAACTGACAAATACCAATCTGTGGCAACCAATAGGCCTAAAAGAACATTATTAAAGGAACACTTCTATGCAAGTTGGACAAAATATCTTGAAAGCCATAAATGTCATTTTTCAATTTTCCCCATTATAAGTCAATGGAAACTCTTAACTTGCCATAGCAAACAAACCAAAGAGCCAAATTTCATAAACCAGAGCTCAGGTGGGCACTGCCCAATGGCAACATGTATTTTAACCCTTGTTCTGCTGATCCCGGATATATCTTATCTTTCAAACAATGAAGATCCAGATCAGATGGCTTCTGAAGAAGCCATCTGATCAGGATCTACATTGTTTGTCATTCAGTTTATGAATTTGTTGCAATAATTTGCATCAAGTAATCTGATTGGTTGATAATCGGTAGTGGGTGTGGCATATATGAATATTCAGCAGGACAAGGGTTAACATGATATGATTTTAATCTACCAATTTTAAAGTCTCCCAAACAAACCCCATACTCAAATGAGCACTCATGTGGACTGTATCTGAAATATTAGGTGCTTTATAAAGTAGACAGGGTGGGGCATGAACCCAATGGAGCCCTGGTTGGTGTCACTAAATGTGTCTTATCAAAAGGAACAGAGACATATAGCGGTGGGGATATGTATGGCTCCTGGGATGTAAGGCCTTTTTAGCAGTGGAGGGATTCAGGCATGGCGGATACCAGAACAGCCCAGGATTGTCACTGAATGCTAAACAGTTTCTGATATATGAGGCCATTTTATGAAGTGGATGGCAGAGAAATGGCCCCTGTGGATCCCCTAAAATGGGGGTGACTGAATGTGTCTAATAAAAATGAACAAGAATATATGCGATGGGATCTAAATGGTTTAGAGATATATGGCCTATTATGAAGTGGGGTCTTATCATAAGGAACAAGAATATATATAGTTAAGGGGTGGGGATCTGAACGGTTTCTGAGATATATGGCTTTTAATGAAGTAAAGGGGTGGGGCATGGCCCGTGGCACCTCAGGGGGAGCCCCATGCCGGTATCATTGATTGCTTCTTATCATAAGGAACAAGAATATATATGGTATAGGGGTAGGGCTCTGAACAGTTCCTCAGATATATTGTCTTTTGTGAAGTGGAGGGGGTGGGGCATGTCCCCGGCACATCCGGGGGGACACCAGGCTTGTGCCACTTAATGCATCTTATCATAAGGAACAAGAATATATATGGTTTAGGGGTAGGGCTCTGTAAGGTTTCTGGAATCTTTAGCTTTTTATGAAGTGGAGGGGCTTGGGCATGGTGCCGGCACATCCCGAGAGGCCCCCAGGTTGGTGTCACTGAATCCGACTTATCATATAAGGAACAAGAATATATATGGTTATGGGGTGGGGATCTGTAAGGTTTCTGGGATATTGGGTCTTTTATGAAATGGCGGGGTCACTGAATGCGACTTATCATAAGGAACAAGAATATAATATGGTTAAAAGGTGGGGATCTGTACAGTTTCTGGGATATTGGGTCTTTTATGAAATGCAGGGGGTGGGGCATGGCCCCGGCACATCCCAGGGGACCCCCAGGTTGGTATCACTGAGTGTGTCTTATCATAAGGAACATGAATATATATGATTTAGGTGGAGATCTGAATGGTTTCTGAGAAAAATGGCATTTTATGAATTGGAGGGGATGGGCTCAGGTAGGTGTTACTTAATGCATCTTATCATAAGGAACAAGACTATATATGGTTTAGGGGTGGGGATCTGTAAGGTCTCTGATATATAAGGCATTTTATGAAGTGGAGGGGGCGGGGCATAGTCCCGGCACAACCTTCGGGACCCCCAGGTTGACATAAAAGCCTATGACTGAGAGAAGTTTACTCAAGGAACATTTCTATGGAAGTTTTGTCAAAATATCTGCAAAGGCTTGGCAGTTAATGCCATCTTTCAATTTTCCCCATTATAAGTCTATGGAAAATCTAAGTTGCCATAGCAACCAAACTAGACAGCCGAATTTCATAAAAAACACAAAACCTGTAAAGGCAAATATGGTGAATATTTCAATAAACTCTCAGCCTCATATAGCATGCGGTTTCTGAGGAGATGATTTTTTATTTTTTTAAATTTGGTTTCCATGGCAACCAATACAAATGAGCAGTAGGCCTAAAATCATATGGCAGATAGTAGATTGCCTAAGGAACATTTCTATGAATGTTTTGTCAAAATATCTGCAGAGGCTTGGCAGTAAACGCCATTTTTCAATTTTCCCAATTATAAGTCTATGGAAACTCTAAGTTGCCATAGCAACCAAACTAAAGAGCCAAATTTCATAAAAAAACACAAAACCTGTAGAGGCAAATATGGTGAATATTTCCATAAACTCTCAGCCTCATATAGCCTACGGTTTCTGAGGAGATGATTTTTTTAAGTATTTTTTTTTTTCTATTTTTTTCGCATTTTGGTTTCCATGGCAACCAATAAAATGAGCAGTAGGCCTAAAATCATAGGCAGATAGTAGATTGCCTAAGGAACATTTCTATGAAAGTTTTGTCAAAATAACTGCAGAGGCTTGGCAGTAAATGCCATTTTTCAATTTTCCCCATTTTATGTCTATGGGAACTCTAAGTTGCCATAGCAACCAAACTAATGAGCCGATTTTGATAAAAAAACACAAACTCTCAAACCCCCAGCCAAAGAATGCTATAGATAAAATTTGGGCCCAATCGGCCCAGTGGCTTCAGAGGAAATGTCGTTTGAAAGTGTTGACGCAGACGACGACGGACAACTGCCTATTCTATAAGCTCCCCCGGAGCCTCGGCTCTGGTGAGCTAAAAATGAAGCTCTTTTATGGTTTGATACTTATCTTAGTAACAGAAAGCAACAGGTTTCAATCAATAATTGCAAATCTGATTTTCAGCACATCTCATATGGAGTCCCACAAGGCTCTATATTAGGGCCACTTCTGTTTCTGCTTTTCATAAATGATCTACATTTGTACACAAGCATTGTCTTAACTGATCTCTATGCCGACGATACAACCCTGTATGATGTCCAGGATTCTACGGAACACATTGAGAGTAATCCACAGTCTGCTCTGGATAATCTGCACATTTAATGTAGAAGCAATGGCATGATTCTAAACTCAGCCAAAACAAAAGTTAGGCTTATTACTACAAACCAGAAAAAACAACGACTCAATAATAAGTTTCTGGATCTGAAATGCAATAACAAATCTCTAAACACGATTTCAAATGACAAAATTCTAGGTGTATTTGTTGACAATAAACTTACATGGTCAGCAGGGCTCGAGAAACTGAAGAATCAAAATCGGTCCAGCCAGATTTCGCCAAAAATTACGGAAATTGTCGATCGCCATTGGCGATTTGCGATTTCAAAATGTGTTATTAGCGTAACGAATGACATACCGATGTTCCTCTTACACTTGTAAACGGATATGAGCACCACTTATAAACAGCAATTATTGCTCACATCGTTAATATTTCATCTACTTTCATTTTCTACGCCAGATTTCATCTACTTTCATTTTCCCAATATCCGGGTCACTCCGAACCTGAAGACTACTAAAGGGAAACAACCTACATGGGGCAGTCAGAGACCAGTTCGATGGTCACTATATTTTTTTCCCTTTTTAAAACCTTTAAAATATTTCTCTTATTTCACGCATTTTATTTTGCCCAAATTGCTTTGTTTACAAATGGCGACCGATATGGCAGCCACGTGGTCGGTAAATGACATCATACGGTTTCCGTTTACACAATACACATTAATGCAATCAAGGACGTAACACACATACACCTGTTTTATGTCATTGATTTTAATAGAGGGTATTTCTGAAAAAAAAAAAACGTTTTGAACGGGTTAAAAAATCGAAAAACATTTCTTTACTCTCGAACCAATACATGGCCGAACGAGAGTCATTGAAAATCTTACATGGCCGAACCGAGTTTTAAAGAATATAAATACATATTGTACCATTACACAAGCCTGAAACAAATCGCTTTGTCTACAAATTGCGACAGATATTAAAGCCACGTGATCGGAAAATCACGTCATGCGGTTTCATTTAATTCATTCAAGGGCGTGACACACACGTGGTTTACGTTATTGGTTTCAATGGAGCGCATTTCTTAAATAAAAATATCGTTTAGAATGGGTGAAATAAGGCATTTTCCCTTGAAGGCATAACACGCAATATTCAGACATGACAGGTGTGTATTGAAAATTGCGCCCTGTGAAAAAAAAAAATATATTCAAAAAACCCCTGGTGTATGAATGTCATTTGACGTGTCACCAGTAACAATTCAATTCTGACCAGTTTTATAGTAAGCCATAAATTAATGACTTGTGTAAACAAACTAGCGTATGTCCTGCATTGATTGACTTAATTTTCTCACCTTGCCAGCTTGCCGTTACGCCTGAGGCCAGTGTTCACCGATTAATAATCTTGACACACGGGTCAAATTTCGCTGCGATAAGATCAAAGAACCCGACGTGGACTTGTCCAATTTTCACCTAGTTAGATAATGAACCGGTCTAACACCTTGCAGTAGGCGGTTTTTGTATACATACTTGGATTATCAGTGGCAAAAGGTCAGCTTGTTTTTACAACATAATGATTTAGGGAAAATTTTCGAACCGATTTTTTTAAAATGTTATATAGAATTATGGACCTATTTTTTAATCTTTTTCTGAAGTCAAAATCGGTTTATGGATGGCAAATTAGGTCCGGAACCGGGAAACCGGCATTTTCTCGAGCCCTGATGGTCAGAACATATTAGACATTTAACTAAAAAAATTGTTTCAAATATTTGGCTTCTATCCAAAAAAAAAAATTCTTATCTCAATCCCATAGAGTACAGTTTTACAAGTCCTATACTCAGCCTCACATTGATTTTTGCAACATTGTGTGGGGAAGCTCTTCAGAGACCAACAAAATGACAATATATAAATTGCAGAAGCGTGCATGCAAAATAATTCTAAAGTACAATGTTGATGACTCCAAAGAAGCGTTTAGAAGCCTCCGTGGTGTAGTGGTTACGCTACTCGCCTTGTAAACCAGGGGTCGCAGGATCGATCCCGGGCTTCTCCAGACTTTCGGATGAGTCTTTAAACCGAGGTCCCGTCTCCGTATGACATTAGATGTTGATGGGACGTAAAACTCAAACACTCACTCACTCACTCCAAAGAAGCGATGAATTCTTTAAATATTGTGTCCATATATGACAGGCTTTATCTGAGAAAAGCTAAATTTATGTTCAAGGTCTATAATAATTTGGCTCCTACATATATTACAGAAAAGTTCACTTTAAGAAATAATGTCAATAACAGTATACAACTTAGATCTGCCTCTGCTGGATGCTTTGTCCCGCCTAAGCCTAGGACAGAATGTTTCAAGCACAGTATGAAATATTCTGGATGCCTGGTATCGAATAGCCTTCCAGAAGAAGTTAAAAATGCTCCAACCCTTGACACATTTCATAATGGATGTTTCAATGGTTAAGGACACCATTGGCACAATAAAGAATTAAACTCTTAGGGTTGTCAAAGAAATAATCCTATAGCTTATAAATATCCTTTTAGCTCCATCTTTTTTGTATATCAGTCCATTTTCCTTTTGATTAAATAATTTTGGCACCTTTAACCCATTGTATGCTAGCGGACTCTTCCATAGCTATAGGTTGGACAGGTCAATCTGTCATATAAGGGGTGGCAGGCCTAGTCTTTTTTTTTATTCTATTGTTGACGGAAAATTATGTTAGTAAATAGTGCAGGCCCTGACCAGACGCTGTGTTCTCTGGGCTTGCACTGTTTGCCAGGGTATCCCGCATAGGATGGGTTAATATTGAATCAACGTGTACGGAAAACTGTCAATACAGTTACAGTTTGATAGTATTACCAGTATGTGCATTTATACTACCAGTTAACTTTTTTTCTCTCTCTCTCTTTTGTGACACCTTGTAGATTACTGTGATTAAGTGCTTGTTCGAGA
Organism: Lucinisca nassula; assembly: GCA_963580285.1. NCBI lineage: Eukaryota > Metazoa > Mollusca > Bivalvia > Lucinida > Lucinidae > Lucinisca > Lucinisca nassula. Next base: position 177,089,971 of record OY757014.1, on the reverse strand, counting down.
TGCATCATTTAGGGTCACATCTCACATAATGTATAGATATTACCCCCACAATGTTAATATTTATATCATGTACATTTCTCACACAGGGTTTCAGTGGATTCCTTACATTTCGTTTTGGTAAGCGTCTTCCTGGACAGAACCAAATGTGATAATTTTTTTTGTTTTGTTTTGTTTTGTTTAAATTCTGATCTCCAACAAGCACATAATCTCAATTTGAACTGCTCATCATCTATTATCTTGTTCATTGTGTAGATATGTAAATACTGAGGGCCTCATGGAGCGCTGTGGTGCAGTGGTAAAGCATCGGATTTGAGATCGAGAGGTAGCCGGTTCGATCCCCCCAAGCGCCATGTGTTGTTTCCTTGAGCAAGAAACTTTATCCACATTGCTTAGTACTGGTTCCTTCCCAGGAAAAGAGGGCCACATCGAAGATTAGTACTAGTACTAAATGTGTTACCCTCTATAAAGAAGGTCGATTATCATTATTATTATTGGAAGATTAGCTATTACATGCTTTCAATTGTATGTGCTAAATGTTGTCACCCTCTTTAAATAAAGTCTTTACTTACTTACTTATTCTCCTAAAATTTTAACAAATTTGTTTCATGATCCAGCAAGGAGTCAAAAAGGGGCGGATGGTATGGCAAACAGTGTAGACCCTGATCAGACTATGTCCCAATAATTAGGAACATTATGGTACAACATATTTCGGTGTCAATCAGTGTCTGTTCTGGAATGGCCTCAATGAGGTTCTTGTCTTGCCAATCACAACAATCATTATGGTTATCTGCTTTGTTGTCTGATGGTTAATGCAAAAGTCATTGTTGCAAACAGTGTGAACCCAGATCAAAAGTCTTCATCAGAGGATTGAGCAGATGACATAAACAGACAACATTTTCAAATGCTGTTTTTTTTTTTTGTGGCATTTTAACCCTCAAGATGCCAATGAAAAATGCATCTTAAAATGTCTGTTTATGTCATCTGCTGCTTTTCATACAAGCCTTTTCAAACATATTTTGCATAATGGCAAACAGTGTGGACCCTGATCAGACTGCTCCAAGAGGAGCAGTTTTCTCTGGGTCAACACTGTTTGTAACTAGAATTTGTTTTTTATACAAAAACACAGATGTCTCCCCCGTTTTTGACTGCTAAGTATAACCTTGACATTGGAGGTATTGAGCTGGGTCTTGTGTGCAACACATCATCTAATGAAGATGAACATTTCTGCATAGTAACGTTAAAAATGTTCATAGAAAAATAAAAAAGTTATTGGCCTTAAACAAA